>CM042263.1:27596346-27848846 GCA_023566225.1 Romanogobio albipinnatus | reverse complement strand
CTTTCAGTTAAAACAGCTCAAACATGCATTTTAGTCTGGAACTAGCTTAAGCTTTGACTATGAAACAAGGGGCAAGTGGTTTATGAGATTGTTAAAGACTGTATGATCAATAATCAACAGGCGGTTAAGACAGCTAAAGTGCAATATTTTTCTGATTTAAGCATTTTCATAATTCGAAAATTGTATTTAGTACAATTTCAAATTAAAGATACCAATTGTTTCTAGCATCTGTAAAACCGCATTCTTGCATCTTAAAAATATATCTAAATTACGGCATATGCTCTCAATGCAAAATGCTGAACAGTTAGTTCCTGTGTTCATGACTTCAAGGCTGGATTATTGTAATGCTCTACTGGGTGGTTGCCCTGCATGCTTAATAAACAAACTCCAGCTGGTCCAACACGCAGCAGCTAGAGTTCTTACTAGAACCAGGAAGTTTGACCATATTAGTCCGGATATGTCAACACTGCATTGGCTCCCTATTAAACATTGCATACATTTTAAAATCTTGCTAATTACTTAATGGTTTAGCTCCCCAGTACTTGAGCGAGCGTTTAATGCATTACACTCCATCACGTCTATTGCAATCTCAAAACTCTGGCCAGCTGATAATACCTAGAATATCAAAATCAACTGCAGGCGGTCAATCCTTTTCCTGTTTAGCACCTAAACTCCGGAACAGTCTTCCACATCCTTCCGCATTCCGAATCCTATAAAACATATATAACCCACCTCCAACAGCTTGTGACAACTTTGTACATTTTTTTACTGACAAGATTAATGAGATCTAGTATCGATTCTACTGATCTTTACTCCTTGCTCTGCATATTTTTCTAATATTGAGCATCTCTCTCTCTCTTTCTCATCTTGTAGATATAGTTCAGCATTTGAGACATACTAATTGCTCATTAGATGTCATTCCCTCGGGTCCTCTTCTCCAGGTTCTGGATTTTGTTGGCGCAAGAATTGTATGCATCATAAATAGAAGTTTAGCAAATGATACAGTCCCATCTTGTCTAAAGCATGCTATAGTAAAACCTCTTCTTTAAAAAAAACAAGACTTGATCCTTTAACTGAACATGAAATTCAAGATTGTTTAAATCAGTGGGTGGGGATCCAGGGAAATGCCTAATATGGGTTTCTTCTTATTTAAAGGACAGAAGCTCAGAACTACATTTGGGAAATTATTTCTGCAGCCTGTGTTTGTGGGGTTCCCCAGGGCTCAATTCTGAGGCCTATATTGTTTTCTTTGTACATGCTACCACTCTGTCTTATCTGTTGAAAATATAATGTTGCTTATTGTTATGCTGATGACACTGAACTGTATTTTCCGTATAGGCAGATGATGGCTCTGCATGAAATGCTCTGATGAAATGCTTAAGTGACATTAAACTATGAATGAAACTTAAACTTAATGAAGCCAAAAGAGAATGCCAAGTGTCTGGCTCCATTGAGTCACCCAGACATGTACTTGATCGCCTTAGCCCTCTTGCATCTAATGCACATAAGCAAGCAAAGCATCTGAGAGTTATCTAATATTCAGAGCTTAAATTTGATAAGCATGTGAACTCTGTGGTGAAGACCGTGGTTTCTTTATTTAAGGCACATTGCAAAAATAAACCCTAAATTTGAAGCAGGTTATCCAGGCTTTTATATTTTCAAGGTTGGGCTCCTGTAATTCTTTGCATCGGGGGCTTCCTCTTGTTCTGTTCAACCGCGACTTTTACTAAATGCAGCAAATAGGCTTTTGACGGGGACTAAAAAACAGGTCTGTTTCCCCAATGGCATAATGCCCAGGCGAATGGATGAGTTAGCAGTTGATTGCAGCTTGTCTTTTACTGTGTTGTGTTTAATGTATTTTATGTTTTTGGTTCTTTGCTGTTGAAATGTTGTTTTATTGGAAAGCCCTTTGGCTAACTTGAGCTGTTTTTAAATGTGCTTTACAAATGCATAATGAAACAAATCTTACATATATGATCAGAAATGTTCCAATTAGGTGGTATTGAATATTCACAACATATTTGTGATTCAGTGAATCAATTAATAACTCAACTAATTTTGTTTGTGCACTCAGAAGAAAGAAAAAAAAAACCTCATTGGACAAACTCAATTTAATTGAGGGCAGGATTTCCATCCAATGTGTAGCCCCAACTCATAAAAAACAAATTCAAGCAATTAAATGTAATTGAGTTGGTCCAGCTCAATTTGATCAAATACAATGAAATTGATACATATAATGACTTTTTATGCTTATCAAACATTTCATTAGAAAATCAATTATAAGCAGTTTCATTCATCATTATACACAATGTATATAATGAACAAAGAAGAAAAGTGGTGTCACTCCTGACATTAGCATAGATCACAGTCTAAACACAGGTGTTACTCTTCTGCATAATGGCAACCACAAAATTCAAAAACATTGCATAACTCGTCTAATGCAGTCCTTTGCAAAGCATGCTGGGAACTACAGATCCACTGCCCAGTTAGTTATGCCAACAAAATGATGCATGTAGTTTTAATGCAAATTAATTAAGTAAATGTCAGTTGTAAATATATTAAGTTGATTAAACACAATTAAATTAAGTTAAGTAAAAAATAATGTTACTTTAGCTCATTTTAATTTATTAAACTTTATTAATTTAAAATGTATTAATTAATTAAGAGTGTATAGTCTTAGTAAATGTATGCATGTAATTAAATATTGTTTATTTATATAGGGATGCACGATATATCGGCAACATATTGTTATCAGCCGATAAATTATTATTTTTGATGTTATCGTTATCGGTCCAATAAGAAAATTTGACCGATATATTCAAGCCGATAGATAATGTATTATTTCCTTCAGCTGAGACAGACGCGCTGTCCACCATGATGGGTTTGAATTGCTCTAAATATGATTGGAATCACTTCGAAAAGGAAAATACAGTTACGTGCAACATATGCAGCGCAAGTCTAATATAATCTACATAAAATGATAATGAGAATGAGAATACGGCTGTAAAAGAACTTTGTGTTTCAGCGCGTTTGTTGAGGGAAGAGCGCACCCACGGAGTTACGTAAGGTTTAATTTTTGTTAGTATTAGTTAACCAACAATGAATGAACAATACTTCAACAGTATTTATTCATCTTCATGTTAATCTCAACATATTCAGACCCAAAGTTGTGTGTGTTAACATTAGGTATGCACTGTGAATGGACTGTTAATATACACAAACATTTTTAAAATAAACAAAGGCTATTGCCCTCTGTTTGTTCGTGTTAGTTAATGCATTAACAAATGAGACCTTATTTGTAAAATGTTACCAAAAATTAAATTGCCTAAAAAATAAAAATAATATACCTAAATAATGCAAACAAGTTATTGAACAGCATTACTCAGGCTGCATAATAAAGAATCAGAATGCAAGTGCATGAAATAACCTCCGCACAGACAATAAGGAAATGGTTTTAATCAAACCGTATATTGTTGATGGAAATGTATTGTTCTCGTATCATTTCCATCAACAATATACGGCAATTTTTAGGCAATTTAATTTTTGGTAACATTTTACAAATAAGGTCTCATTTGTTAATGCATTAACTAACACGAACAAACAGAGAGCAATAGCCTTTGTTTATTTTAGTAATAAAATGTTTGTGTATATTAACAGTCCATTCACAGTGCATACCTAATGTTAACACACACAACTTTGGGTCTGAATATGTTGAGATTAACATGAAGATGAATAAATACTGTTGAAGTATTGTTCATTCATTGTTGGTTAACTAATACTAACAAAAATTAAACCTTATTGTAAAGTGTTAACATTTTTTTTTTTTAGTAAGTTGGCCATAGGAGTGTAAAAATTCATTTGAAAAGGTAAGGAATCTTACACTGGTTCAAATAGGCTACTGTAGTGTATAGGTTTGATTTATGTTGAAGTGTTTGGGACATGGCTTTTAATGGTGAGCCTTTTGTTTTTGTAATCAGGCTCTCAGAGTTTATTAAAATTTGTATTTAGATTTATCGGCCAATATATCGGTTATCGGCTTTCAAATATAAAGAATTATCGGTTATCGGTATCGGCCAAAATGTTCATATCGGTGCATCCCTAGTGCTGTTATATTGGTGCATATAAATAAAAAATGCTTAAATGTCATTATTCCTTTCATAAAATGTATAATAAACAGTATATGTTTTTTTTTTTTGTTTTTTTAACTGTATTTTAGTTAAATGAAACATTGTGATTCTGCTGGGGAATCCTAACTTTCAAAGCAATTTAGCAAAAATCTTGCAGATTTTTATTTTAGCCATTTATACTTTTTTAGTCATATAGTTGAATATATAGAATCGGCTTTGTTATAAAAACATAAAGACTAATTGAGCTCAGAATGGTGAAATAAAGTATTCTCCATATGAAAGCCTTCCTTGACTTCCTCAGGTGGTTTAATTTATGACACAGGAGACATCAACACGATATAAATATTTATGTGACTGTTTATTTTAGGATTAAAGGCTATAAATTTAATATAGAAACGCTAAGGGTTTAGGGTTTAATTTCGGATTGGATCCATGATAAGAAGAATATGACGTTACTGACTTTCTTCCAATCCAATATTATTTATAAAGCACATAATACAACAACAGAGTTCACCACATGCTGTACAATGCCAACACATAAAACAAAAATAATTACAAAATTGAATAACCACTGATTTAAAACAGCAACACGAACCATTCAAAAGGCTCATATGTTTCTTAAATTCATTCAATGATTATGATTGTCTCAAAGACTGTTCTATAGCCTAAAACAAAGATTATTTATAGCTCTTTATAGCTGTTTCCCATCAAGACAAGATTGTGACAGAAATCAGGTTATAAAAAATCAGCCTTATATGGGTGGAAACTACCTTATTTATCCTTGCATAGAAGACAACTTAAGTAACAAGTGGCTCATCCTACCCCACTCTCCGCATGTGCAAAAATACATATTTAAAAGCCCACCAACCACCTGCGGTTTGGTTTTATGTGACACCACAAATGCATCACAACCTCTGTCAGCGTTACTAATGCAAGAAGAAAAAATGAAAAGACTTGAAAGTTGATACATGATTGAAAAGCTTTCTGGGAACTGTATTAAAAGTGTAGACATTCCAATCTATATTAAGTGCATGTTGCCATTTCCTGAACAATAAATCGCAATAAAAAGGCCTAGTCGAGTAGTATAACATGGGTGATGGAAATTCTGTTATGGCCAAGTCAGTCTTGGCGATTGTGTCGGACGTATTAAGGAAGTTCAGTCTAGCTTCAGACCATTCTTCTTCGTCCTCTCAGATCACCTTTCTTAGGCCCGCGGTGAAGCGCTCGCGTCTACGCTAAACGCTTCAGCAGCAAATAAATCTCCATTCCTTTGTCCTGGGGAGTCATTTATTATCTGACTAGTGTGTTGCCGCTCTGTGGGAATTTTCAACAGCTCCTTGAGGTCAAAGGTCACAGCTTCACAGTGTAGCCGCTTCTACAGGACGTGCTAGCAATCCATTCCTAAAAGGAAAGCTGAAGTGTTGTACTTTCAAAGCAAACAACGTTTATAACCTCTGACATTTACTCCATTGCATCTGAAATCGCATACAGAGGAACTACATTTGAATTTAAAGGGGTGGTAAAACACATTCTTTCGAAGGCTTGATTGTGTTTGTGGGGTGCACTGTAACATGTGTTCATGCTTCGTTTTTTAAAAATTGCATTATTTTTCATATATTTTACCTTTATTCTACACTGCTCTGTCCCTCCTTGTAAAAACGGTCTGATGGTTTCCGGGTTGTATGAAGCCAGTCCCTCAAAAATACGCAATGGGCTCAGATTGGTTAGCTGGCCCAGTGTGTTGTGATTCGCTAACCGCCTAGTGCACGTTTGTCGGAAACGTCACGCCCCTTACCTTTACCGGTAGACTTTGCTTTGGGTGGTACAATGGCATCAATAAAACCATACCAATTTGAGCCCGAATCAGACCCAGACAATTTTAGTGAAGATGATCGAGCAGAACCTGACTGCGGATCTATAATGATCGCTACTGAATGGCACTGTTACTTTTGTATTTTTAGAACGATTTGCCAAATATCTCTCGCGAGAACAAACACTAAACATTGGCTTTACTAGTAGCCAAATCAAACACAGAACCATGTTTAGCATGCCTGTAGATAAACAATACATAAAAGCTCTAATCAAGGAATAATTTACACTAATGCCAAGTTCGCTGTTGAGATTTAAAAAAAAGTTTGTAACGTTAGGTGTTTGTCGGATAACGTTAAGTATGAATGAGCATTTAACAAACTGGTTTGCAGAGCCAAACAGCGTTGTCATTTGTTTACTTCCTTGCTACAATATACAATTAACAATACAAACTATTACAGGAAAACACATCGACGAAAAATAAATCATGCTTACAGGTTGTGGCCCGTAAACAGCTTCTGTTTTTAAATCCATCTTTTTCCAATCCATGCAAATGCGACCAGTTTCCCTCTGTCTCATACACACATGCATATAACATGTTGTATGTTAAACGCACTGCAACGCACCCCCATCCCTAGGAAGGCTGAACAAAGTGGACCTGCAATCCGGATGAAAATAACAGCATTTCGTCAGCATTGCGGCAACAACACTCCAGCCTACTAACTATACCACAACAACGCTTCCCTGCTGCGATACAAAATGGCCTCGCCCCCCCCCCCCCCCCCCCCTTATTTATATTCTCGGAGGAGGGGTTTATGTAAATATTGGGGCTGGTGATGTCAGCAACCCTGGAGGAATGTCTAGTAGTCCCTACTGGCCGTTTGCTGTAGTCCTTAGAAATTGATTTGTTTAAAAGCAATTATCTCCCTTTGCTTTAAACTTTGAACATAGTAACTTTGCAGATGTTGTTTATGCTCAAACAGCAACATTACACACTAGCTAAAGTTAGAAAAGTGAAATCGTGGTTTACCACCCCTTTAAAATGAAAAAGTATGCTCTATATAGTATGAATGAAATTCGGACGTACTACATCCACCATGTTGTTATTGTCACATGATACTGTCCCGTAGCCTCATGGGATAGTAAAGTGTACATCGAATGCACACTTCAGAATCTTGCCATAAGTAGTAGGTAATTTTTTCTAATACTGTGAATTGAGACATACTCTGTTGCCATTTTTCATAATAGGGATGTATTCGATTTTGGATGCGTCACTATAGCTTTGCTGAATTACAAATAATTATGGGGCAATTTTGGGGCAAACTCAATAATGAGCTTTTGGCATATTTAAGTTGACGCTACTCTGACTTACCCTCCTTTGTGAAAAAGAAGTGTGCATAATTGTACTGAATGGGCACTTGTAAAGTACTTAAAATCTTAAAAGTATATTTAACAAACTGTACCTACAGATAATATAATATAAATGAAATAAAAGGCAACTTAAAGGGTTACTTCAGCGATTTAGCAATAAGCTTTGTATCAGTAGAAACCCGGTAGTATATTCGAATGATCGTGCTTCCCCCCCTCATATCCCCCTGAGACGAGATATTTATGTATTTTATGCCTGGAAAAAAGCCTCCGATGACGCAAATATCGTCATTTTGCGTCATCGGAGGCTTTTTTGGCCAGAGGCTATATACTACAGCCAGTAGTAGGAGTTAGTTCCACATGTTTTCAACCCGCCCACAGGGGTGGGATCTCACTCACAAAATGACACAGACGGCCGCACGGACATTCAGAACGGAGCGATGCGGAGCAAAGCGAGTGTTCTCAATGAATTCCTATGAAAGTTAAGCTTCCATAGGCATGAACTGAAAACGCGCCAGACTGGACACGCACCATGAATGACAGTGTGGCCGTGAATGAATGCCAGTCGGCCGTGCTCATTTTAGTTTTGGTTTAAATTCGGGGGCGGGTTGCACAATGAAAACACAACAACAAAACGGTACAGTGACAAACTCACTTAAATAGGCGCATTTCGCTTTAAAACCAAATCTTCCGCGATCATCTGGTCTGTCAGCTCCTCACTCTCTGATGAATGAAATCTGACTCCTGCTGCATTTGTGCTGCGACTCTCGGTCGGCTCGTGCTGTATTGAGCAGACACGTTTAGTTTTGAATTGCAGTGTCTGTTCTCTAACTGAACTAAATGATTTTATTACTATAAAAATCAAAACGACGGTGGGGTGGTGCCGCGGTGGGCGAGAGATGTAACTAGTAGGCATGGCTTGGGAGTGGCCTTGTAGGGCAGCGAAGCAAGTGCATTCTGGGAGTTTTTGTCTTTCATCCACATGAGCAAAAAATACATTTGTCTAGAAGGCACCAACTTAAAATTATTTCACATTTCTACTTATTAATGACCCAATTTAAATACACATTCATATTTCCAGTAGTGAAGTACCCCTTTAAGTGTACTGACTATGTTTATTGACACTTAAGTATACTTTTAAAAAAAGTAAATTATGTAGTTGTAATTCATAGGTGGGGATTATGCTAATTATGAATGAGTGTACACGCGCGGCCTATGAATGATCATTAACCAGTCATTAACCAGTATCTTACTTTATTTTATATATCTTACTTTAATATTACTGAATATAAAAATGCAGTAAGCAGCAATATTAACTTATCCATTGTTGTTCACTCGTTGTACGAATAGTATGATTGGTTGCTGTAGTATTTGTGCCGCCCCTCCTCCACTGTGATTAGACGGCTGGGTAAAAAGTGACAGTGACGAGCGCTACGTTTTACCCAAAGTTGAACACAACCGTTTTCTATGGAAATCTCATTCCCGCCACAGAATAAAACAATTTAAAAGATAATTGTGACTTTTTCATCTCACACTTGCGAGTTTACTTGCAATTGAGAGAAAAAAGTCAAATTATATATATAAATAATATAATTTAATATACATTAATACTATAATATATTTTAATTTAACTACAATTAACATTAACTTAAGTGTTGAAAATTACATTCAGTTTGCACTTAAGTATATTTTTTTTAGACTATATTATTTTGGGAATGTGTTATTAATTCATTAATTAATATAAATAAATAAATAAATAAATAAATAAATAAATAAATCAATAAATAAATAAATAAATAAATAAATAAATAAATAAATGCTGGAAAAAAAAAAATTATATTGTGGCCATGAATAAACAATGTTTAACCCCAACTTACTAATACATCATATTCCCTTGATTTAGTCCAATGAAATTAAATTTAGTCAAATCAAAGGGAATCGAGGGAACAAATTAGTTCAAAGTGGCCATGGTGTACTAAAACAAGGGAAGAAATTAATAAACTGTAGGAACGAATTCTTTATACATGGCCACGATATATACATTTTTGGCCGTTTGTCATGTGCGGGGTTCCATTCTTTTTAAAAGTATATGCTAAAGTGTATTTCTTTCCCCCACAAAGGCTAGGCATCCACACGAAGAGATAAACAAAAGGAACAATGAGCTGAAAGAAGCGTCAGTGATGGAATAAAACATTCCTTTTGCATCCGGCATCTGAACATTGTGTTTAGGTTAGCGATAGCTGATGATGCTTCTCTTCAAATATTCCCTTCTGCGTGCCGTTCATACAGCTTTCCCAGCAGAATGTTCTGCTTGAGTTTCTTCTTTACTGCAGCTGTAATGACTGATGCTACTTATTTCAGTGGAAAATTTGGAGTCAGTAATAATTTATTCTGTTGAACAGCACTTAAATCTTGCTCATCCAAGCACGACGATGCAACTTAAACAAGCTGAAGCGAGTCCACCTCGGGGAGGGGAGGGGACGGTATCGCTTATGGCAAGCCAGCCTTTGATATGGCCTTGGTGATGGTTTCGAGGCCTGGTGGAGGGCCGAGCTGACGGCACGCAGTGCTTTCTCACACCCCAGGGCCTCCGGGGGCCTCTCTGGCCCACAGCTCTTGGCAGGCACACTGGCTCCAGCGGTGGTGTCTCCTCGTGGTGCTGTCTGTAGTGCATCCAGAGCTGGAGCTGTGCTCTGTCAGAGAGAAGAGCTGCTGCAGTTTGATGAGAGGCAGAGAACGGGGCGGCCGAGGTTGTGTGTGTGTGTGTGTGTGTGTGTGTGTGTGTGTGTGTGTGTGTGTGGGAGGCTAGGGATTCGCAGGCAGCAGGGACTGACACATATCAACGCTTTTTTTTTTTGTATACTGTGGCATAGGCATCCAAAAAGTACAATTTTGAACAGTTAAGAAACACATACAAATATCTGAATGTCTTTGCATTACATAAACTCCACTTGGTTTGAGATGTTGTTATATAAAAGTAACAGCACAGGCACATTTTCTAAAACAAAACATTTACAGAAAAAATTTGTTTGGTTTTAAATAAAAAATATTGTGAATAAGACTGACAACCGAGGATTGTATTTAGAACTGTCTTATTAAAGAAAAAAAAAAGTTTTTTGTATGTTTACAAGAATACTACTTCAGTCTTTCTACTCCAAAATTCCACATTTAATTCAGTGTGTACTTGCCATTTCTTGTAATTATTTGTGAAATTTACTTTAAATTTACTTTAATTTACCAAATTTATTTCAGTGTATTAAAGTCACCATGAAATTAAAATGGACAATTCTTGTTCTTTTATGGAATATTGCAGAATGTATTATAAATTATTTATCCATGCACATCTTTATATGTGTTCCTGGTAATTCTGAATCAGATTAACTTCTTCTCCCTCTTGATGATGAGGGCAGGGCAACCTGTCACTAACATGAGATCCACCAATAGCAAACCACAACCATCCAATCAATTCCCCACAGACAAAATCAAAGCCCCGCCCTACATTTGTTCTTGTTCCAGAAGCTCACCCAGATAAACGGCGCAATAGGGAAGAAAAGACTAACGCAACTTCCCTTTCATGCCGACTTTAAATTTTTATTGCCATTCTTTTGACGACGTGGACGGAGTACCGAAACATAATTTACAGCATTTACAGTGCGAAACACTCAACCAGTATACTCCAATTTCCTAATGAATGACTCTTATGAGACTGTTAATTTAAGTGTATCAAAAACGCACAGCACAACCAGTGGAATCAGATTTCTGAATGAATAGGTCTTATAAGCACATTCTTTTAGGGTACATTTACACGTTAATGATGTACTAAAAACTCAAAAGTTTTTACTTTGCGTTTGTCACATACAGACGACAACGCTGTCAAAACAAACCCCGTTCACACGGATCAGTGAAAACGACTAAACACGCTGTATTACTCATGTCAGGCCAGTAGATGGCAATGTCAGAAACACTACGCTCCTATAGACTGAACACGTGATACACATGCACATGATGTCAACGTTTCCACAAATTCATGTTTTTGTAGTTTAGACGATAACGGTATCATTTTCAAAAACTTGCACTTTGAAACACGTTCCCTTTCAAAAGGGAACTCGTGCTGCGTCAGCTGACACTACGGGGAACGCCTCCAGTGTGACAGGTGCCTGAAATCACTATCAAAAAAACGTCAATCCTATTGACCGACGACAGCCTATGATGTCATCAAAGTGCGACCAGGAAGTATATAAGGGAGCCTTGCCAACATGGCAGCATCTTTTTGTCTTCAGGGACTGTTTTGCCTGTTTTACGTGAAGCGTCTACAAGAAAAAAACAAGATGAAGTGTGCTGAGAAGCAACGCCACTTCCGCAGGTGTGTTGACCCTTGTACCAGGTATCTTACACCTGAGGATACACACACACTCTGTGTTTACTGTCTGGGAGAAGAGCATGCATGGGAGGTTCTCGAGGGAGCCTCCTGTGCAAACTGCGAGCGATTTCCCTTGAGAACGCTCCACTCTCGTCTGGCCCTCTTCTCGAGGGAAGAGGGTTCAGCATCTGGGGATGGCCCCGCACGAGCTGGAGATGGATCTGGCTCATCGTCTGGAGACAGGTGTGGTTCGCGCAGATGACAACCCAGATTGCGAGAGGCGGACATCGGATTTAGGTTCCTCCTCCTCGTCTGCTGCTCTTCTACTCGAGCAGAGGATGGAGGAGGAGGCTGATGATTCGGCTGAGGCTGAAGCCTCTCAACCATCCTGTCCCATGTATGGGAAGTTGTTGGAGGTGATGGAACACGCTGCTGGTAGACTGCAGCTGCCTGGACAGCGCGTGAGGAGAGAGGCTGGGCATCCAAACAGATTGGACGATCGGTTTCTCTCCACCCATGACCTCCCAACTCCTGGGAGTCTTCCATTCCTTCCAGATCTCCATCAGCAGATCTCAAGGGTATGGAAGAAACCATACTCAGCCCGCATCTATCGACATCAGCGAGCGAACTTCGCTGATGCCCGAGGGACTGCCCGAGGCTGGGTATGTGTCAGTGCCGCCCGTGGACGAGACGTTTGCGAACTATCTCGCCTCTGGGCGGCCATCGACATTGAGGGCTCCCACCCTGCCGACAAAACCACTCAGAACGACTTCTCGTCTGAATGGCAGGGCATACATGTCAGTGGGTCACGCTGTGGCAGCTCTGCACACCACAGCGGTGTTGCAGGCTTACCAGGCGGACCTGCTGAAGGATCTCGATCAGGGGGAGGGACTATCCCCTGATGCGATGGCTGAGTTGCGCCGGACCATGGATCTCGCTCTCCGGGCCACTAAAAAAATAGCTTTCGCCATTGGTCGTTCGATGGCGGCGATGGTGGCCACAGAGAGGCATCTGTGGTTAAACCTTGCGGACATCAGGGAGAAGTTATTTCTCCTTGATGCCCCAGTTTCGCCATCTGAACTTTTCGGCACCTCCGTCGAGGCGGTGGTGGGAAGGTTCAGAGAGGCGAAGGTGTGCTCGGAGGCATTCAGAACATGCATTCCACTGAGGTCCAGGACCACGCCCAGGCAGTCGAGTGTCCCTGGCCCGTGACGGTCTGAGGGCTGGAGGCGGGACCAGCGTTGCCTCTCGGGCGCCCCCTCCGCGGAGGACTGGTGCGCAGAGGAGGCGGGACATCCGCAACAAGAAGAGGAAGGAAGCCGGTTCTCTAGAACTGGAACCAACGGAGGCAGCGCGATAGGACTCCGCCCCCTAGGGCGCACAGATGAGTGCTGTCTTTCCCTTCCTCTTGCCTCTTTCCCCGGGCGTTTTACATCAGGCCGGTGGGCCTATGATGAGAAGAAATGTAAAATTCTGATGGCCCGTCTGTCTTGTTTGGTGAAAGCGCCCCCCTCAGGATGGTGGTCGAACACTAGCTTAATGGCTGGTTTTTCAAGGATTGAAGCACCAGAGGAGCGAGCGGTGAGTCCCCCTCGAGTAGGGTGAAACATTATTTTATTATGTTTTCCAGGACACTCTTTCGCTCTCCTGAGAGGGTTTGGGGATTATGGAACATCGTCAGACACCGCAGGGCCTGCAGCTCCCCATGAGTAGCTAAGAACGATCTTCTTTGCAACATTATATGTTTGTGCATAAATGCTATACTTTAGCTAATAGAGATTTACCGCCTCTCCGTGTTATCTCTCTCATCAATGTGAGTAGTTGTATTTGCCGCTCTTGCTCGCGGGCTTGTGGCGTGCTGAGGCGAGTTTGTTTTCCTAGCTTAAAGTGTAAAGTGGCCACGATCGGGTAAGCACTAATGCATGAGCTGTAGTGAGATCTGCGCCCAGCCCTTTTGGGCTTTTGAATGGGTTTAGTAATGCAGTCTAGGTGTTGCAGCAGGGATAGCGACTTTGCCAGTGGTCGTGGGGCGGGGTTAAGTGTCTTTCGCTTGTTTTCACTTTATTTTGCTGTACCCCGCCTTTCAGAGCTTGTGTGGCCGCCACCTTCTGGCGGCCCCCAGCCTCATCCTGGAGAATGGCACGGCCGGTGGGTTGCATATTTGTATGATATTTTCACCCTTGCTCTATGTCTTCTGCTCCACGTTCTTTAGGGCTCGGGATGAGCTGAACATCGCAACCTTCTGTATGGTGATTTGGTCGGATGCTCGACCCGAGCATTGCCAATGGCTGACGCCCTCGCACGAACGGCAGACCGCTGTATAAAAAAGTAGCCGGCCGCCCCGAAGCAGGAGACGTAAGTTGTACTCCCCTCGCTTTAGAGGGTTTTTAAGCATTTGTTTGCTGAGTGCACTGCTATTGGCTATTGGCAATGTGATTAGGTTCATGTCTGTAGGCACTGCCCGTGAGACTGTGCTGTCGCGGAGGCCCTCTAGCCTCTGGGATGGATCCAGCCCCAGGTGCGGGCGTATGAAGGCCAGCTGGTTGTGAGTAGCCAGCTTGGCAGTCTGGGCAGCAGACTCCAGGACAGGTGGTAGGCATCAGCAGGTCTCCTTGCAAGAGAGTCTCGATGTTGCGGCCCATGTGGGCCTGGGAGGGTTTTTCTCCATCGATGTCGACTTCAGCAGAAACCTCGTCAACTAGTAGGCCCTCTTTGGCCTCCTTGGGGATGAGTCCCCAGGTGATAACTGGATGTCCAGTTCTTCGTCAGCAGCAGACAGCTACCGTCAGCCCGGGTGCAGCAGCCAGCCTTCCTCTAACCGCTGCAGGGTTCATAGAATCTGCAGACCTCCTATTTGGAGGTAGGCCCTGCCAGGCCTCCCTGAGAGCCTGCTGTGAGTAGCAGGCCTTGCCCGGTCTCCCCCGAGGGGGTATTCCTGGGCATTAGTCCCTCGACGGCTGGCACGAGCTGCTAGTAGGTGGTAGGCGTTACCAGACCTCCCTAAGGGCCTGCTGTGGGGTAAGCAGGCTCACTCGACCTCTTCTGAGGGGGTGTTCCTGGGCTCCAGTCACTAGATGGCTAGAACGAGTTGCTAGTAGGTAGTAGGCCTCTACTGGCCTCCCCTGAGGGCATGTTCCTGATCACAGTCACTGGACGGGTCCAGTCACTGTAAAGAGCTATAGCTAGCGCACCTATTGTCAGGTGGCAGGCCTAATTAAGCCTCCCTGGAGGAATGCCCATTGACTTGGTGAGCTTGGACTGCTTGCTGGTAGTAGGCCTCACCGGGCCTCCCTGAGGGCGAGCTCCCAGTTTCTGTGACGTGAGCGTGGAGAGCTAGCAGGTAATAGGCCTCACTAGGCCTCCCTGAAGGGTAGCACGTTCTGCTATCAGGTGGTAGGCGCCGGGCCTCACTGAGATTGTTCCCCGGTTCCCAGTTTCGGTAACAGATGTTAGCATGGGTTGCTAACAGGTAGCAAGCTGCACGGGTAGCAAGGTAGCAAGCTGCACTGCCCTGTGGTATTCGCCATTGGGTAGCAGGCTTCAACCTGGCCTCCCCTGAGGGCACGTTCCTGGTCTTCAGTCACTGGACACCTAGCAGTAGATTGCTGTCAGGTAGTAGGCTTCACCAGGCCTCCCTGAAAATTCACTTCTGGGTGGTAGGCCCCAGCAGGCCTCCCTAACGGCGAGCTTCGGGACCTCAGTCATCTCTGATGGTACACACGAATGGCTAGAACAGGTGGTAGGCCTCGCCAGGCCTCCCTGAGGGTGAGCCCCCGAGTTTGGACGCTCCGTTAGCTGGCTTAACGTGCTATCAGGTTGTAGGCCACACTAGGCCTCCCTGAGAGGGTTCCGGTTCCAGTCACTGTGACAAACTAGCATGGACCGTTAACAGGTCTTATTACCAGGTGGTAGGCCTCGCCAGGCCTCCCTGGAGGCGAGTCCCGGAGTCGGGATGCTCGTACAGCTAGCATGGTCAGCTGTCAGGTGGCAGGCTTCCCCAAGCCTCCCTGAAGGAACGAGTCCCGATGGCTATCAGGTGGTAGGCCTCACTAGGCCTCCCTGCCAGAGCGAGTCCCATCTTCCAGCTACCTCGAGGGCCAGCTCGACTGCTATTGGGTAGTAGGCCTCATTAGGCCTCCCTGAGGGCGAGCTCCACTGTTTGGAGGCGCAAGCAGTCAGCACAGGTTATTAGGTGGAGGCCCCTTCCGGCCTCCCTGGGGAACGAGTTCCCTAGGAGGGAAAACATAACTGGCTTTACGCTGACAGCTAGTGGTCACCTGCTATCAGGCTCCGGTTTCTAGCCGTTAGCACCTGAAGGTGGTGTTCATACCCTAGCATAACGAGACAACACTGCTGCTATGCGGTCCCTACAGGACCAGGGACTTGCATAGGTCACCTACAGCATGGTTACCTACCAGGCAGGCTTAGGAGCTCCTCTCAAGTGAGAGTCTTCTGTGAGCTTACAGCCGCTTGGCACTGATCTGTCGGTTGTAGGCCCCTCGAGGCCTCCCAGCTAGGATCAGCCTGTAGGGCTGTTCGGCCTCCTGAGCCCGGTTTAAAATAAGTTATTGGTAGATCCAAGGTTCGAGCGGCTAAACTCCCCTCGCTAGCAAGGGTTAGAAAGCACTTAGCTGAGCGCTGCTCTCCAGGATAACCCGTCTCTGAGGTCCGGCTGGAGGAGGACACTGCCATTTTGCAGTACCTTTGCAGGATGTCTCTTCGGAGGCGAATCCCAGAGGCTCTGTTTTCAACAGACAGGGTGGGCCAAACCTATGTGGCATTCGGTGGAATTCTTCCCGAATAGTGACTGGCGCGGGTTCCCTCGGGTCCAATAGCCACGTTCCCATAAAAGGAACCCCTTCTGTTGAATGGGCTAGTTGCAGGCCTTCGAGCAGCCAAGGTAGGACTTCATGTCATATGCGAAGGTTCCTTCTAAGGTTCATAGCTTGGGCTTTGACCGTAGGGAGTGCTGTCACTGACAGCCTAATGTGGCCAGAGGGCGAGTGGTTCAGGCATTTCAGTTGAATTTGCTTGTCCTGACAGTTGTCACTGCCAGTGGGCATGCACTCCCTTCGACATGGTGGCGTGGGTATATCGTTCCCCGTAGCGTCAGCTGACGCAGCGCGAGTTCCCTTTCGAAAGGGAACGTCTCTGGTTACGTATGTAACCTTAGTTCCCTGAGAACAGGGAACGAGACGCTGCGTCGCTTTGCCATGCCTCAGGGCTTGCCTGCCAAACAGTCCCTTCAGACGTTTAGATGCTGCCATGTTGGCAAGGCACCCTTATATACTTCCTGGTCGCACTTTGATGACATCATAGGCTGTAGCCAGTCAATAGGATTGACTTTTTTTGATAGTGATTTCAGGCAACAGTCACGCTGGAGGCGTTCCCCGTAGTGTCAGCTGACGCAGCGTCTCACTCCCTGTTCTCAGGGAACTAAGATTACCAGAGACGTTTTCAAAAGTTTGTTTTCAGGCCCCCAAAAACACTGTTGTTGTGTAAATGAACAGCCAAAATGTGTAAAGTTGTCCATTAATGTTTTAATGTAATTGAAATGAAGATTAATATACATAATATATATATGTTTGTGTGTGTGCGTGTGTGTGCGTGTGTGTGCGTGTGTGTGCGTGTGTGTGCGTGTGTGTGCGTGTGTGTGCGTGTGTGTGCGTGTGTGTGTGTGTGTGTGTGTGTGTGTGTGTGTGTGTGTGTGTGTGTGTGTGTGTGTGTGTGTGTGTGTGTGTGTGTGACTTAAACTTAAAAGTTTGAAATGTTGGCTTTGCAAGTAACTGAAATAAGTTGTCGTAGTAAAATTATTAAAACTGAAACTAAAGTGAAAAATGAAAGCTATTTATTAATATAAAAAAATATTAAAATGACAAAATTACATAACAAAATTACTATAACTAAAATGTTTTTGAAAAAAATGCTACTGTACACTACCAGTCACTCCCAGTTTTTTTCAAAATTCAACTTGACTTGAGATCAACTCATACTACTCTTACTATTTTTGCTTCCCTCACATGACAGCATCAAATATCAATTAATTTCCTAGTCATTCCTCGTTCATTCATTCCCTATCAATATGTGCTACAAAATCACAACAATTCATCTCTAAACACACCCGTGTTCATCACCCATTTGAAAAGTGCTGTTTTGTTTCCACCGGCTCTCACTGGAAGACTACATTACCCATAATTACTTGAGAACTAAAGCAAACTATGGCAACTCAAATAGCTCAAAGTACACAGCAGTTTGGTGACTATTCCAAATAATACAATGTTGGCCAAAAGCAATGTCCGGCCTAGGAAATATGAGATATATGATCACCTTTTATTCAAATATTATACAACAATTTTACATGAGATTGTGTAGACTAAGCATATTGTGTAGATGTGCTTGGAGTCTATATGCTATATATATTTATATAGTTTTTTCAAAATTGCATTTAAATTGTGAAATTATGTTTTGGCTAGTATACAGCAGAATGCATTAGCATTATATTAGCTAAGCATTTAAATAATATCTGGACAGTCCTTTGCTGCCATTTTTGACTTTTTGATCCATGCCGCTTGAGCTTTGCCCTTCTCATTTGTTTTTGCCAGCTTTCCGACCGTCCGCCCAGCATGTCTTCCACCTCTCCTGTCCGCTCTCATCTCCATTCCAAGCACACGCAGTGTAAGGCTGCAGCGCGTGAAGGCAAGGACAGAGACCGCGGCTGCATGAGGACTAACCTCACTCATTCATATTCACCCTCATCTGGCGGGGGCCGGCGGGGCAGCACACAGATTTTAATCAAGCCCCAGCCGTGTGTGAGAGGTGCTTTTAGTGCCACAGCCAAGCAGTGGGCAGAATTAGCATTTAAGAGTACATTAGCCATGCTGAATTTCCAACCTCATTACCGCGGGACTGGACACGTTCCTGCTTTCCTGCAATATGTGGAAATATTCCTACCGTCTACTAGGATAAGCTTGGGATGCGTGCATATTCATCCCTGTACTTAATCTTAATACCAATTAGTGCTTCAATTCACTATCCGTTAAATGAAATAGATATTGGGCGTATAAGTAGTCTACATTAAATCGGACTGTGGTATAAGAGACATGGAAAGGGCAGTAATTATTCACTTAGACTGTCCTCTTCAAAAGTCTAACACACCTACATTTGCATTTCATACATAAATAAAAGTATCTGTTCCAATATTGCCAGTTACTGACGGAAGCTGTTTGAATAAAACATGAGTAACATTGAATTTTCGTACTCAGACTGAAAGTAGGCTAATACATATTTTGTCCCGAACATCTGCAAACCGTGAATTATTTCTTCTTAACTAGCTCAGTTACACTGTAAAAACCTTTTTTTTTGTGCTAACATTTTTTTCCGTTGCATTATAGAGTTACATTTTCATAGAGTTGCAGTAATGCTGTAATGATGTTGTTAACCCTCCTTTTGACGTTTTAACCATTACATCGTATGCCTTGGGTCTTTAGCGACCCGGGACATTAGATATCAGCCTTGATGGTATTCCTCAATCTATACATTATAAACAATATAACAAGAAACACACACACACACACACACACACACACACACACACACACACACACACACACACACACACACACACACACACACACGTACACACACATAAACATACATATTCTAAATTCTATTAATTCAAATTTTCTAATTAATTTTGGTGTATAGGGTCACTAGCGACCCGAGGTATGTAATAGTGTAAGTATATATATTTTTTTTTACTGCACAATAATTGAATCTCTGATGACTCAATAAGTGAAACTCTTCTATATTCCTAAAGGTGGCAATGTCTGATGCACAATGTTGATATGATGTTTCACTCATAATTACTGCAGGGCATAAAACAAAAGAATACACAAGTGTGAAAAATAACTGATGCGAACTGGCTAGCTATCTATGTCATTTTTAAATATAAAGTCCAAATAATTGTATTCATTATTTGGTTAGATTAGATTTAAATTACAGTTAGATTACATTTGATGAAAAATATAACTACAGTAATGATGATAGTGGGAAGCGGGGGATGTTTTACCCCCCAGACTAGGTTTAAAAAAAAAAAAAATTCATTCTAAAAATATAATTATATTCTCCTTAAATAAGGAGGCAGTCGTGGCCCAATGGTCAGACTTGTAACCTGAAGATTTGCCGGGTTCAAGTCTCAGGCCGGCAGAAATTGCCGGTCGGGGCAGTGAATAACCGGCGCTCTCCTCCACCCTCAATACCACAACTGAGGTGAGACCCTTGAGCAAGGCATCAAACCCCCGACTGCTCCCCGGATGCTGCAGCAATATGGCTGCCCACTGCTCTGGGATTTTACCCCAAAGGGCCGCCACTCTACCCTGCTTATAAATGGAGGAAACTGCAACGTGCAATATGGCGGAATAAAGTAAAAGTGTCATTTGGTGTGTCCTAAATCGCTTACTGTCTCATGGGATAGTAAAGTGTCCATCGAATGTGCACTTCAGAATCTCGCCGGAAGTAATAGGTCATCTGCATCCTCAGATGGGATGCCTACTGTTTTTTGAATACGATGAATTTGGATATACTACTCTGTTGGCGTACTGTTTTACAAACTCTATATTTGGTACGAAAGTTTTTTTATTTTGGATGGAGAGATTGTGTCACTGCAGCTGCCGTTAGAAGCTCTGGTTCCCATAGAAACCTGAGATTTGCGTTTACGACTGCACATGGGCATTGGTTTGTCTAGCTTGAAAAACAAGCTTTTTAATGCTTTTTGAGCATAAGAAACAACATTTAAGGATTCCCCCATTCCAATAGCTAGGACTTGTATGCCCAAAATAGCTGCCAGAAGGCATTGCAAATATGGCCGCAGAGTGAACAAACTTTCCTTGAAAGGGACTTTCAACTCTTGAGGGGGCTGGCTTGGTTCTGTTGAGGAGACTGGCTCCTCAGTGTTGTTCTCAGATCTCATGGCTCTCCTGGACGGCCTCTCTTGGGAGATTCCCATCCGGTGGGACTGTCTGTCACAATCCGAGGGCTCAATATATCACCCCCAGAGAGATGGAAAATGTGCGTCTGGCCCCTGAGGGGAACAGCTCCAGAATACCGCACTCTCAACCGAGTTTGTCGAGACCATCTTCATCTCTAGAGCTCCCTCCACGAGGAAACTATATACCTTAAAGTGGAGAGTCTTCACTTTATGGTGCGGAGAGCATCAGTTGGATCCAGTTAACTGCCCGGTGGCTTCTGTGTAGGGAGTTCCTTCAGGACCACTATTCTGCCGGTCCTTCCCCATCCATGCTTTAGGTTTACGTGGAGGTCATATCTTCCTCAGATGAACCGTTGAGTGAGGGATCTTAGGGAGACACCATCTGGATTTGTTTCCTTCGTGGCACTCAGACGCAGCACCAATCAAGATTGGACTAGTTGCACATGTGCTTCAGATACCAGGCATGCAGGTGTTCCCCAAAGCGCCATCATTGGACGCAGAGTCTCATTCACCTCTCAAGGAACAATGGTTACATTCGTAAACTGAGACATTTTGAGAATATGGTTGAGATGGTGAATATGATACAGATGCTGAATGTACTGGGGAAATGATTTCTGATGATGACAGTGACGATGGTAAAATGCATATGCTCAAATTGATTTTGGTCTAGAGTTATTTTAGTTGTTAAACTGATGGTTTGTTTCTAATTCTTTTAAGTTATGGTTTCTAGAATGTTTCAATCATTTAGAGTGGTATAACCTAACTGAAACCTAAATGCAACGCTGTAAAAACGCTTTGTTTTAAATCCCACTGAATTGTTTGGCTTATATTGCGGAGGTCCATCTGTGTGCACAGTGTGGGACTCTGGGAATATGTCACTTTAACAACAAGTGACAGAAACCCAATAGAAGTAAAAATTAATATATTTGAGCTGCTGTATTTTAAATTGTACCCTGTCGACTTTGAGAAGGGCGTCTCATGTTGCGGAGTGAGTGAAGCCATTTTGATGTACAGCCTTGATATCCAGCATTCTTCCAAAGTGACCCACACATTAGTCACAGCTATCCAAGCGGAAATGAGACCAATCTTTGGAAGTTGGCTGACGTTGAGAGCCCAAAGCCAAGGGTGACAGTTATGAGGGTGGGTGCCATCCATCTTTGGACTGAGGTTATGTCGGGCACTGGTGAAGGGGCTTGTGGGATCTGTCTCCTATGCGTCTGGGGGCGCTGCTGTTGGACCAGAGGGCAGCGGAACAACCAGGTCCAGATGGCAGTCAGCCTTCACACCCACATGCTTTAGCCTGGCAACCCCAGCCCTGCATGCCATGACTGCGCCCTGTGAATGCCAGCTGTCAGGCCAGGCATGCCGTCTAGCTCTTAACTTCCTAGACCAGAAGCAGCTTATTGGCAGAACCGACCTATCCACCATGTATATAAAATGACATAGAATTACATATATATATGCAATGTAATGTAATTGGGTAGTGTACACCTTTATAATGCCATCAACATCAAATTAGAGCTTTAATGAAATTATGATATTTTTGCATGCATCAGTGACAGGCATATGCAAAATCTGTGTGAAATATTATATTATAAATATTATATATATTTTGTTGATCCTGGAACAACATACCTGTCTGAAAATTTTGTCATAACCCTATCCCTGCCCCTAAACCTAACACTACTCATAAGTTCTCCCTAAAATCAGAGGGAAATGATGGTGGAAACACTGATGTAGAAGCACTTAACCCTGGTTGCAAGCCTAACCTTGACATAAACTCTAAACTTGTCCCTCAAATCTGATTGGTTGATTGGAATATTTTATTCCAGGATCAACAAAGATGATGTTCCATGAACATGTTATACTGTAACTCTGTTTTGTATATGAAGCATATTGTATCTTCGTTCGGCTGTTGTTTGTTCTACCCAAAGCTCATAATAGAACTGAGGGGTTTTGACACATAGAGAAGTGGTGTGAGTATGAAGGTGTCACGGGGGCAAGTGGTGACAAATGATGGCAAATTGGCGTGAAGGTTCCTGCTGTTTCTTCAGCATGCCCACATCTATCTATCTATCTATCTATCTATCTATCTATCTATCTATCTATCTATCTATCTATCTATCTATCTATCTATCTATCTATCTATCTATCTATCTATCTATCTATCTATCTATCTATCTA
The DNA here is from genome assembly GCA_023566225.1 of Romanogobio albipinnatus. Lineage (NCBI taxonomy): Eukaryota > Metazoa > Chordata > Actinopteri > Cypriniformes > Gobionidae > Romanogobio > Romanogobio albipinnatus. The sequence goes on along the minus strand of CM042263.1, from coordinate 27,826,012 downwards.
TCTATCTGTCAAGCGAAATGTCTGTTATATCACATTATGCACTGAATTAAACAACAAAAGGGAAAACGACAAAGATTTCATTGTGTACATCTGTGTATTTTAAATTTGTTTAACAACCACAGGCCGTCTGGCAAGACCACATACTTTGTTGAGGTTAAACAGTCAGAGTCCTTTTTATTAGTTTTTGTAAAATTAACTCTTTCCCTGCCAGCCACCGCCAACATTTTTGATCATTTTCACAAAATGTTTTGACATGGAGTTTCATGGCCCCCAGTATATTGTGTTGTATGAATATCTGAACATGCAAAAAAATCAAAAGAAAGAACAGATACTCTTTTAAACAAAACAACAACAAAAAAGTATTTCATGCATTCTTTTTTTATCAACATTTGAATGTGGGTAAGTTTCATAAAAAAAGCTACATTTTGAGCAAGAGGGTGAGCAATTTGCGTTTTCATCAAAGACTACATCCAGATGGGATTCAGAACAATGATCAAAACACAGATGGAGTAGATGGAGTCCATCAACACCCCTGATGCTTACACAGTCGTTTATACCATGGCATGTCTGAATACTCGATTCTGATTGGCTGGAAGGTGTGCAATTAAACCGTTTTAATGTCCAGTTAGTTCCAAGTCCGATCACACAGAAACATTACCTATATTATTTTTCTCAGCAACAAAGGGGTTAAATCGCCTTTTTGATTGCACTTAAATTATTTTAATGTACTTTAATGTGTGTTGGACGGTTCTTTCCCTCTACGTCGTGCATTAAGGGTTTCAGGGTCGACATTTCATTCAGTAACATTAGGCAGTTTTGATTTATATGCTGTTTAATGCTGATGATGGCTTGATATTTGACATGTGCTTCTATCTCTCATTTCTGCTTCTTCTTGGCCTGTGTTTTGATCAGGATATTCTGTACTCTTTCAGAAGATGTGTAACAGCGCCCCCTACCGTATTACAGTGAAAACATGGACAGACAGAAAATTATCTCAATGGCGGGAAGGAGTTAAAAAAAATTTACATTTCATCTGCACTGTAAAGTTGTGTAAGGACCACAGCACTACAAGAACCCAAAGGATAAATCATCCATCAGCAGCAAGGCATAGACTGATTAGTTGAAGGGAGACGCTATCTTTCTACTACCGCCTGCAGGTGAACGGACTAGACAAAGACAAACCAGTCTATTCCTGTGTCCTAATGATGGGAGAGAAATCTAGTCACCCACCCCCACTGCTGCCTGTCCACACACACTAACCACTAACACAGACAATGCAGGTAGTGTGTGCTGTTTTGTAATGCAAACTCATTTCCAAACAGGATTAGGAGCCCACCACACAAATTCAAACCCTGCACACACACACACATTTACACATAAACATCACACATAAACAATATGAATAGCCTTGCTTAGTGCTTGCAGAACCACTACAGAAGAGACAGACATTTGTCTTAACATCAATGAAAGGACAATGCTGTAGCGTAAATGTGGTGCACCGCAACTGGTGCTCCGCGCTGTTTTCTCTCAGAATGATTGAGTGCTACGCCGCAAACACGGAGTTCTAGTGCCACGGTAATGGCTATAATGCACTCCAGTGGGCATTAAGGTTTGAGGTTTTTCCTCAGTACCACAGGCCGACTTTACCAGGTCCAGCTCCATTCACAAGTGACATCCGTAAACTCTTTCAGAGAACAGGGCAAATAGCATGACAGATTTAATAGCTTTTGGATCAATTCTTGCAGGGAACTAAACAAAGTGAACAGCTCAATGTCCACACGCTGAGAGTCAACCAATACACATCACACAAGCACAGCTAGAAATCAATGGCTGGAACCGAACAACACTCCATTGTGCAGTTTAGACCTCAGAGCTTTTGAAACTCTCAGTTAGAATGAAGTCATCCAACTAGTTTGAAATTCATTATGCAAGCCATTCATTTTTACTATTCTAACACCATGTCTACTATGGGTGTTCAGCCAAGCCATTATTAGAGGCAAAGCACTGAAGGTTTGTAGGCACCTATTGTATCCATTGGCGTTCCTATTATTCTTCTTCTTCCGTTTCTCCTCTGTTCTGGAAGTCTACGGCAGCCCATAGAACCGCTTGCGGGAAAGTTGTGAAATTTGGCACACCAATATTGGAGTCTCTAACTCAATCCCTCTGGTGCCACCAACTGTCTAAATTTGTGCTTAAGTTTATGCTAATAACATTTGAACAGCTAGAAACAAAATTATCTTTTCCTCTGATTCCATGGCTCAAGACAATTTGATTGCATTTCTCCACCACTCTGATTTTCACAAAAATGTAACCAGATCATCTTCAGACCATGTCAACAAAAACTTATGGAATTCAAGTTGATTCGCCAAACCGTTCTCGAATAATGCGCAAACGAATTTGACAAAGAACAAGCCAAAATTATTGTGAAGCTATATCTCTGCAACGCTTTATCGTATTCTGACCAAACTTGGACTAAATCCGAAATCGCCCCCTAAACCCTCAATCACTATTCCCTACTTTAGTCCACTAATACACTTCACTTGAAGGAGTGAATGAAAACAAGTGAGTGAATTTGGACAGCCGCTGTGTGTACATCATTATGCACTCGTTATTGCGGTGCAATGTGTGATTGAATGAGTGCCCTCAATAACGTCCACTATGGTGTCGGACACCACTACAAATGGCTGTCCCCTCAAATAGTGCCCTATTTTAGGGTATAGGGGGCGATTTTGGATTCAGCCTTGGTGTGTGTTATGATAACCATGACCTACGGGTACCTGCACAGTTTCGGCAAAGTGCCACTTAGTGGTCAGGAGATATGAAAAATTGACTTTTTTTTGCTTATAACTTCTAAATGGTGTGTCCAAAAATCACAGAACTGGTGATTCAGTGCAGCATGCCGAGTCGAACTATATACAATTTTCTCAAATCAGCCATTTTTAATTTTGTCGTGAAATGCTATATTTTACAAACACATTGGCATCACTTGGTATGTGTCTTTGGCACCATGCACCATACTCTAAAAGTTTTGGGGCAGTGCCACATTGTGGTCAAAAGTTATAATGAAATATCCAAAAATTCTAATAACTTTTGATTAGCTTTGCCTATTATAATGCTTTTTTATTAGATTCCTTGGGTCATGCGTGAAAATAGATACAAATATTGCCATAATCGGATTAACTTCTTGTCCGCCATCTTGATTTTGAAGTCCTTGTAGAGCGTTTGTCTAGTTTCCACAAAAATCGAGTCAGATTATTTTCAGACTGTGTCAGCAAAAAAACGTATGGATTTCGTGTCGATAGACAAAACAGTTTTTGTAAAGCGCAGCAACAAAGTTGAGACATGATGCCAAATGACTCTGAGGCTGTATATCTGCAATGCTTTGATATATTGACACCAAACGTTACATGTGTCATTTTCACCTCACTCTGACCACACCATATAAATTTGGACACAGGGCCACCTATTGGTTGAAATTGATAAACTATTAAATCATATTTCTGGTGATTTTTTAAAGATTTTCAGCCATGCTATGTCTATAATTGGATGTTTTTGCAGTTGGTCTGATGCTCCCAGTCATGATGGCATGACTTACTGTGCCTTCTTTGTGCTTGGCCCCTTAATTGCTGCTTGCAGCTATATTCTTTATATGTATTAACTTGGGCTCGTGCTCAACTTGTTCATGCAAATTCACCGTTGAACAGAAAGCTGCTTGATCCATCTCTACACACTTTTTGCAAGTTAAATTTTGCAATTGATTGGATGGTTGTGGTTTGCTATTGGTGGAGTGACAGGTTGACCCGTCCTCGTCATAAGAGAAGAGAAGAGATGTCGCTGCAGGAGGGAGGGGAAGATATTCTGATTCAGAATGGACACAAGAGGACACAAGAATGGAAAAAGTTATGATGTGCACGGATAAATCATTTATAATATATTACATAATAGTCGTTTGATTTCATGGACACATTTTTTTTTATTTGGTAGAATTCGTTTTTCATTTTAGTAAGTCTTTAGTCATGCCTTTCCAAATTATATTTTGCTAGACCCAACAAGACAACCTTATTGGTGGCAAGAGTAAGTAACACCATGGAGCCATGCAAGGTTTTTCCAATTAATTTTGAGTTTCAAAATTATTCACAGCAATTTTAAACTTAGAATTAAATAGTTTCCCAATCATCTCGGTCTCTTTGAGTCCAAACATGGCTTCGCATCCATAATGCAACAGAGAAGCCCCGCCTCCCTGACCAGAAGCCTCTTTGAAATCGAACTCGGCGCTTTCTCCCCACAGCTAATTCCTGCGAGACGCCGGACGGCATCAGCGCTTAATGAGAGATGGCATTTCAAAGGCATTAATTGAGAGCGCTGGTGGAGTGATCCGACAGCAACCTGCTTTCAGATTGTGTCGAGGCTTTGTGTTGATTCAGAGGGAGCCCATCTTTTGATTTAATGCCACCCTCGGGGCCGACGTTTCTCGTTGAGAAGATCTGGCACGTTTAATCACGGGAGGTCGTCCAAGTGTTATTTACTGTAGGATTTTTAAAAAAAACTCTGGAATTTGACACAACATAACTGTTTGATAGAATAGAAAATAAAAAGTATGCCATCATTTACTCATCCCCAGGTCAAATGTTTATTTCTTCCTTCTGTGGAATGCAAAAGCATGCATTTTGAATAATTACTGTTTGCACAGTTTTTCCATACAATCACATATATGGGGGCTGGAGCATTCAAACTTCCAAAAGAGTGCAAAACCATTTTTTCAGATGCAAATGTTGGTCTTTGTCTGAAACAAATTTGTCGTATAAGTTCAGAATACTTGTGATATAACGCAATTTTGTACCCTTTTCTGGTGATTTTGCTTCCTTTTTAAACTTGAAAGCTGTTTTATTTTGCATGGAAAAGAGCAACCAGAACATTCTTAAAAATATCTCATTTTGGCTTCCAAAGAAGAAAGTGAGTTGTGCAGGTTTGCAATGACCTATTGAAGACAGAACTTTCAAAAGTGAAGTTTGTATGTTTGTGTGAATCGTCCTACAGTATAGTGTGAACTAAATATTATATGATGATGTTAATCATATTGTAAACTAGTGAAAAACTAAATTACTCAAAAAAGTGTTAATAAAATACTGTTAATATATCAAGTTACAAGTAACGAGAAAGCCAAATGAATCAAAGTTCAACACAAATAGCTTTTCCACAAGCTGAGAAGGTAAATACTAATAAATATGAAGGTGCACAGCGTCATTCACACAAATACAAAACACCATCATGGTGACACACATGACACTAAAATAATGCAATAAAAATGTATTTAACAGCATAAGATGTAACATAAAACACTAACGTACATAACTGATAAGAAAAATAAGAAGAAGAAGCAGTTATTTCAATGAAAAAACACCAAATGTGAGGCATGGAAATACTGGGAATATCAATTTACGTTTACTTCCAAAAACTGTACATTTAACATGTAAAATTACATCAAATGTTCTAATTTCTTTTACATTTTTTACCTTACTTACCATTGGAACTTACCATTAACCAATTATCAGGTTTTTACCATAGCATTCAGTCTTTTATACCGTTCAAATCGTTTAGCATTAAATTCATTGAATAACCCCAGACTTCCTAGAAAGTGCACCTAAGGCAGAGATGAACTACAGTAAGGGAAGGTCATTATGTAGATGGAACTGACCCCAAAGCCCCTCTCAGTGCTTTTTTCTCTTTTAACCAGTCGCACTGGGATCCCACACACTGCCTTTTAATAGGAATACCACTCTGAATTTGCCTTTAGGGTCCCGAGGTTATGAATAACCAAGAATGGATTATTTAAGCAGTATATCCTTTGTACTTCCCCTTGTAAAAACCCTCAGTAGAGTCAATATTTCAGATCTAGTTATTGATTGCTGGCATTCAAATTAAAAGCATAATCATTTGATCAATCATTATGCTTGTGTTATTGCATTTTCATTTTGGGAGGTCAATAGGGGTCCTACCAGGGTTCACAATTTGTCTGGTTATCATTACTATTGCTTTACTGTAACTACAAAATTATGGAGACATGCTGTTTAAAGGAGCTTTTTAAAGCAGATGCCATTAAAAAAACACAGTATGTCTAGCCCTTACAGCCTCACTTTCATACCCGTCATGGCGCTGCTCTGAATAAGATCTATAGGCTACAATTTTGTAAATAAATAAGAAACAACAACGGGGTGTCTTTAAAAACCCTCTTTTGTGCAGAATTACTTCCTTCCGCCACGGATTCAAATCTCAAGTTAACAGTTTGACAGTCGAGCCCAAGCCTCGAACCCTGTTACTAATTCTGAAACGCCACTTTAGAACTAGTAACGTTGAGTCGCTTCATTGAAGCTAATTGTATTATGTAGAGTATTATTATGAGAGAGAGATCGACTAAAATAGTGAATAACCTGCATCTAGATGATATTCTGGTCAATATTATAGTCATAATCACAAAATCAGTTTGAATGTCCGCTGAGGAAAGCAATGTCTTTGTCCTTTGAACAGTTAAGGGGATTTCCCATGGCAGCACTAGCCAATGCATTTATAAGTTGCATCTCATTGTTTACAACCTTGTTTCAGTCCTTTTCAATATAAAAGTATTTGCTATTGAGTCACTCATAAAGACAGTCTTTGCTGCCATATCAAATATGCACTATGTTTATATATAAGTTGCATATTTGAGGTCTAAATAACTACATTCTCACCTAAAAAAGTCTTAAAAGTACATTCCGGGACACAATATTTGTACAATTATGGTGTTTGCTCATCCACGATGACACTCTCTGTAAGAAATGTTGCAAGCGGAGTGATACAAATGGTGAAACGGTTCCAGTGCTGATACTGGGGGAATATTGCACGGCTGGAAAAGGCTCCCAGCCAATCAGATTCCAGAACTATAACAAACTGTTGTATATAATGTAATGTAATGTAATGTATATATAATATATTATATTACATTGCATTGCATTACATTACATTACATTACATTACATTACATTACATTACATTACATTACATTACATTACATTACATTACATTATATTATATTATATTATAATAATGACATTAGACCTTGGTGGGACCTGCCGTCTCACATCCTAACACAGAAAGCATTATTGAGCCTAATATGTCTGACAATCACTCAGCAATTGGAATGAATGTGTCATGAATGATCAGGTGTGCAAGAGCAAAGAAGTTTCTCTTTAACAGACAGCTCATGCATTGGTTGGAACAGCCACTTACGCTACAAAAATAAGTGCTCAGCTTTGGCTAAAGCCAACGGAGGAGTCGATATGTTTGAGATCCGATTTCCTTTCAAGTTAAACCAGGCTTAAAAGTTTCCTTTCATGGTTGATATCCGCTTTGACCAAGAAAGAGATATGCATGGAGGTATAGATATATTTATTGTGACAGCTCATCTTGATGCTCAGTTTCAGCTCGCCAACACAAAATAGACCTGAGTGTCTGTTTTCAGAAGTCTATCAAACTCAAGACCTAAAAGCAGCGGTTGTTTCCTCGGGTCCTTAGCAATAGCAAGAGCTGTCACAGTGACATGTTTTGATTTAGGCAGAATCACTCGAGCTCAAGTCTGACAATGCATCGGTACCTGTGGTAGACCGACGCTTGTGCACCTGGCACATGGTTGAGCGCACCTGCATCAGCTCCAGCTCAGAGAACATAGAGTGTGTTTGCACTGCTTTGGTGATAAGATCAAAACGTCTGCCCCATGTGGCCAGCAGGTGTGAGGTAGGCCTGATAAATGCCTTTGGAGACATCTTGAAGACAGGGGTTTTCATGGGTGATAGAGGATTACGGGCAGTTGGGATCTGATTTAGGAACCGTACACCTAGGCACCGGCTGTTTTACATGCATGAAAGGACATTTAAACCATCTGTGAGTCTCATAACCGTCTTTCTTAAAAAATCCTACTTCACAAATGGCAGAAACGTGGTACAGTAGTAGAAACAAGTGGCAAAGTGGCAACAGTGTTTAAAAAATAAACGTTGATATTGTGGCTTTATATTTGGTCAGACACTTGCATGCGTCATTATAAAATTAACATTTTACCGTCATGTTCAAATGGATCCAGTGGCGGTTTAGGGGCCGTTTACGCTACACATTTTATGTGTTTTGGCTGTCCATTTACACAATGATGGCGTTTTGGGGGCCTGGAACTTTTGAAAACGGATTTTAAAGGGTTAGTTCACCCAAAAATTAAAATTAACCTATGATTTACTCACCCTCAAGTCATCCTAGGTGTACATGACATTCTTCTTTAAAAAAAAGTCCTGGCTAATCCAAGCATTATAATGGCAGTGAATTGTTGTCTCATTTATGAAGTCTGTAAAAGTGCATCTATCTATCATATAACTTCTCCACGTGACTCCGGGGGGTTAATAAAGGCCTTCTGAAGCAAAGTGGCATGTTTGTGTAAGACAAATATCCATATTTAAAAATTAATAGACTAAAATAACTAACTTCCGGCGGAAAGCCGTATGCAATTCAACTTACGGCAAAATAGTAACCCCTGACGCGTTGTATAGAAGCATCGCAAGCTTTGACGCCACTCGTGGATAGGGCTGGGCAACAAACTCAAGCCCCTCTTATGTACAAATCCTGTGCCATTTCTCTTTAAAAAGTCTCGTTTTAAACTCTAATTAATGACCAGTTTTTTGTTTTGTTCTATCCTCTGTGCTTCTGCGTTCGTCACGGAGCTGTGTGGAGCAGTTATATGATGGATAGATGCACTTTTATGGACTTCATAAACGAGACAACAATTCACTGCCATTATAAAGCTTGGAAGAGCCAGGACTGATTTTATTCGTCTGAAAGAAGAATGTCATATACATCTAGGATGACTTGGGGGTGAGTAAATCATGGGCTAATTTTCATTTTTGGGTGAACTAACCCTTGAAATGTGCAAGTTTTTGCAAATTTTTGTGAGCGTAGTGGGGTTTTTTTTTTTTCGTGGATCTGTGTGAATGGGGATCTTTTTGAAAACGTGTTTGCTAAACTTTTCAAAAATGGAAAGAAAAAACTTTTCACTTTGTTTTTATTGGTTAAATATTCATAAAGAACCTACAGTAGTAAAGGGTGAACAATAGTAATGATTTATGAATAATAATAATAAAAAAGACGAAATATGGAGATACATGTAATGTACCATTTCTTTTAAGAAAACCTTTCTCTTAAGATGATTTTAATGAAAAAAGGCAATCATTCTTGTTTTAAAAGATGTATTAGACAAGCTTTTAATGTGCTAATTGTGTCTATTTAATTACTTTTTTTAATTTTTAATTTTCATGAAAGAGGTAATCATTCTGAACATTCAGCTTTATCATCACAGGAATATCCTTTTACAATCACAGTAGACATGTCAACTATCTTGCTTGTGTGAAATAGTTCAGATAAATCTGCCCAATCGCTGTACTAATGTTGTTTTATGGGACATTCCAGAGCGGCTCAGGAGAACTGCACTGTGACAAACAGAAACAAACAATACAAAGAGAAAGAATTGATTGAGAGAGAGCATTTAAATATTGCTAGAATATGATATGCATATGCACTGAACCATCAAAAAGCACAGTCAATAGAGAATGTGGGGGTTGTGGACAGACACACAGGTTTTATACATGATATATTAGGCGTCTGAGGAGGGGGGGCGCTCATTTGGGGTTAACATTGCAACAATAAAAAAGCTTTCAAGATGTGGACGACAGTAAATCTTGAAAGGGTCTCCGAAAAAAAAGGGCAATAAATATAGCAAAGGACGAATATTTCTCTGTCCCAAACCCTGCATCTGTCCCATCGGCACATATGAAGCACTGTAGCAGGCTATAAAAAACATACATGTAAAGAATGATTCCCAAAACGATACAAAAGTCTGCTCTGTCACAGTGGAATGATCATGTTTCCAATTGTTCTTCATTTTCAGTAGGTTTGTTTCATGTCTGTACATCTTTAAGTCATTTGACCTGTAGTTCTGACCTGACCTGGTAAATCTATTTATTTTTATTTTTACTTTAGTCCATTTAATAGTGAGTTTCACATCCACAACTCCTTTAAATTGTATCACTGCACAGTTTTATTTATATGTTAACAATATACCATGCAGGCTGCTGATTCCATAGCTGAAGAATTCCAAACTTCCACTGCCATTATTATCAGCACAAAAACCTGTGAGGTGGGAGCTTCACGGAGTGGGATTTCATGGCCGAGCAGGTGCATGACAGCCTCACATCACCAAGTACAATGGTAAGCGTCAGTTGGAGTGGTGTAAAGCTCGTCGCCACTGGACTCTGGAGCAGTGGACACGTGTTCTGTGGAGTGATAAATGGCAATCTGATGGTTGGTTTGGTGGACGCCAGGAGAACGTTACCTACCGTACTGCATTGTGCCAACTGTAAACTCTGGTGGAGGAGGGATAATGGTATGATAATGCTTCAGCATACCAATACATTTTTGACAACGCAATGCATACAACTATGTGGCAAGAGTTTGGGGAGGCCCTTTTCTATTCCAGCATGACTGCGGTCCAAAGCAAGGTCCATATCAAAGTACCATGCTTGAGTTCACTGAGCTCTTCAGAACAACCCTTTTTTTCAGAAATGTTTGTAAATGCAGACTGCATATAATTACATTTATATTAATAATATTCATATCCTATATACTTTTAATAATATAAATGTATGTGATTATGGAGTCATCACTGGCCCTTCATTATAATGTTGTGTTATGAGTCTTGATATGTTTTCAGGCCAAGGCTACCAAAGACCACCCAGTGTGGTCCACAATGTAGCACTTTGAACTATGTTACACGAACACAAAGGGTCCTCTTAGGGGGAAACCTTTCCTCTCTGGTCTTTATGAAGTGTGAAGTGCTGTGCATGTTCAAGTCAATCAAGCTCTGGACAATGTCTCAGGGCCCTTTCTGCGGCTGTCGACCCTTTGTGGTCTGTATACTTATAGCATGCATGCATGAACTACTGGAGGGCAAAATGACTTCACAACCCTGATATTTGCTGTAAAAATGATATAGGCATCACTACGGCATACGCCAAGACAACGTGTGTGCATACAGGACACAGATAAAAAGGTCTTTCTATGGATCAAACTACACACTTGGTATTTTTGAGAGCGGATATCAAGCTGTTCTGTGAATATCAAGCTGGGAATAATGAACAAAGTTCAAAGCTCTGTTTGTCACATGCACATCTGGTATAATGGAGATTGATACCCTTCATGGTCTTCGCCAGAGTTTGTTGACAAAATGAGTCAAGTGGAAAAATTCCAAAACATGTAGCACAGAAATTCAAATGAAAATCGTTTTTTTCAACCTCATGTTGTTCAAAATCTGTATGCTTTACTTTCTTTTGAACACACAAGAAGATATTTAACAAAAAAAGCAAAGCAAAGCAAAACAAAACAAAAGCAAGCAATACAAATAAAAACAAAGCAAAACAAGACAAAACAAATTAAAGCAAATCAAACCAAAGCAAAACAGACAAAAGCAAAGAAAATAAAAACAAAGCAAAGCAAAACAAACAAAAGCAAAACAAAACCAACAAAATAAAATAAATACAAATACAAACTAAACAAAACAGATAAAAGCAAAGCAAAACAAAGCAAAACAGAGCAAATAAAATAAAGCAAAACAAAACCAACAAAGCAAAGCAAAACAAACAAAAGCAAAGCAATACAAATAAAAAAACTAAACAAAACAAAACAAATGAAAGCAAAGAAAAACTAAACAGATAAAAGTGAAGAAAAGCAAAGCGAAGAAAAGCAAAACAAATAAAAACTAAGAAAAAAATTAAAACAAAGCAAAGTAAATCAAATTAAAAACAAAACAAAAGCAAAGCAAATCAAAGCAAAAAATCTAAACAAAGCAAAGCAAAACAAACAAAAGCAAAACAAAACCAACAAAAGAAAAGAAATACAAATAAAAACTAAACAAAACAAATGAAAGCAAAGCAAAGTAAAGTAAAACAAAACAAAACAGATAAAAGCAAAGCAAAACAAAGCAAAACAAAGCAAATTAAATAAAGCAATACAAATAAAAAACTAAACAAAACAAAACAAATGAAAGCAAAGCAAAGAAAAACTAAACAGATAAAAGCAAAGAAAAGCAAAGCGAAGAAAAGAAAAACAAATAAAAACTAAGAAACAAAATAAAACAAAGCAAAGTAAATCAAAACAAATTAAAAACAAAACAAAAGCAAAGCAAAGCAAAAAATCAAAACAAAGCAAAGCAAAGCAAAACAAACAAAAGCAAAGCAATACAAATTAAAACAAAACAACACAAATGAAAGCAAAGAAAAAAATATTGTGACCACAGGCTGTCAAGCTTCATAACTCATCAATAGGCAGTGGTTTTTGAAATAGGGTTGGTACAGTGGTGCTAGGGGGACCAACAAAAAAAAAAAAAAGAAGGTTAATATTTGGCATTTTACAGCATATCATACATGTTTAGTAAAAGTATAATATAAATAAATAATTCAGTTTTTAATGTAAAATAGTATTCTTATTACAAGACAATTTTGTACTTTTGTCATTCAAATATAAAATAATATTTGACATTTTACAGCATATCCGCTTATATGGATTAGTTTTATATTATTTGTATTTTTGTCATATGTTTTAAAATGCCTCTAAGAATATAGTAATACTTCATATAAAGTTTTTCCAATTTTTAAATATATGATTTGGTTTAAAAAAATATATTTCGAAAATATTCAGTTGGTTTTACTGCTATAACAACATAACATACAGTTGCATACAGTTTAACGACTTAAATTTCAGTGAGTTTGTGTTCAGGAGACTTGGAATACGACACAATTTGCATTTTTATCCTTTTTTTCTTTAGAGCCCCGGGTTAAAATACATTTTCATTGGACATTTTGAAATACATACAGCTCAATTCTGCCAGTTTTAATAATTGATATTTTGAACATACACTTGGATTACTGACATCATGATGTGTTCAAAATCCAAACCAGACACACAAAAAACAAGTTCCATTCAGGACTCTAGCCAGGGTGTTTTGACAGAAGCCTCTGTGACTGCAAAGGATTGACCCCATGTTTTTCAGTCACAAGACTGGAGAGAGCTACGGGCAAGAGCGAAAGTGCCTTTGGACTTCATGTTTCAGCACACACATCTAGCCTTTGCTTCTGAGCTCCATTCCCGCCCTAGGACCACCGCCATCTTCCATTAACATCCCAAGAATTTTAATCTGAGTTTCCCTCTTACAGAGCAGGAGAGTCGTTTCGCCAAAGCCTGGGAGACGCGTCTGACGATGGGGATCATGGATAGATTCCTCTTTGTTTTCGCTTCACCCCTCCCTCCCTCGTTTCTTTCTCCAGTTCTCTACTCCTTCCTATGGTAATCCCAGCATCCCTCTCTTCATGTTACACCCTGCAGGAGTTTGGGGCGACGTATAAGCTATTGTAATCATCAGCTGTCATTATCTCGCCCATTGATGGATTGTTGGGTTTATCTGCGATGAAAGTACGGCAATACTTTGGCTTCACTTTACAAGCTGCATTACGTCTACGGCGACAAATAATCAGAATTTCACTCTTATCGCAGAGGGATGGAAAGCAAATTTCTCTGGCAAAACTCTATCAGCAATTCTCTCAGAGAGGAGAAAATGGCACACAATAAAAGTCCCCGAATGAACAAACACAGATGATCTCTGATTAATGAACTGATTTAAAGGAGCAGATTTGTGACTAAATTCTTTCATTTATTTTGACAGTAAATATCACATGTTTTTATATTTATTTAAATATTTATTTAGATTATAATTGTTTTCAAATCTAATGTCTTATTTTTATGATTTTGGTTTAAAATTTCAGTTTTTTAAAGTTTTGGTTTAGGTTTTGGAAAAATGGTAAAAAAAAATATAATAGATACATACAATATAAAATGGAGGGGAAGATCCTTTAATGTGACCTTTTTTTCATATTGCTTGAAAAATGTCTTTCACCATTTCTTTTACATTTCCCACCATTCTTAAGCACCTTTAATTCACGTAAACGGTCCTGTGGTTTGATAAATGATATTTTAAAAGTACTAGTATTCCATGTGGGCTCTCATTAATACAAGCTCATAAAAGCTGCATGCATGATCGTTATAAAATAATTAGCAAATTGCAGTTTAAATAGAGTATAGGACGTCAACTTAAGTATTTCACCTCAACTACCAAAAATACAGTGGCAAGAAAAAGTATGTGAACCACTTGCAGAATCTGTAATAAAAAAAAATAGCATGCATTTTGTGATCTCTTTTATTCAGTTAAAATGATTCACATTTTCACTAAATAAAAGTGATCATACAAAATGCATGCTATTTTGTTGTTTAGCACTGTCCTGAATAAGATACATAATTTTTTTTTTTTTACATATAGTCCACAAGACAAAAAAGAAATGCTGATTTTATTAAAATAGCCCCATTCAAAAGTTTGTGAACCATTAATTATCAATACTCAATACATTCCCATTGTCCTGAGCAGTTAAACTGCCCAATGTTCTTCAGAAGAATCCTCCAGGTCCTGCACATTCTTCAGTTTTCTAGCATCTTTTGCATATTTGAACCCTCTCCAGCAGTGACTGTATGATTTTGAGATCCATCTTTTCACACTGAGGACAATTGAGGGACTCAAAAACAACTACTAAAAAAGGTTCAAACATTCACTGATGCTCCAGAAGGAAACACGATGCATTAAGAGCTGGGGATGAAAACTTTTGAGCAGGATGAAGTTGTCCAAATGTTTCTTATTTTGTTTAAATATCTTCTGTTTTTCCATGTAGTACTGCCCTTCAGAAGCAACAGAAGATACTTGCATGTTTCCCAGAAGACAAATTGAGTACAATTTACATTGATCTTCAAATTCAATAAGTTTTCACCCTCCAACTCTCAATGCATCGTTCCTTCTGGAGCATCAATGAATGTTTCAACCTTTTTTAATAGTTGTATTTGAGTCCCTCAATTGTCCTGAGTGTGAAAAGATGGATCTCAAAATCATACAGTCCCTGCTGGAGAGGGTTCAAATATGCAAAATATGCTGGAAAACTGAAGAATGTGCAGGACCTGGAGGATTTTTCTGAAGATCATTGGGCAGTTTAACTGCGCAGAACAAACAAGGGACTCATGAACAACCATCACAAAAAAAAAAAAAAAAAAAACAGATCATCCAGGGAATGTATTGAGTATTGACAATTAATGGTTCACAAACTTTTGAACGGGGTTATTTTAATAAATTCAGCTATTTTTTTGTCTTGTGGACTATATGAAAAAAAAAATATATATAAAATATCATATTCAGGACAGTGCTAAATACAAAATAACAAGCATTTTGTATGATCTCTTTTATTTAGTTACAATTATTCACATTTTCACAGATTCTGCAAGTGGTTCACATAATTTTTCTTGCCACTGTATGAATATATTATATATATATATATATATATATATATATATATATATATATATATATATATATATATATATATATAAATGTCGACTGAGTGAATGATCCATTATAAGACTCTTTCCCGGGTTATAAACTCACAATGTAGATATATAGACAGGGACAGCTGCACAGAATCCACAGTGGAACCATGGAAATATGTGTAAAAGGAGGACTGGATAAGACATGAACCTGAGAGATGTGAACATATTGAAGTATAGCCCACATGGAACAGAACTTAATCAGACGGATGGGGAACTAGGTTTATGAATTAAGGGTGCTTATTCCAGAGGCATTTGGAAACTTTCTTCCAGTTCTTGTAGACTTTACAAAGCAGAAAGTTTGCCCTGACAGCTTTTTAAAGATGTTTTTCTATTGTGCAACGTGCTAAGCACTTCGTCAAGCCTGGCTTAAACAAAATCCAAACGTGACGGAGAGGTTGTGCGGGATTAGACATGCTCTTTGGCCAAGGAGCGCCTGCACAGACCGACAGGCCATAAGCCTTATTGAGATTTTAATGGTGTGAATGCTGACAAAGACGAATGATGGCACATGGACGATTTACTCCATCTGTGTGTTTAATTTAGATTTAGAATCCATGCTTAATGAAAAACGTGCAATATGTTGTTAACTTAAACAGCAAATTCAAATGTTGATGGATGCTTGTGCTATCCAAAACACTCACTCACCCAATCACACAACTTACAGTAGATATCAGTAAACAGAACCTTGTGTTTCATTTAATTCACTGTTACGCACTTACAAGAGGTATCCATGTTTATCAGTATAATCTATAACTCAAAATCAAACCTAAGGTTTTATGCGTTGATATAGTGTCATGACACACTGTAATGACTTTAACTCTTTCCCCGCCAGTGTTTAAAAAAAAAAGTTATCAGCCACCGCCAGGGTTTTTGATCATTTTCGCAAAAAAAATGTATGGCCCATAGACTATTTTGTTGTATGAATATCTGAGCATGCAATTTATCAAAAGAAAGAGCAGACCCTCTTATCAACACTTAAATATGGGTAAGTTTCATAAAAAATGCAACATTTTGAACAAAAAGCTGAGAAAATCACGTTTTTGTCAAAGACTACATCCAGATCAGATTCAGAGTGATGATCAAACACAGATGGACCAGATGGAGTCCATCAACACCCCTAATACTTGCACAGTCCACTCGTCCTGGGTCGACATTTAATTCAGTAACATTAGGCAGTTTTGATTGATATGCTGTTTAAAGTTGATGATCACATTATTTTAAATATGCATCTGCTTACATACGATCGCTTGTTTTTTTACGTCTTCTTCTCCTGTGTTTTGATCAGGAGATTCTGTACTGTGAAAACACAAAAATCCAGAAATATCTATGTTTGACAGGGAAGCAATTTCGCACAAATAACGGAAAAATCTGTGTTTGGTGGCGAAAGAGTAAAAAAAAAAAAGACACTCATTACAAGAAACAAAACAATGGTATACAGACATAACTAAGCACAGAAGTAACTTTTTACAAAAGCACAGACATAAAATCTAAGTTCCCTTTCAGTCGGTCACGTTTGATGTACGTCAGAACTGACCGACGAATTGGGATCTGTTTTCAGAGACCAATCTACTTCGAGTGTATAGAAACGAGCCAATAAACATTGGCATGCAGTTCATGCATTCCACGCACCGCAACGCATTACGGGTATAAATAAAGAAGTGGAAGTACCGCATATTGCTTTCAACTTCGGAGCCGAGCATTACTATTGTATGTTCCTACGAAGAGTGTTTTTCTACGAGTCAAGAGATTTCCTACCTGCTTCCGGTGTTCACTGTCGGCGTTACGGTGCCTTGCAGCGGTGGTCGCGTGGAAGAGAAACAAACAGCTGTTATCACAGCTTACTGGGCGTTTTCCTTTGAGTGCTCACAGCGGGCTTACACCTTTGAACTGTTGTGAGCCGCGGCCATTTCCCTTTGTGCCTCGGCACTGATCTGAGCGGTTTTCCTCTTCTAAAAGAGCAACACGGTTTGACCCTGCGTCTTTTTCAAGATGTCATTCAAACCGTGTGTTTCTGGAAGCCATCGGTATCTATCTCCAGTTGACGGGCATGATCGCTGTCTCACGTGTCGCACTGCGCGAACATGACCATCGCAGTATTACGATCTAGGCTCCAATACCTCAAAAGGGGTGGAGTCCCATTGTGCATCCCCCGATCTAGTGGTCCTCCCGCTGCAAAGCAGAGGGTTGCTACTTTGGCTGATGCCTTTGGTGGAGACCTGAGGGTTACAGTGAGGGTAGAGCTTCCGGAAGAGAGCGCTGGTCCTTCCCATGGGGGGCCAGCCGTTACTTTCGGGGATCCGACTGAGGAAATGCTATCGATAGCTGCATCGGGGGACGAGCTAATGGACTATGAGGAGATGAGGATTCGGCTGCGTTACCCCCTTCGGGTGTGGTAGCGTTGTCCGAGTCTGATCCAGAGCTCACGGCTATGCTTTCCCGGGCCGCCGCAAGTGTCGGGCTCGAGTGGAACCTTCCACCGTGTCCCGAACCCTCACGGCTGGACGATTGGTATCTCGGGATGGACCGTGCTGGTTATCAGTGCCCCGCCCCAGTACCATTCTTTCCAGAGGTGCATCAGGAGCTCACAAAGTCGTGGACAGTGCCCTATAGCACTCGCGCACGATCGACTGACTCCTCCATCCTCACTACCCTCGATGGTGGCGCAGCTAAGGGTTACGTGGAGGTCCCCCCAGTGGAGCGGTCGGTAGTGATGCAACTGTGTCCAAAGACCGCTACCGATTGGCGGGGTGCCAGTCGATATAGTGCCCCTCCGGTGCTTGTAGGTTCTTGTCCGGTCTAACATGGGTTGGGCGATGTCCACACATGTGGTCCAGGAAAACCACCTGTGGCTGAACCTGGCGGATATACGTGAGGCCGACAAAGTGCGGTTCCTCAACACCCCTGTCTGCCAGGCCGGCCTCTTCAGTGACGCCATCGAGAACTTCGCTCAGCAGTTCTCGGTGGCCCAGAAGCAGACGGAGGCCATCAAGAACAAACTTGTTCGGTCTCTGGGGGCCTGGCTAGGTCTCCCCAGGCCGTCACGCTGGCTCATCCGTACCATCAGACTCGGCTATGCAATTCAATTTGCACGCCGGCCTCCCAAGTACAAGGGCATCCTCTTAACCTCCGTGCGGAGCAGTGATGCCCATGTCTTGCGAGATCAGGCACGATCGAGCCGGTTCCTCCTGCCGATATGAGGTCGGGGTTCTACAGCCCCTACTTCATTGTACTCAAGAAAGGGGGTGGGTTAAGTCCAATCTTGGACCTGCACATTCTGAATCGGGCCCTGCACAAGCTCCCGTTCAAAATGTTAACGCAGAATCGACCTGAAGGATGCGTACTTTCATATCTCTATCCTTCCTTCGACACAGACCGTTCCTACGTTTTGCGTTCGAGGGGAAGGCATATCAGTACAAAGTCTTTCCCTTCGGGCTGTCTCTGTCGCCTCACGTTTTCACAAAAGTCGTCGAGGCAGCCATTGTTCCGCTCAGAGAACGTGGCGTTCTAATATTCAACTATCTCGACGACTGGCTCATACTGGCTCAGTCTCGGGATCAGTTGTACTAACACAGTGACGTTTCCCCCTGCAAGCCTACATTTCGTCGGTCAGTTCCAACGTATGTCTCCGTTCCCTCCTTCAGGGAGGCGTTATCTTACATACAGAGAAAAAAAATTTTTACTCACCAACTTAAAAAGTTAAGTTCAAATCAACAGCATTTATGGCATTATGTTCATTTCCACAAAAATATGAATAAATGGCAAATTGAAAAGAATAAAGATTCAAAGCAAAATATAACTAAATATAAAATATACTAAATAAGGCCTGTTTTGTATGGAAGCTTGTCCACTGAATAAAACAAAAAAGGAATTTTATTTTAAAAAAATGTATCTCGCAATTCTGACTTTTTTCTCAAATTGCGTGATTTAAATTCGCAATTGCATGTTATAAAGTCAGAACTGTGAAAAAAAGTGAAAATATTTCTCAGAATTTTCTCAGAATCTCGAATTTCTGAGAAAAGGTCAGATCTGCAATTTTATATATAAAATATATAATTAATTTTTTTTTTCTTCTCAGAATTTTCTATAGCACTCACAGTACAATTGAAGTAAATTATGGCAAATATTTAGAGGAGAAATGTGAAGCATATAATGTTATTAAAGCACTTACATTTATTATTATGTTTAAACTTTTTATATTATCTGAGCTGAGTTTAAAACAGAAGTTGTATTGCTGCTTCATTTCAATCAAATTAAAATCACGTTAACATGCATTTACTTCCATTGCAAGATTTTTCAAAATCCAATCTCATATTTCTTATAACATACGGTATGTGTGTGTGTGTGTGTGTGTGTGTGTGTGTGTGTTTTATTTTGTGTTTACTGTTACTTCCTGATCCATCCTTCCTTTATTTACGTATTTATTTTTCTTTAATTATTTATTCTATTTTATTTGAGAAGGGATTCCCTCTTTTGTCTTCTCAGAGAAAAGCATGTATTTCTAATATAATATTTGCCTCATTTGGGCCAGCATTAAAAGACTTGGCACACAGAAAGGCTCTACGTCCTATCGATTCCTTCAGTACAGCGGCTATCAATAGAGAATTACATGTGCAGATCAATACATCTTTTAGGCATAATGCAGCATAAGATAAATGTAACTGTGCTCTATCCATGCAGAGTGTTAAGAAACCTAAGTACCTATTTGAACAAATCCAGACATAATACGCTTTCACTAATCCTATCTTTCATATCACTGAATAAACTTTGTGCATGACAGCGTTTCTTCAGAATCCTCTCTATGCTATTCTGTTCCGCACTGCAAAATCCATATTTCCAGTTTTCCATTTTTCAGTTCTCGCACCAGTTGGCAGAGGAGGCTGTCTCAGTGATGGCAGGGTTAGCCGGCTCCAGATTACAACTCGCTCTTTTACTCGTTTAAGGTTCGTTGCTGGCTGACCTGTAGCTCTTTGAGAGGCAGTGAGGAGCGCTGCCAAACTTATCTATATCTGAGACCAAAAATAGAGCTTTCCTCTGGCACTGTGTGTTCACCTCGCAACAACACTCGAACAACACCCAGAGCGCTTTCAGTTCATCCTCTGAGAACCAGCAAACTCTCCACACAGGCTTGGAGTTGTAGAGGACACTGAGGGCAACTATACTGACTACTTCAAATCTATGGAGAAATATTGGAAAAATGTGCCTATGACATTTCTACAAAATGATATTACATTGCTTTTTGCACATTTCGCGACACTTTTGAAGCAAAATGTCAGTTGAGTGGTGCTCACAAAATTGAAAATAACATTCCACCTACACTAAAACCTACACTAAACCTAACCGATAATGTTCACAAAAGTAAACATGAAGCAAACATAAAAGCACATTTGCTGAAGCAACTATATCTTTTTAGCTTGTTTCTTTTTTTACTGCGATTATTGCACTTATCAGAAGTGCACTGCTGTACTGGGTGAGCTTCAGAGCAAATGTACTATTTCAGAAAGCAATATACACAAAAAAAATGTTTACCTTTTAAGTTACAAGTGGCCGTCACTGGGATGGTACCCTTAAGGGTACATTTTTGCACCTCTAAGTCAGGGGTAGGCAAGTTCGGTCCTAGAGAGCTGATGTCCTGCAGAGTTTAGCTCCAACCCTACTAAGCCACCACAGTATAAAACTCATGGCTCCCAGCATGCATTGCAGCATTAAGTATGTCCCCCTTTTGAGATTCATATGATGATTCTTGATATCTGTGTGACTCTAAACACCCCCTACCCCCCTAGAATGTATTTAAAAATCAAAATTCAGAATGTCTGATCTGTGGCAAGAAAGTATTGTTGGTGATTATTATTTATTAAAATTTTGAGTCAGTGATGAGTTCAGTCAAACATTTTTCTTCATGACAATTTATGTTTATGGCTTCTTTTGATTTGAACAGATTATGTGTTTTGTTTACACTGTAACAAAAAACACAAACTCACATAAAAAGCCAAGAGTAAAACTGGCCAACTAAAGGAAACACTGATCACCATAGTGGTGAAAGTTTCAATAAAACTTCAACATCTAAACCTTAATTCTCAATAAGAGCTTAGATGTTTTTCAGGGTTGGAGCCAAACTCTGCAGGACAGCGACTCACTAGGACCGAACTTGCCTACCCCTGCTCTAAGTATAGGAAAACAATGGTATAATGGTACCAAGTGTGTACCTTTAAAGGTACAGTTATACGTTTTGTTCCCCAAGGAACAAAATTGTACCTCTACTGTACCTTTTTTTCTGAGAGTATGGATAAGTTTATCTGATAACATATGTGATAACATGTGATTAACATGTAAACATCAAAATGTATTAGTTTATAAATCATGCACTATGCCAAAAGTGATGTGAGGTCATAGTACTATACGTCTGTGCAAGTAATTGCACAAAATAAGTAGTTATTAATTGATAATATGCTGCTGTAATTATAATTTGTGTGACAAGGAATAATTGCTGTTGGCATTTTACTGCCTGTGGTGTTCATTTCAGCTGGAAACTGCATATATAGGTACGTTTTAGGAGTTTTGCAAAAGGTAGAGCCACGTTTTTCCAGTGAGCCTATATGATGACAGATACTGTATATTATATATGAGCAATATCACATAAGAAGCAGTGCGATATAATGTATATCAACATGGCTGTGATATTGCGTTTATACAACAGTTTGACAGAACAAGTGAGAGTTAAAAACTGTCTTTTGTGCAGAACTACTTCCTTCCGCCACGGATTCACATGTCAAGTTGACAGTTTGACAGTTGAGCCCAAGCCTCTGTTACTAATTCTGAAACGTCACTTTAGAGCTAGTAACAAAAGAGATCTAAATAGTATAGTATAGTAGATAGTAAAGAGAGAGAGATTGATTATACGAGTGCATTACCTGCATCTGATATAGCACACATTCTTCAGGTCAATATCCATAATATTATATCCATTTAAAAAAAAAACATATTTTGAATGTCCGCTGAGGAATGCGATATTTTACTTTTAAAAGTTAAGGTGTTCCCATGACAGTGCTAAAACAACTTCCATGTTCTGACTCACTCATAAAATCTTTGGTGTAATAATGTAACTTTCACTGAAGTCCATATCACGATCACTAACGCAGGGGTTTTCAAACTTTTTGTGTGTGTGGACCACTAGTTGTAGTCAAGAAATTTCGCGGACCACTTCATAATATACATAATAAAATATATGTCTACACACAGACCTACCTGAATTAATCCGCACCTCTAAATACTAGCACTAAAACTATAACTGGTCATCACATCAGTACAACAGGCTTGTTAAAAGAAAGTTTACTGTATACAACGGCTGCCACATATTTATTTTATTTATTTACTCAAGTGCATAATCGGGTTCATTTAAACAACGGGCTTATTTTGCAATGGAGTATGAAATCTATACAGTAATAAGAACACTTGGATATAGTCAACATTTCAAAACCTTTGGCAAATTTAGGGGATTATTAGAGTTATTATTTAAAGTTTACAAGTCCTCAGAAAGTGAGGCACTGAACTTGAACGTCACGGCCGAGCGCCACTAGCCTATTTTAGTAATCACACAATAACTTGACAATTTAATTTAAATGTTATATCAATATAGGCCTACATATTATTTTTACTTTTTATTTTTATGGGAATTTCCTGGTAAAATGAAGGTAAAAAAATATTTTATTTTGCCTTTCCACGGCCCACCTGCAGTACCCTCACGGACCACTAGTGGTCCGCGGACCACAGTTTGGGAATGGCTGCACTAACGAACCCTCTCAATAACAAATACAGCATATTATTTATATAAAATAATATTTATTGAACAATAATATTTAAATTAACAACAATAGCCATTATAAAAGTCAATTGGAAATACAATACAATACAACACAAAAGTACAAAAGCAGTGCTCTAGTACAGGATTCAAGTTAAATAAAGCCTAAATATATACAGTAAGAGCCAGCTCAACTTTCCGAAGGACTGTCCGAGATGAAGCTGTTCTGTGCGAGTACATGAGCACTGAACACATAAATTGTCAAATAGGCGCTATGTTTATATATAAGTCGCATATTTGAGGTCTAAATAAGTACATTCTCACCTAAAAACTCTTAAAACTACATCTCGTGACAAAAAGGTGGATTTGTTGGATTTTGCAAGGGATACAAACGGCAAAATGGTTCCAGTGCTGATTCTGGGGGAATATCGCATGGCTGGAAAAGGCTCTCAGCCAATCAGATTCCAAAACCACATACATATAGCTTTTGATAAACAATTCTCTAAAAACAAAACGATTACTGGATTGACAAAATGCATGTGGAAATTCAGTAATAATGAATTATGCCATCTCCAGCCGCATAACTGTTGCTTGATATGCAGCTGACGTACTGCACAATCATCATCAATAAAAGCAAATATTCATGAATTCTCTCTACTGTGATGCAATTGAAATGACTCTTTAACAGCGTCTATAAACTAAAGCGTTGAGAGTGCATGTGTGTGGCTTACTTGAACATGTTGAATATTAGACTTCAGAAGCTAAAATCCAAGGCAGGAAAATATAAATCATTGTTAGCAAATTCAGTTGTCGGCGGCTGTGACAAAACAATGAGAGGGATAGAAATGGAGGGGCATAGGCATGGAAATGACAAGGCCAATTTCACCCACAACTGATTGTCAAATGAGGAAGGCACCTTCACAATGATGATATAAAAAAAATTAGCGCAGTTCCCGGGCACTTGAGAGGGAAACTGGAGTGTTCAAGCATGAGACAGTTTCACGCTAAAGGCCTTTCCAGTCCAACAAAGACACGCTGTGAGCCAGGAGAAAGAGAGAGAAACTCTGCATTAATAATCTGCTGACAACACACAGGGAAAAGTGTTTGTGTAATTGTCTGTGCAGTGCAGTCTAAATAAAAGCCAATTTAAAAAGCTCACTATAGAGATGAGTGAGGTAAGATGTCCCTCTCTCTCTTCTCTTCTCTGATGACGAGGGCGGGGCAACCCTACATTTGTTCTTGTTCCAGAAGCGATTCACTCACATCACAATAGGGAAGAAAAGACTATCGTAGCTTTTGTTTCATGCCGACTTTAAAGAAATATTTCAGTTCAATCGACAGCACTTGATTACCAAAAATAGATAAATAAATAAATAATTTAGACTTATCTGGGTAACAATGAGAATGGAGGTGAATGGTGCCAATTCCTACATGCATAAATACTCACTTTTTCAATAGTAGCAATAATTAACCAATATGTGTGTTTTAGAGTGAAAAACATCTTACTTTAAATCTTACTCCATCTTACCTTTTCTGTGTAAAGGTATATGCAGTTTTACAACTTTAATGCCATGAAACAGTCGTAAAAATTATGAAGTAATACACGTTTTAACAGAAAATTAAGTGCATTTATTAAATTATACGCTTCACTTTTTTTTTGTTTTAAATGCTTTAAAAATTGGCCCCATTCACCATAAGTGAAACATAACCTCAATTCTTATTTTTTTATATGATTTGTATTTATTTTTTTTAAGAAAAGGAAGGATGATAATTGTTTTGTGATAATTAAAAAAAATGTCACAAATGCTGTTAAATGAGTTATGTAATATGTTGTAATGATGCATTTTTGCACTGTAAAATTGGTTTAACTTTTAAAAAAAATAAGTTACCTGGTTGCCTTAAAATTTGGAGTTAATTGAAATATTTTTTTTAGTTAATACAATGAAGGCGATTGGTTTAAGAAATAGAAACACAAAATATTATGTTATCTGAACCACATCAATTATTGTTGATTTGACAAAAGATAAATATTTGTGATAACAAATCATGAAAACAGTTTTTTTTACAGTGTGCCAATGAAAAATAATTGTTGGGGTAAGTTGTGCCAACGGCTCTTGTAACTAATTATCAGGGTTGCATTTGCATTTGGTCAGATTCATTTTTGCATCTTAATAGCGCTTTTAACATGAACTTCACTTATTCATTTTGGGCTTCTGGCAGTAAAATATGGCACATCTTACCCCACTGTCATAGAATTTGGCCACCATTGTGCCTGTACCGAAGCAGTCAAAAACCATCTGCTTAAACGACTGGCGTCCTGTTGCTCTGACCCCCATCATCAGCAAATGCTTTGAGAGAATAATCAGAAACCACATCTGCTCTGTTCTCCCTCCCTCACTGGACCCACTGCAGTTTGCATACCGCACAAACCGCTCCACTGATGATGCCATTTCATCCACTATACACACTGCTCTCTCCCACCTGGAAAAGAGGAACACATATGTGAGAATGCTGTTTGTAG
Source organism: Romanogobio albipinnatus (assembly GCA_023566225.1). NCBI lineage: Eukaryota > Metazoa > Chordata > Actinopteri > Cypriniformes > Gobionidae > Romanogobio > Romanogobio albipinnatus. The sequence goes on along the minus strand of CM042263.1, from coordinate 27,800,159 downwards.
ACTACAGCTCAGCATTCAACACCATTGTGCCCTCCATACTTGACGTGAAACTCCAGGCTCTAGGCTTAAACAGCTTCTTATGCAGCTGGATCCTGGACTTCCTGTCAAACAGACGCCAGGTGGTCAGAATGGGCAGTAACATCTCCTCATCACTGACTCTCAACACTGGAGCCCCTCAGGGCTGTGTTCTCAGCCCACTCCTGTACTCCTTGTACACACATGACTGTGTGGCAACCCACAGCTCCAACACCATCATCAAGTTTGCTGACGATACGACGGTGGTAGGTCTTATCACCGACAATGATGAAACGGCCTACAGAGAGGAGGTGCACACTCTGACACGATGGTGTCAGGAGCACAACCTCTCCCTCAACGTCAGCAAGACCAAGGAGCTGGTGGTCGACTTCAGGAGGAATGAGAGAGAACACCGCCCACTCACCATCAATGGAGCACCGGTGGAGAGAGTCAGCAGCTTCAAGTTCCTCGGTGTCCACATCACAGAGGAACTCTCATGGTCCATCCACACCGAGGCCGTTGTTAAGAAGGCTCATCAGCGCCTTTTCTTCCTGCGACGACTGAGGAGGTTTGGAATGAACCGCCACATCCTCACACGCTTCTACACCAGCACTATAGAGAGCCTGCTGACTGGCTGCATCACCACCTGGTACGGCAACAGTACCGCCCGCAGCCGCAAAGCCCTGCAAAGGGTAGTGCGCACGGCCAGCTGCATCATCGGAGGTGAGCTTCCCTCCCTCCAGGACATTTATGCCAGGCGGTGTGTGAAAAGAGCTCAGAGGATCATCAGAGACTCTAGCCACCCGAGCCATGGGCTGCTCTCACTGCTGCCATCAGGCAGGCGGTACCGCAGCATCAGAACACGCACCAGCCGACTCCAGAACAGCTTCTTCCCACAAGCAATTAGACTACTTAACTCCTGATCCATCAGGATCATAACACACACTGGACAGAATATCACTCAGCACAACCCACTGTAGATACACACACATTATATACACATTTATTTATCATATAGCATCTATTGTACATTGGATTTCTATTTGTGAATAATATTGTATACTGTACATTGTATATTATTATTATTATAGCGTAATGTATATTGTTTAGTGTATGTTTAGTGTATATTGTTTAACGTATATGTATATTGTATGTATGTGTATATTTGATTTGATTGATTGATTTGCTTTTGTCTAAAGTTTGTCTACATACCCCAAACCCCACTGAATCCATAAAATTACACTAGTCTGACTAGCTCAGTGCTCAACTAAGACCATCAAACAACCTTAGGCTAGTTTAATCAGTTTTGTCAGCAGGGTATGAATCAGTAACATTAGTTTCATTTGCAATTCTCAACTCAACAGCAATCTGTTATCATATGCCCCAATACATTAACTCTGAAATTTGGATTCAAAATAACTTTCCCTATGCCTTCCCCTACGCCAGCCTGCCAAGAGATGCCCTCCAGAGGCAGACATGAATTTAGCAAATGTGAAATTAGCATTCGGCTACAAGGATGCAACCCATTAGCTGCATACATATTTGCTTTGGGTTGACTCACTGTTTAACATGTCTGTCGGGGAAAACCTTAAGTTGTTCACTCACCCCTGCATGTGTCCTCCCACGACACATCGGAACTGGCAGTGTAACAGTAATGAACTCGCTGGCCCGCGCAGATAATTAGGCAGCTACCTGTGGAGCCGCTAATGAAGATGGGAGTGGAGAGGTTGAGAACTGGCTGAGAAATTAGAGGTGATGCTAAACTCAACAAATAAATCTTTGAAGTCCAGGGACAATCCTGGTCAAAACAACAGACTTGCGAACCCGCTGAAAGGACTTGTCAGTGCAAAACACGTTCGAGTCATATTCACAGTTTCTTCACAGCTGCCATTTAGTTTTCTTTAATTAAAATGCATATTGGGAAATGCAGGTCGGTATTTGAGGGCAGCTGTTCAGTTCAGTTCAGTTCAACGTGTGTCTGCTGTGCTTCAACTTCAGTGACAGGATCTGTGTATCGAAAACGAATCCTGAAGGTACGCTTTGCTGATTATACCAGGTAACCCCGTGCCCACATCAGATGGGAGTGGCATGGTGTAAAACAAACAAATTCAAAGAGAACCTGTTATGATACTATATCTTGTGTAGGGGAGAGCGGGGCACAGCCTAACGCTTTTTGACTTTCTCAGTTTGTGTAAATCCAATTATTTTTTCCCACATTAATTGCACACGTGTCTAGTACAATTATGTGGTTTTGTTTCATTAATACAGTGTATACTTTTTTCTTAATTTACCCCGAAAGAATGGATGTGAAATGTGACAACATGCCCCATAGGTGGGGCACAATGTAACATGACCAAATGACAGCTTGTTATCTGATATAATCAGTGTTGGGCACGTTACTTTAAAAAAGTAATTAGTTATAGTTACTAGTTACTTCTTACAAATAGTAACTGAGTTACATCATTATAAAAGTAACTAATTACCAGGGAAAGTAATTACTGCGTTACTTTTTTTTTGTCAAAAGTTCAAATATGTCAAATAATTTGGATGCCCCCAATTTAAATATGTTAAATGAATGAATTAGACACTAAACATTGTACATTAATGTACACTATTGTAATGTTGCTGTGGGACAATGTGAGAGACACCTATCAAATTCAATATATTGTAAATATTATCAGTAGACCTACTATAGTGTAAATATTATCAGTACTTTACTACTCCTTTGGTAGTGGAGCTCACGTTATCGCCTGGGTTTTTAGCCGCTCATTTTGTGGCTGTGATGATGTGAGGAGCTTCATTAGATTAGAATTACTGGCCACCGACGTGGAGAGACTCTTTCTTCCTGGGCATAAGTTGCACGTCACATAAACATTCTTACCTTTCACCTCAACGAGGGAAAAGTAGCGCTTATACTTCCAGTTTGCGAAAGCTACCTTTGAAGTCGTTGGACTTGCCATCGCTGACTGTGCATATGCGTGTGCGACTGTGCGTCATAGGTGCGTGTGTGTGTGTGTGTGTGTGTGTGGACTCAACCTATCAACCTCAACCTTGTCTCCCACCCACCAATCATCATCAGTTATGTGTACCACGCGCGCGCACACACACACACACACACACACACGCACGTTGCAGGTCCGACTGACAGAGAGCCTGTTCGGATGAAAACCGCTTCAGTGAGCTCAATTATAGTAACGCCGCATTTTTTTTCTCAGTAACGCTAACGGCGTTGCAACATTGGGAAAAGTAATTAATTAGATTACTCCGTTACTGAAAAATTAACGCCATTAGTAACGCCGTTATACTTAAACGCCGTTACTCCCAACACTGGATATAATCCCAAAAAAAATCCAAGACAAACTAAAATATTTTGTCAACAAAATACAATGATTAACTTTTTAAAATAAAATAATGGCATTTTTTAATCATTAAAAATATACTAATTTTTGAGTTTGACAACAAACACATCGCTAAATACAGCTATACAGCATAGTTCAAAACATAATAATAATAAAAAATGTACGAACATTGACTCTCAGTCATTATTCACCCTTTTCTCATGGTTTCTCAAAAGAATTCATAAAAGTATAGAATATAATGGCATATTTCTAATAGGGGCTCATTGTAACGCAGTGTTGTACTGGGATTTAAATCGCGGCTCGTGTCTTCTGATGGCTGGATCAGCATTAAAGAACAAACTCAACTGTTAAATAACAGATATAAGATTAAAATAATATTGGATTTGTCTTATTTTAAATAAACACAAAAAACAGAGATGAAAACTAAACTTAAGTAAGAAATGTACTTTTGCTATGGTTAAATACATGTTCAGTAATATCTTCCAGAGATTTTTTCTCTAAATAATGTTGATATGGCAACTAGTAAATACACTAAGTTTCGTCATTCTGGCATGTGTGGAAAGGGTTAAAACATGCGTGTTACAACTAACCCCGCGTTAGGTTGTGCCCCGCGCTCCCCTACTCTACGCGCTTGCGCTAATTCTGACAACAGGATAATTTGCTTTGGCACGTTCGATGTAGACAGACTCGATCTGTTGCGCCACTGCTGTCGGTTTTTGTCGTGCCAAGTTTAGAAATGGTCGAACACTTAAAAAAAATTAGCTATAGTATAGCTATGCTGCAAACTCTTCCCTCACGGGTCAAAATTATCCGAAGCCCTAAAATTATACTTTTTTTGTTGTCCAAAAAGCATATTTCCTTTCATTTTGATAATATTTTTATTATAAACATTTTATAATAAATAGCAATAAATAATAAATAAATAATAATTTAAGCACGATTTTCAACTTAAATTCAAAATAACTCACAATTTCATGTATAACCCTTCTAATCCAGCTCAGAATATCTTACATTCAGTGTGTTTGCTGACCTCTTGTGGAAAAATTATAATAACAGGACCCAGTTTATATTAGGTGGCCTTAACTATCCATCCATCCATCCATCTTCTTCCGCTTATCCGGGGCCGGGTCGCGGGGGCAGCAGTCTAAGCAGAGATGCCCAGACTTCCCTCTCCCTAGACACTTCCTCTAGCTCTTCCGGGGGGACACCGAGGCGTTCCAAGGCCAGCCGGGAGACATAGTCCCTCCAGCGTGTCCTCGGTCTTCCCCGGGGCCTCCTCCCGGTTGGACATGCCTGAAACACCTTCCCGGGAAGGCGTTCAGGAGGCATCCGGAACAGATGCCCGAGCCACCTCAGCTGTCCCCTCTCGATGTGGAGGAGCAGCGGCTCTACTCCGAGTTCCTCCCGAGTGACTGAACTTCTCACCCTATCTCTAAGGGAGCGCCCAGCCACCCTGCGGAGAAAGCTCATTTCGGCCGCCTGTATCCGGGATCTTGTCCTTTCGGTCATGACCCAAAGCTCATGACCATAGGTGAGAGTAGGAACGTAGATTGACCGGTAAATCGAGAGCTTCGCCTTACGGCTTAGCTCTTTCTTCACCACGACAGACCGGTACATCGACCGCATTACTGCAGAAGCTGCACCGATCCGTCTGTCAATCTCCCGTTCCATCCTCCCCTCACTCGTGAACAAGACCCCTAGATACTTGAACTCCTCCACTTGGGGCAGGAACTCTCCACCAACCTGAAGTGGGCAAGCCACCCTTTTCCGACTGAGGACCATGGCCTCGGATTTGGAGGTGCTGATCCCCATCCCAGCCGCTTCACACTCGGCTGCAAACCGTCCCAGTGCATGCTGAAGGTCCTGGTTAGAAGGGGCCAACACGACAACGTCATCCGCAAAGAGCAGAGACGAAACCGTGTGGTCCCCAAACCTGACACCCTCCGGCCCTTGGCTGCGCCTAGAAATTCTGTCCATAAAAATTATGAACAGAACCGGCGACAAAGGGCAGCCCTGCCGGAGTCCAACATGCACCGGGAACAAGTCTGACTTACTGCCGGCAATGCGGACCAAACTCCTGCTTCGGTCATACAGGGACCGGACAGCCCTCAGCAAAGGACCCCGGACCCCATATTCCCCCAGCACCCTCCACAGGACGCCACGAGGGACACAGTCGAATGCCTTCTCCAAATCCACAAAACAAATGTGGACTGGTTGGGCAAACTCCCATGAACCCTCCAGCACCCTGTAGAGGGTATAGAGCTGGTCCAGTGTTCCACGACCAGGACGAAAACCACACTGTTCCTCCTGAATCCGAGGTTCCACTATCGGCCGAATTCTTCTCTCCAGTACCCTGGCATAGACTTTCCCGGGGAGGCTGAGAAGTGTGATCCCCCTATAGTTGGAACACACCCTCCGGTCCCCCTTCTTAAAAAGAGGGACCACCACCCCGGTCTGCCATACCAGAGGCACTGTCCCCGACCGCCACGCGATGCTGCAGAGGTGTGTCAGCCAAGACAGCCCCACAACATCCAGAGACTTGAGGTACTCAGGGCGGATCTCATCCACCCCCGGTGCCTTGCCACCGAGGAGTTTCTTGACCACCTCGGTGACTTCAGCTTGGGTGATGGACGAGTCCTCCTCTGAGCCCCCAGCCTCTGCTTCCCCAATGGAAGACGTGACGGCGGGATTGAGGAGATCCTCGAAGTATTCCTTCCACCGTCCGACAACATCCCCAGTTGAGGTCAACAGCCGCCCATCGCCACTGTAAACAGCGTTGGTAGGGCACTGCTTCCCCCTCGTGAGGCGCCGGACGGTTTGCCAGAATCTCTTCGAGGCCAGCCGATAGTCCTTTTCCATGGCCTCACCGAACTCCTCCCAGGCCCGAGTTTTTGCCTCCACAACCACCCGGGCTGCAGTCCGTTTAGCCTGCCGGTACCTGTCAGCTGCCTCAGGAGTCCCACAAGCCAGCCAGGCCCGATAGGACTCCTTCTTCAGCTTGACGGCATCCCTTACTTCCGGTGTCCACCACCGGGTTCGGGGATTGCCGCCTCGACAGGCACCGGAGACCTTGCGTCCACAGCTCCGAGCAGCCGCTTTGACAATGGAGGTGGAGAACATGGTCCACTCGGACTCAATATCTCCAGCCTCCCTCGGGATCTGGTCGAAGCTCTGCCGGAGGCAGGAGTTGAAGATCTCTCTGACAGGAGACTCGGCCAAACGTTCCCAGCAGACCCTCACAGTACGTTTGGGTCTACCGAGTCTATCCAGCTTCCTCCCCCGCCATCGGATCCAACTCACCACCAGGTGGTGATCAGTTGACAGCTCCGCCCCTCTCTTCACCCGAGTGTCCAAGACATACGGCCGCAGGTCAGATGAAACGACCACAAAGTCGATCATTGACCTACGACCTAGGGTGTCCTGGTGCCATGTGCACTGATGGACACCCTTATGCTTGAACATGGTGTTCGTTATGGACAAACTGTAACTAGCACAGAAGTCCAATAACTGAACACCACTCGGGTTCAGATCAGGGGGGCCGTTCCTCCCAATCACGCCCCTCCAGGTTTCACTGTCATTGCCCACGTGGGCGTTGAAGTCCCCCAGTAGAACGACGGAGTCCCCAGTCGGAGCACTCTCCAGCACCCCTCCCAGGGACACCAAGAAGGTCGGGTACTCTGCACTGCTGTTTGGCCCGTAGGCACACACAACAGTGAGAGACCTATCCCCGAGCCGAAGCCGCAGGGAAACGACCCTCTCGTTCACCGGGGTAAACTCCAACACATGGCGGCAGAGCTGGGGGGCTATAAGCAAACCCACACCAGCCCGCCGCCTCTCACCATGGGCAACTCCAGAGTGGTGAAGAGTCCATCCCCTCTCGAGGAGTGTGGTTCCAGAGCCCAAGCCATGCGTGGAGGTAATTCCGACTATCTCTAGTCGGAACCTCTCAACCTCACGCACAATCTCAGGCTCTTTCCCCGCCAGCGAGGTGACATTCCATGTCCCAAGAGCCAGATTCTGTGTCCAGGGATCGGGTCGTCTAGGCCCCCGCCTTCGACTGCTGCCCGATTTTCTTTGCACCGGCCCCTTACGGTCCCTCCTGCGAGTGGTGGGCCCACGGGAAGGTGTCCCCACGTCGCTCCTTTGGGCTGAGCCCGGCCGGACCCCGTGGGGGAAGGCCCGGCCACCAGGCGCTCGCATACGAGCCCCAACCCCAGGCCTGGCTCCAGGGTGGGGCCCCGGCTGCGCCGTACCGGGCGACGTCACGGTCCTCGTTTTATTTGTCATCATAAGGGTTTTTGAACTGCTCTTAGTCTGACCCATCACCTAGGACCTGTTTGCCTTGGGAGACCCTACCAGGGGCATATAGCCCCGGACAACATAGCTCCTAGGGTCATTCGGGTACTCAAACCCCTCCACCACGTTAAGGTGGCAGTTCATGGAGGAGCCTTAAATAAACTACTTAACTACTACACTGTAAAAAAAAAATTGGGGAACATTTTTGAAAATTGATCATTACATATTGGCCCAATAAATGACTTCCAAAAATTATCCCGATGCTAAAAGATGCATTGTAGGCTACTAATCATAGCTTAAGGTCTTCCCTCAAAATTAAAATTGTATATTCACCGAACATATTTAATTGTGCTCGGTCAATCTATGATGTCGAAGTGAAAAATCCATGTTGGCTGAACAAGTCCGACGTCCGAAAAACGGTATACGCATGTGCAAAATGCGCTTGAAGAAAACCGTTCGTGTGGAGATTTCAAATGCGGAGCGCGGGAGCGGCAGCGCGAGCGGAGCCGAGCCAGCAGGTGCTGAAGACCGAAACAGACATTCCCAAGAGAATAGAGGTATTCATCTCACAAAGACGTTGGTGAGTATTTAGCACTGAAATTATTCTCCAGAGTTTTGCTTTATGACTCGGTATGAAGTTTAAAATACATTTTGTAGAATCACAAGTTCATGCATTCATTGGTTTCATGCGTGTGTTCTCGTTTACCTCGTTTACTCTAATGGTAGCCAATAGTTTTATTTTCCTTGTGTCTTACATGTCTAAAACAATAGGTAATAAGTAAATTATTTGTGTGATATGTGTGCCATGCGACCCGGTGCCGTTAGATTGCGTTTGGCGTCGGTCTCTTTCAGGGCTTGAGTTATTGCCTTTTAAAATCAAACACGCCAAGCTTGTGATTTTCTTATTCATCCTTTAATTTGTCTCATCCTCATTATATAATGAAGTAACTTCTGTTCCGTCAATTGCCAGATGTGATGCAGGAGAACTTTTCATTAATGTTAGTTTTTATTTTTATTTGCAGGTTTTTATCCTATGCAGTGCCACTTTTTCTTCACCACATTAAGACTTCCTGTTATGCAGAAGACTTCTTGAATGTATTCAGGGTTTTTCCAGAGGTGGACAAAGTACTCAACTCCATTACTTGAGTAAAAGTAAAAATACTATTGGTTAAATATTACTCCATTACAAGTGAAAGTTGTAAAGATAGATTTTTACTTAAGTAGAAGTACAGAAGTACTTGCTTTTAAAAGTACTTAAGTATCAAAAGTAAACGCATTATTTTATTGTTGTATGAATGCACGCTGTTCCATCATGATGGTTTAAGCCAGTCATGTTCCATCTGACATGCTAGCATACCTCATTTAAATACTTGCTTAAAAATTGCAAAGCTCTTATCATATTAGCCCAACTACATTTTTGCATGCTAACTAACATCACTGTCGAATGATACCTATGCGTTAGCGCTGTATCCACAAGGCTATGGCAACTTGACGGGTAAATCTATAAAAATCATTTGACCGACCATACTTCATACCAGTGTTAATTTTGACAGCAAATTTGGATTTAGTTTTAGTCAGTCTTTTGACTATAACATTTTAGGCATCTGAATTGTTTTAGTCTAGTTTTAATTGACTATAATAAGATTTTAGTTGATCCAATAGACTAAAATTCAGTACTAGGAGTCTGGCGTCTGAGAGGCAGTTTTCTGTGTGCACTTTCGTGTCGTCGCACTTTTTCAGACATACCCACGTCTGCTCTTCTGAATTTTTACTTTTAAGTATGACTGTGATTGCGCGCACTGTGTCTGGGAACTGTCGCCTTCTATTTTGCCATCAATTGATTGGTGTTCAAAAAATACTTGGAAATCATTGAACTTCATGTGATCCTACAAGAGTGATTACTAATAGGCTGTCTGAAAAAAAAAAAATCACGTTTTAAAGAAGAAAACAAATCATCCACTGACTTTCAAAGCGGATACGACTTTTTACTTCGAGGGCCTTGATAGAAATGTAGTGGAGTAAAAAGTACGATATTTGTCTTTCAAATGTAGTGAAGTAAAAGTCATAAGTTTCCAGAAAAAATACTACTCAAGTAAAGTACAGATACTCAAAAAGTGTACTTAAGTAAAATACTCAAGTAAATGTACTTAGTTACTGTCCACCTCTGGGTTTTTCCTTATTGAAAATAAGGTATTTTCACCAAATATCCTGTGTTGGAATTTACTTGTTAAAGGGGTGGTAAAGCACACTCTTTCGAAGGCTTGATTGTGTTTGTGGGGTGCACTGTAACATGTGTTCATGCTTCGTTTTTAAAAAAATGCAGTATTTTTCATATATTTTACCTTTATTCTACACTGCTCTGTCCCTCCTTGTAAAAACGGTCTCATGGTTTCCGGATTCTGTGAAGCCAGTCCCTCAAAAATACGCAATGGGCTCTGATTGGTTAGCTGACCCAGTGTGCTGTGATTCGCTAACCGCCTAGTGCACGTTTCTCGAAAGCGTCACGCCCCTTACCTCTACAGGTAGCCTCAGGCTTTGTGTACGCTAGCGTCAATAAAACCATACCAAGAGCCCGAATCAGACCCAGACAATTTTAGTGAAGATGATCGAGCAGAACCTGTTCAGTCCTCAAGAGTAAAGACTGCGGATCTATAGTGATCGCTCCTGAATGGCACTGTTACTTTTGTATTTTTAGAACGATTTGCCAAATATCTGTCGCAAGAACGGACACTAAACATAGTAGCCAAATCAAACACAGAACCATGTTTAGCATGCCTGTAGATAAACAATACATAAAAGCTCTAATCAAAGAATAATTTACACTAATGCCAAGTTCGCTGTTGAGATTTTAAACAGTTTGTAACGTGAGGGGTTTGTCGGATAACGTTAAGTATGAATGAGCATTTAACAAACTGGTTTGCAGAGCCAAACAGCGCTGTCATGTCTACTTCATTGCTACAACGTAGGCTACAATTAACAACACGAACTATTACAGGAAAACACATCGACGAAAAATAAATCACACTTACAGGTTGTAGCCCGTACTCGCGAAGATTGTGGAAGCTTTCCTCCGCGAGATGTGCCGCGGTAGCCGCGCGTGCCCGCCTGTCTCGTGCAGCTGAAGGCTCATGTATTGCAAATACAGATGAATATTGTCCATTATGTCACATTTTCCGATCTTCTCCTCCGACCCCTGTCTGTCTCATGCTTTGATTTATGATGGGCAGCATATATCCGATGCAAATGCGATCGTGTTCCCCTCTGTCTCTTACACACATGAATATGACGTTGTATGTTAAACGCACTGCAACGCTGCCCCGTCCCTAGGAAGGCTGAACAAAGTGGACCTGCAATCCGGATGAAAATAACAGCGTTTCATCGGCATTGTCAACAGCACTCCAGCCTACTAACCACAACAACGCTTCTCTGCTGCGATACAAAATGTCCTCGCCCCCCCTTATTTCATATTCTCGGAGGAGGGGTTTATGTAAATATTGGGGCTGGTGATGTCAGCACACCCTGTAGGAATGTGTAGTAGTCCCTACCGGCCGTTTGCTGTAGTCCTTAGAAATCGATTTCTTTAAAAGCAAATATCTCCCTTTGCTTTAAACTTTGAACGTTGTAACTTTGAAGATATTATTTATGCTCAAACAGCAACATTACACACTAGCTAAAGTTAGAAAAGTGAAATCGTGGTTTACCACCCCTTTAATAAAGTAATGTGATAAAATGTCAACCCTGCTGTCTGTGTTCTGTATTTTGCTTAATATATTTAGGCTATGTTTTTAGTCATTTTTGTCTTTTGGGACAGTGAGAAATAAACAATTGTGACTACAATTTAATTGGACCAATCTCACAGTTTCATGGTAAAACATTTCTCCAATTCAAAATTTTCTAGTGACCGATCACATCTACATATTTTAGTTGGCCAAATTTAATTTCTGTGAATTAAATTTGATCAATTCACAGAAATTCAATTTGGCCAATTGAAAAATTTAGATGTGATCGCTCACTAGAAAATGTTGAATTGGAGAGGCCTTCAATTTTTTACAGTGTATGTACTAACATTTAAATGAATAATTTGATACAATGCACTTATTGTGTACATTACATGCATGTAATTATATCTGATATTAATTTCTGTAGTTATTTATAATTACACTGTTGACACTAACCTTACACCTAACCCTACCCTTAAACTTACCATACCACCACACCTTTCCATAACTTTACCCGTATCCCACTTCAGTATCAGCAAAAGTGGTTTGCAATACAATATGAACACAATAAGTACATCATTCTTATATTTTGATGTAAGTACAAAGTAATTAAGGCCACCTAATATAACATGATATTCCTTGACTCTTGCCACTAGATGGCCTTATAGCTCAATATGGAGTAAATGAGTTGTTACGCTGGGTCCTAGGGCCTTATTTTAACGATCTGAGCTCATGGTCTGAATCCACTTTTGCTAGTTTAACGACGGAAAAAATGGTCGGCGCACCAGACACACGGTCCAAAAGGGTTGTACCTAGTCTCTTAATGAGTCATGGGTGTATTATGGGCGTAACGTGCAATAAAAAATCTGAGTCTCATCTCCCTTTCCCTTTAAAAACCAGTTGCGCTTGCATGGCTGATTCGCTATTTACATTTGAGCGGAAAGACTGAACGCTTCTCCAGAGATATTTAACCATTTTTGTGCGCTGCTGCTGCTGCTGCCCTGTGTGTGTAATAATCAGAATGTACGTGCATTGTGCACCACCTATAGACGCACATTACTAACACACCCTTTAAATAACACAAAAATACTGCACTATTGACTTTAGAGCAGGTTTGTGTTGGTCAACAGTGTTGGGCACGTTACTTAAAAAAAGTAATTAGTTATAGTTACTAGTTACTTCTTACAAATAGTAACCGAGTTAGTAACTGAGTTACATCATTATAAAAGTAACTAATTACCAGGGAAAGTAACTACTGTGTTACTTTTTTTTTTTTCTCAAATGTTCAAATATGTCAAATAACTTGGATGCCTTCAATATTAAATATGTTAAATGAATGAATTGGACACTAAATAGAATAAATTATTATTATAAAACATTGTACATTAATGTACACTATTGTAATGTTGCTGTGGGACAATGTGAGAGACACCTATCAAATTCAATACATTATTGTAAATATTATCAATAGACCTACTATAGTGTGACTATTGTGTAAATATTATCAGTACTATACTACTCCTTTGGTAGTGGAGCTCACATTATCACCTGGGTTTTTAGCCACAAATTTTGTGGCGGCATGTGATGAAGTGAGGTGCTTCAGTAGATTAGAATTACTTGCCAGCGACGTGGAGAGACTCTTTCTTCCTGGGCGTAAGTTGCATGTTTACATAAACATTCTTACCTTTCACCTCAACGAGGGAAAAGTAGCGCTTATACACTCACCTAAAGGATTATTAGGAACACCTGTTCAATTTCTCATTAATGCAATTATCTAATCAACCAATCACATGGCAGTTGCTTCAATGCATTTAGGGGTGTGGTCCTGGTCAAGACAATCTCCTGAACTCCAAACTGAATGTCAGAATGGGAAAGAAAGAAAGGTGATTTAAGAAATGTTGAGCGTGGCATGGATGTTGGTGCCAGACGGGCCAGTCTGAGTATTTCACAATCTGCTCAGTTACTGGGATTTTCACGCACAACCATTTCTAGGGTTTACAAAGAATGGTGTGAAAAGGGAAAAACATCCAGTATGCCGCAGTCCTGTAGGCGAAAATGCCTTGTTGATGCTAGAGGTCAGAGGAGAATGGGCCGACTGATTCAAGCTGATAGAAGAGCAACTTTGACTGAAATAACCACTCGTTACAACCGAGGTATGCAGCAAAGCATTTGTGAAGCCACAACACGCACAACCTTGAGGCGGATGGGCTACAACAGCAGAAGACCCCACCGGGTACCACTCATCTCTACTACAAATAGGAAAAAGAGGCTACAATTTGCACAAGCTCACCAAAATTGGACAGTTGAAGACTGGAAAAATGTTGCCTGGTCTGATGAGTCTCGATTTCTGTTTAGACATTCAGATGGTAGAGTCAGAATTTGGCGTAAACAGAATGAGAACATGGATCCATCATGCCTTGTTACCACTATGCAGGCTGGTGGTGGTGATGTAATGGTGTGGGGATGTTTTCTTGGCACACTTTAGGCCCCTTAGTGCCAATTGGGCATCGTTTAAATGCCACGGCCTACCTGAGCATTGTTTCTGACCATGTCCATCCCTTTATGACCACCATGTACCCATCCTCTGATGGCTACTTCCAGCAGGATAATGCACCATGTCACAAAGCTCAAATCATTTCAAATTGGTTTATTGAACATGACAATGAGTTCACTGTACTAAAACGGCCCCCACAGTCACCAGATCTCAACCCATTAGAGCATCTTTGGGATGTGGTGGAACGGGAGCTTCGTGCCCTGGATGTGCATCCCACAAATCTCCATCAACTGCAAGATGCTATCCTATCAATATGGGCCAACATTTCTAAAGAATGCTTTCAGCACCTTGTTGAATCAATGCCACGTAGAATCAAGGCAGTTCTGAAGGCGAAAGGCGGTCAAACACAGTATTAGTAAGGTGTTCCTAATAATCCTTTAGGTGAGTGTACTTCCAGTTTGCGAAAGCTACAATTGAAGTCGTTGGACTTGCCATTGCTCTTGCCAATATATGCGTGTGCGTGTGTCATAGGTGTGTGTGTGTGTGTGAACTCAACCTATCAACCTCAACCTGGTCTCCCACCCACCAATCATCATCAGTTATGTGTACCACCCCACCCACCTCCCAACACGCATGGCATGCACGCACGCCCACACACACATACACACACCAACCAACCAGAAAAAAAACGTTGCAGGTCCGACTGACAGAGAGCCCGATCGGATGAAAACCGCTTCAGTGAGCTCAATTATAGTAACGCTGCATTTTATCCTCAGTAACGCTAACGGCATTGTAACGGGAGAAACAGTAATTCGTTTTATTACTCGTTACTAAAAAAAATTATTCCGTTAGTAATGCCGTTTATCTATAACACCGTTATTCCCAGCATGCCCATGGGTGAAAAGATGGCGCCAGTGCATTTGGTAATTAAATAACGTGGAGCTGGACGTGAAAATGATATCTGCATCGAGCTGAAACTAGCAAAAAACACTTGTGTTGTGTCTGGCGCCGCATTGCACCAGGTGTATGATCGGGCCCTATATGTTAGTATTTGTTTTTTCCTACCATGGAACTCAATGGCAACCTGTCTGGTTACCAACATTCTTCAAAATGAAACTCATGCAGGTTTGGAACCACTTAAGGGTGAGAAAGTGGAGAAAATTTTCATTTCTGGGTGAACTATCCTTTTAAATAGCATGTTAAGTCATTGTAAGAGAAATGCCACACTGCCAACACTAAAACCACCTTGGACATCTTAGCACTGTACCATCAGAAAATGTACAAATCTAACAAACTATTAAGCATGAAGTGCAAGAGTCCTGAAGCAAAAGCAGCTGAGAACAACTGCTTTAGAAGGTTTCTGATCTCTGGGACCACATCTTACCCCTTGCTAAGCTGGACATGTACAGTTGCTGAGGCTCCCAGACCTCTGTAGGACACAAGGGGATTAGGCCTAAGTGCACCTCCACCTCTGGACAACGACTGCTGGGGTTTGTTGATCCCCTGATTAACATGTCACTCAGCCCCCAGTGTTCAAACCAGACTTTATGGCTCCTAAAGAGAAAAGGCCTTTTATGAATGGCTTAAGAACTTTGAGAGAGGTGCCCCCATGTTTTCGTACCTTCAGGTTGCTAGCAGGAACTTCTAATTTAAAATGGAATGCGCCATTACAGTACATTGGGCACTTGGGTGGAGGTGCATTCATGGGCTTCATTTGCGGTGCAGACATGTCCACTTTTGGACTTGAACTTTATACAATCAGCACCAATTGAAAGCATAGATCAAGATCAATTCATGTTCAATTATTGCATAATCTGATCAATATACAGGAGCTAAGCATTCACCATTTTGTGACATCACAACCATGTCTGTTATATAAACTGGTCCACTGATGTCTGTGTTGGTCAGGCTGTTGAATAACGGGATACCCTGGTAATACCATATTATTCTTTGGAGCAGCAAAGGTACATGAATATGGGAGTGGTATCAAAATATTATGGTACTACCATCTGAAATGTCTGAAAAATGATTCCATGGTACTTTTTTGGACAGGTTGTCCTTCAAAGGTTTTCATGCTTTTATTCAATCTGGTGTGATTTCTCACTACACACTCTTGCTGTTCTGCATACTTGTACGGTATCTCACTTGAATTTGTTAAGAGAATATGTTAAGTTATAATATTGTTTTTTTTTTTTAATAGAATCTAAAAACAAAGTTGTACAGAAACGCTGAGGCGATATATCCCAAAGGAATACACTGGATATTTGTATGTGCAATGCTATCATTCATCTTATGTTGTGTCATTTTTCTTCTGCTATGTTTGAAACAAACACTGATCTATTATTTATACAGTTCAATAGGACTATTTTTCCCTCTTGTATGGTACACAAATCTACTTCTTTGTAATATGAATTGGAGTTTATAAATAAATCATGAAGTTTAGTATACAGTATAAGAAAGCATTTCTATCGTAGGGATGAACATGTATTTTACAAGCTGGCACATTCACATCTTCAAAGACTAAAACAGATAGTTGGGTGAATCTCATACAAACATATCCAGGTCACATTTCACCTTGAAAATAGAAAGACAGGAATTATATTATGCTTAAATTATTATTATAATTTTTTTTTAGAAGGGAATATAGCTTAGAATTTTCTCTATTTTCTTTTTTTTAATTCATTGATTAGATTTATGTATACATGCTTACAAATGTAATATTTAAATAATATATTTTCTTTAATTAAAATATTAATGTAATAATGTCTTTGTATTGTTTAAAACAGTCCTACAAACATTTGTTATTATTTATCATTTTAATATTTTAATCATATTTAGTGATATATTATATATTATGTAGCTGTAATTCCGGAGACCTGTTACCACAGCTTAAATTAATACATGGTTGCAAGTTAAAAAAATATATAATTAATTGTTTTAATTAAACCTTTCAAGTTGCAAACATTATTTTGTAGAGTTCTGTTGACATCAAATGTATGTTAATTGGCTTTTTTAAAATTAGGTTGTAGTAACTTAAAGCTGCAATATGTAATTTTTTTGCAGTGAAATATCCAAAAACCACTAGGCCAGTGTTATATATTTTGTTCTGTTGAGTACTTACAACATCCCAAATGTTTCCAACTATTTGTAAATCGTGAGAAAATTGCTATTTTAACCAAGGACCCGGAACGTGTGAGGGAGTCGCCTGTGAATTCCGTGAAATGGGCCCCTTGACTCAAAATCCGTGGCAGTTTCACGGAATCGCCGAAAATTCCGTGATGGGTCCACGGAAGTGATTCCTATGTAAGTCAATGACTGTAAAAAGTAGACATGATTTTATGAATATTCATAGGCTACTTTTATATTTTGGAGCAACTAACTCTACTCCTACCCTAAACCTACCCACTCTCAACAATATATGAAGAGTTTCGTTGCAAAACGAGATATATCCATTTTGAGAAAATTGGTTATTTGCCATTATTATTTGACATCAACAGTCAAGTTCATTCACATTTTTTTTGTACATTAAACTATTACTTGAGCTCAGTGAAGGCCAGGGACACAATATTCTTCAAATCCAGGATATTTTTTATTTAATTTTATGTCCATAAATAGTTCATAAATAAGTCAAAAACCATGCCAAAATGCAACATATTTATCTTAACATTGTCAAACATCTTAAATTGGTTAAAAAAACAATACATCATAAATATATGGAATAGTATATACAAAGATTGATTAATAATAATAAGATTCTGAGTTAGTTTTGGCCAGAACATACACAACATAACCACTTTTTTTTTTTTTTTTTTTTTTGCAAAACGCTATATATCCCCTGAATGCCTTGCCCGTTTGGTCTTCTCCCTTTGATGATTTTCTTTAGATGCCTTCCTCTTTCTCCCAACAGCAGCTGGAATGACCGGCTCCAATCTGTCATCGAAATCCATAACGTTACTGACTCTGAAGCTTTAATTCTCTGACTGACAGACAGCTGTTGATCAGTGACGTAACCTACGTGACTGACAGCTCGCCTACAGTATAAACAATTAAATGATAAACGTTTTTTAGTTAGCCTATTGAATCCTCTTTTTAAAAATATGTTATTTGTTTTGATATTATCGTTAAATCACTGAGCAAACTCGGAGCACTTCACCGGCGGTGACTCTCTCCTCGCGTGACATCCTGAGCTTGCGCACGACGCGCAGCATCCAGAACGCTCTATAGCCTAACCGTTATATCGCACTTTGTAAAGAAACTGGGCTGGCGGATATCGCGTTTTGTGAAAAAATACATTTTGTAGTAGGCTTAAAATGTAAATTTTTAAATCTTATTAATGGCAGCAATTCACACATAGATTAAGGTACATCTGAACATTGATTTCCAATAATAAAATGCAAATGTCAAAAAATGGCGTTTATCACGTTTTGCAACCAAACTCTTCATATAAAAACACATAACAGGCAAATACAAGTACAGTCACAGGTATTTATTGCAAAAACTGACCAAAAACAGTATAAAAGTATTAACTCATGTTGCATTCCAAGTCTTCTTGTAAAGAACAGAGTTGATCTTGATGTTTTAATTGCTAAAATGATGATCCCGCCGCTCCGTGAACACACTCATTCATATCTCATTCAAATAATACACACTCTTAGCATGACGCGATCTGTCACGAGACACACGAGAGCCAATGGCATTTTACAATCAAAGCCGACGTAATGACGCAATTGGTCACGAGGCATACGACAGCCAATGCTGGCAAAGCTGACGTAGCGTTTCTTCCGGCGGTAAAATTTGAAATGTGTTTTTGATCTTTGGCGGATGGACTCGACGCTGCTGATCGCTTTTGGGAATTTTCTTCACACAAATCAACCGTTTGACCTCGGAACACTTGGAATATTTGTACTTTTTGAATAAATTGTGCCTGCAGTCGTATCTGCCTGTTATATCCTCTTTTTTATAATACACAAATGGGTAGGTTTAGGGAAGGGATTGGGTTACGTGTTCAAAACGTGTCTGAATACTGTAAATAAAAAAAAGAAAATAATTGTAAATACAATTATGCTGGCTGATTAAATCGAGAATCACACTCCATGTCATAATGGCAAAATCATAGTTTTATGATGATAACCATGCCCAACGCCTGCTGTCATTGACTTACATAGGAATCACTTCCGTGGACCCATCACGGAATTTAGGTGATTCTGTGAAACTGCCACGGATTTTGAGTTAAGGGGCCCGTGTTCATTTCACGGAATTCTGTGAGATCAGGTTGTTTATTTTGCAGAAACGCTTTACTCTTACTGCAGTGTGCAACAAGTGTCATAGCAGCCACTGAGCGGACGAACATAGTAACGTCATAACATAATTTTCAACACACTCATATCTAATATGATCAACAGAGCTACGTTACCTCATACCCATGACCGGAAAAGCAGAAATGGCACTGGTGCCAGCGACTGTGGCATAATAAAAGTCCCGCTGCTCGCAAGGCATGTGTTGCATTCATCTTATTAACAATCGCTCCAGCTGCCTTGTTCAGCTCCCACAACACTCGGTCCTGCTCTGCTGCATACTACAGTAACGGTAATAATTTAATCCATTAACATGATTTCTGCCCAAGTCCTATCCCGATTATTTTCAACCAGCTGTGAGGTGAAGACCACATGTCCCAAGATTCTGTGCTCAAACTTGGCATCATCAAGCTACGCCTTTGTTTTGAATAGGCAACTTCTAGCGGACAAGTTACATAGTGCACCTTTAATGAAATTAAATCTTGATAACTTTGAACATTAGGCAGTGGATCTCTAGTTCCCAACATGCTTTGCATAGGACTGGATAAGGAGAATAAATGTTGAAATTAAGTGTTAATTTATTTGTTTTTAGTGAAGGGAAAGACCTGTTAGTGTTTAATGCTGTTATGTATTACCTTTAAAAGAGTTTCTGTAATGTAAAGTTTTTGTGGTTACCATTGTGCTGAAGAGTAGATACATGAAGGTAAACACTACATTGACTCTGTAAGCAATGACTGCGCTAATGCCAGTGACAAGGAATAGCTCACTTGTTCATTAAATATACATGTTAAATAAGTTATGTTAGCATGTGCTATGATAGCTGTTGATTTGAACTCAAATAGATAATATTAATTGGTTCCAGGGCTACAACTTTTTTTTTTAAGTAATCTACTTAAAAATGTGTGTTTATGCTACAAATGATTAAGTTCCTCTAACTCAATGCAGCTTGTTGGTTGAACGTAAATTCACTCAAAGTTGTCACAACTCCAAAACATTGATGCAAACTGTTGTGTTATTTTAATGTCTTCATTTTTTTTTTTCTTGAGCATCAAATCATCAAATACAATTTTGTAATACTATATCATAATATTACTATTTTACTGTATTTTTTTTTACTGTATTTTTTTACTGTTGTTTTATTTTTGACCAAATTATCAAATTTTGACTTATTTGGCTCAATGGTCAAAAATGTCACAATGCAAAATAAATATTAATAGTCCTAAAAATAATGTTAATTTGTTTTGGAGGAAAATATGACCCAGGCATGTTTGTTCATCAAATTTCCCACACAATAAACATCCACTATTGTATTGTCTCGAGAATAGAAGCCCGAGCTCCTCATATTTCTGCCGGGCATCTGTGGTGCGCTCATGAACATGAACAAACAAGGTATAACGTAATTCTGTATTGATCTGTTGTTGACTTACTATGAAGCAGTTATCATCCAATAATCCACTCCCCATGTTCTCCTAATGAAATCAATGGACTTCTCTGAGCACTGTTCAAATAGTAGCCTTGGATTTCAGTGCTATAAAAAAAAAAAAAAAAAGTGCTGATGGATTTTTTTCCTTCCAATTTTGACACGGACACATAAAAGTTGCTGATTCGTTTTTTCAGAATAATGAATGAAGCACTGCACCAAAGCTCTTTATAATTACACTGCAGCATTTCAAAACGTTTGTGAATAATATGAATATTGGTCCTCATTGCAATCATAAGAGAAGAGTTTGTCATCATATAACGCCTTTTACAATGACTCTGTATTTGTGTGTACGTTATCACAAAAACACAAACCAAACAAAGTGTGGAAAGTAGCATAATACACTTGGAAGGTAAATGCTGCTGAATTAATCACAAAAATACATGGAAATATGAAGACAAATTGCAAGTGACTGCCTCCTTTACGCCTATATATATTCTTTACGGCATTATTCACAGGCTCGCTCTCAAACTCAAGAAAAGTAAAAACAGGAATGCATCAATCCCTGTACAAACACGCTCACATCGCAGTCCATGTTACTTTGTGTGATTGTCTAGCCTGCAATAATAAAAATATATATCATACAATTTGATGATGTACATAAAAACTAGATGAAAATTTTCAGAAACTTTTAATTTGCACCAGATGTTTACGTATAGCAATTTAATTTGGTTGGTTTCATACTCATATTCATATTGTACATCCTAGCAAAATATCTATTTATTTATTTATTTATTTATTTATTTATTTATTTATCATAACTCTTTATTTGTCATAAAGCATAAACCTAAAGCCCTATTTTATAGGTTTCATATATTTAGAATTTAATTAGTAATAAATAACTTGCTTCTAAAAAAAATAAAAATAAAGTATCTAAAAATACTGTGCTTTGTAAATCAAACAGTTCTGTTATTGTAAGATAAAACAAAAAAATATTACTAACTGAAATAAAATAAGTTGAAGTTGAAGTACTAAAATTAATAATAAAAAACGCAAATCACACATAAAAAAAAAAAAAAAAATCTAATTTGATTTGTGTCAACCCTGTTACATTCAAGGATCAGTGTTATATGGTTGAAGGTCACAGCAGTCTAATCAATATCTAATAAAGTCTAATAAATATCAAATATTGTGACAACGACAAATTATTTACAATCTATTTATTCCTTTGTGCTTATACTAAATACTATACATTTTTCCCATAACATAGTTGAATTACTAAGTGTAAACATAACATATTAGTAATGGCTAAAAGTTCCTTTCGAGGGAACTCGCCCTGCGTCGGAACGACGAATTTGGGGAACGAGTACCCACTAGGCCACACCGAGGGTCACGCCTGCCCTAGTGTGAAGCTGGAGACCAGGAACAACTAGGACTGGAGCACCCTAGCGCTGGGCGTCGTAGAGAGGTGTAAGCTGTAAAATCTTATAAAAGTGTGTGGGGTAGCCCACCCAGCCTCCTCGCAGATATCCTGCAGCGGGACTCCAGAAAGGAGGGCCACCGAGGAGGCCATGCCCCTGGTGGAATGAGCCCTCACAGCCATCGGTGAAGGCAAATTGCGCACCTGATAAGCCGTGGCTATAGCCTGGACAATCCAGCCCTTTCTTGGGTGAATCAAAGCACACTAGCAGCATTTCTGATTTCCTCCACTGCGCAGACTTCTTCAAATATATTTTAAGAGCTCTGACCGGCAGAGCAGGTGAAGTCTCCCTTCTTCTGCCATCACGTGAGGTGGAGGATGGAAAACCTAAAGAACCAATGACCTGGCCACACTAGATGGCACCTTGGGCACGTAGCCCCGCTTAGGATGTAAGATGGCCTTAACTCTGCCAGGGGCAAACTCCAGGCAAGTCGGCGTCCCCGCCAAGGCCTGGAGGTCCCCCACTCTCTTCAGAGAAGTGATAGCAAGAAGAAAGGCCACCTTAAGGGTCAGGTTCTTTGCCTCAGCCAACTCCAGTGGCTCAAAGGGGGCCTAAGCCAACCCTTCAAGTACCACTGCCAGATCCCAAGTTGGAGCTCTGGAACGAGCTGCAGGCCTCATCCTCCGAGCCCCACTGAGGAACCGTACAACCAGATGGTGCTTACCCAAAGGTCCATCACTCACAGGAGCGTGGAAAGTTCCAATGGCAGGCACATACACCTTGAGTGTGGACGGGGTAAGACCCGCAGAGAAGCGATTTTGGAGGAACTCCAGCACTGAAGCTACTGGGCAGTTAACTGGGTCCACCTCACACTCCCTGCATCAAGTGGAAAACACATTCCACGTAAGGCTGTACAGTCTCCTGGTGGAAGGAGCCCTGGAGCTGAGAAAGGTCTCGACCACATCTGCTGACAGTCCAGCCTCTAGGTACCGGGCCCCCTCAGGGGCCAGACCCAGAGGTCCCAAAACTCTGGGCAGGGGTGAAATATTGTGCCCCCTGCCTCAGACAGCAGATCCCTCCTCAGAGGGACCTGCCACGGGAGAATGTCTAGCAGTGCTACATTGTTTGAGAACCATACCTGGGTCGGCCAGCAAGGTGCTACTAAGAGTAGGCTGATCCCTTCTCGGCTGACCCGCTCCAAGACTCCCAGGAGCAGAGTGATCGGGGGATATGCATACAGACGCAGCCTCAGCCACGTCTGCATCACTGAGATAAAAACCACAGTGGACAGTGGGAAGTCTCTCAGGACGCAAACAGATCCACTCCCACTGGGCCGAATCTCTTGCACATGGCCTCCACCACCTCTGGGTGGAGTCGCCACTCCCCGGGCCTCAGCCCCTGCCTCGACAGGACATCTGTTCCCTGGTTTTGATCCCTGGGGACATACATCGCTCTGAGAGACGACAGTTTTCCCAGGGACCACAGGAGGGTCTGGTGAGCCAATCTACATAGAGGGCGCGACCTCAGACCCCCCTGATGATTCAGATACGAAACTACAGACGTATTGTCTGTTCGTATCAGGATATGGCGGCTGCGGAGGTCTGGGAAAAAGCTCCTCAGAGCTCTGTAGACTGCCAGCATTTCCAGGCAATTTACGTACCAGGAGGAATGCCGGGTCTTCCACGGACCTCTCGCAAAGCGGCCGTCCATGACCACGTCCCAACCAGTGAGGGAGGCATCAGTTGAAACGGTTTCCCGGCAACATTATGCTCCCAGCACTGGCACCCGGGACAGGAACCATGGTCTCTTCCATATGACGAGGGAACGAAGGCATCTGCGCATTACCCTGATCATACAGAATGGTTTTCCCTTCGAGGAAAACCCCCTGATTCCCAGCCTCCACTGTAGGGGTCTCTTGTGCAGCAGGCCAAGAGATATTCTGTTGGACGCAGCCGCAATGAGCCACAGCAGTCCTTAAAACTGCTTCACAGTAATGCTGTGGCCTAGCTTCATTTTAGAGACCACCGCGCATATGGACTCGATACACGCGGGAGACACTTGTGCCCACAACGTAGCGAATCCCATACGACTCCCAGGAACATGGTTCTCTGAGAAGGCGTCAACACGCTACTGCGTGTAGAGTCTCAACCCCAAGCACTGAGAGCAGCCAAGGACAACCTCAATGCCGAACTGCTGCTACTCGCGACTGGGCCAATATGAGCCCAGTTGATTTAGTTCAGCACACGGATGCCCCAGAGACTCAGTTGGAGCCAGAGCTGCATCCATGCACCCGAGAACGTGCGAGAGGAAAGCCAGGCCATATGGAAGAACCCGATATTGGTACACTTCGCCCCCGAAAGCGAACCTCAGGAACTTCCTGTGACACAGAAGGATGGATACATGGAAGTATGCGTCCTCTTCAGATCCATCGTGACTCCTCAGACTGGATCTGAATCACGATGGAGGAATTGTAAGCATCTTGAATCTGAATCTTCTCAGAGAATGATCCAATTACCTCAGATCTAAAGTTGGACACAACTCGCCATCCTTCTTAGGAACTATGAAGAACCGGCTATAGAACCCGGTTCAGGAGTGAACTTCCTGTTCCATTACCCGAACCTACCCAGGGACCACTGCAGTCCAGACCACCCCATTGACCCTCAGGGGAAGGTAACCGAACTGCAATCTGTATCCCCTTTTCTACAGTCGCAGGCCCATGCAGATATATTCGGAGGGATAACCATGCACCGAGATAAGGCTCTCGAGGCTGGCTTCGGGTGTCCACTGAGCCTCAGTCACGACCCCCTGAAGCGGCTGACCGGCAGAGAGCAGTCGAGAATGATTGTCAGTGCTCAGACACGTTCGCTGACAGCCGCAGGTCTCTCTAGAGGTGGATGGAGCAGCGTGCGTTCTCAGGAAATCGATGTGGCACGAAGTGTACTAGACGGCGGGAGCGCAACGTCGATTCCCAAAAGCTCCACAGGGGAGGCGACCTCGATCGCTCCTTCCTGGGAGAGGGGGCTGGCCAGCAGGGGCCTCATCTAAGGGAGCAGCTTGACAGGGCCGCAACAACTAGGGCGGACACTGCGATTAGCAATTGCTGGAAACTGATGTGTCCCGCAGGCCACAAGGCGGCGAGAACAACATCAACTTCCTGAGGGCTCCAAGAAGGAGCAAACCTCACAATACATGAAAGCAGCCCCCTCAGGAACTGCCCATGCATGTTATACTCCCACTCTTAGATGAAAATTCAGACAAGTAACACAAACTTGACAGGCTGGCTGATTTAAAATATCTAACTTATCAAAGTCAGATAAAAAAGCCATTTAATTCCTCAGAATTAAATGCTACCATAATCACCCAACACGTGAATCTGAACTGTCAGACGAAGACTGGGAAGATGCCTCAGCAGTCCCAAATCTCGCTGACACGTCCATCTGTGAGCCCCATGACCGGCATCGCCGCACCACCTCGGTGGATGCGCGACCCGATCACAGG
This sequence comes from Romanogobio albipinnatus, assembly GCA_023566225.1. Classification (NCBI taxonomy): domain Eukaryota; kingdom Metazoa; phylum Chordata; class Actinopteri; order Cypriniformes; family Gobionidae; genus Romanogobio; species Romanogobio albipinnatus. The sequence goes on along the minus strand of CM042263.1, from coordinate 27,774,643 downwards.
GCTCACGAGGCTGGCCGGCCTCAATTGATCACGGCCAGCCACGAGCGAAGCACCCTGGGCGGCAGCTTATCACAATCTTATCAATCACAAGCTTATCACAGGCTTCCTGGAAAGCCGCCCTAGCGTGCTGCACGCCCAGTTACTGTACACAAAGCATACGTGTGTCCGTGCCTGACATATAACAGGGACACAGGTGCACACAACACTAGTATTGAGTCGCCATACTTTTCACTTTTATATATATATTCTTTTTTGTGACAAACAACACCAAATAGATAGACAGTTTTGTACACAGAGCGCTATGCTGAAGAGCGATAACTGACGTTACTATGCGCCGGCCCCCCTTATGTATCTTCCAGGTATGCTGTCACATCTACGTCATGACGCAACACCAATCAGGATTGGAATAGTTTCATTCATACTTCAGACACGCTGTTGCTAAGGGAGCATCCCCAAATTCGTCGTTCCGACGCAGTGCGAGTTCCCTCGAAAGGAAAACTGCATTTTAAATAAAATAATATCAAACATTTAAGTAAAATTAAATTTACATTTAAGAAAATATACTCTATATTAAACCTAATTAAAAAAAAAAATAAAAAAAAATGAAGCTCAATGACATTTAAGTAGGAATGTACGATATATAGGCCACTATATTGGTATCTGCCGTATATGTTAATTTTAATGTTTTTGTTATATGCCCGATATGTAAATGTGGCCGATATATTAAAGCTGATAAATAATGAATTATTTCCTTCATCTGAGACACTTCAGATGTGCACTGTTCGCCATGAGTTTGAATGGCTTGAAATATGATTGGAATCACTTCAAAAAAGGAACATATGGTTAAGTGCAAGTCTGTCATATCGTCTACATAAAATTATAACTAGAACATTAATAATTGTGTGCCTGGGACATGGCTTCAATGGTGAGACTTTTGTTTTTGTAATCAGGCTCGCAAAAATTATATAAAATTTTGGATTTATCAGCCAATATATCGGTTATCGGCTTTCAAATATAAAGAATTATCGGTATCGGCCAAAATTATCATATCGGTGCATCCCTACATTTAATCATATTTAGTGCTGAGTTAAAGGAACACGCCACTATTTTTGAAAACAGGATAATTTTCAAACTCCCCTAAGGTTAAATTGTTGAGTTTAACCATTTTCAAATCCATTCAGCCAATCTCCGGGTCTGGTGGTAGCACTTTTAGCATAGGTCATTGAATCTGATTAGACCGTTAGCATCTCGCTCAAAAAAATTACCAAAGTTTCGATATTTTTCCTATTTAAAACTTGACTCTTCTGTAGTTACATCATGTACTAAGACCAACGGAAAATGAAAACTTGCGATTTTCTAGGATCAATGATGCAATGATACTACGCAACGCCTGAAAATAGTCCCCAGCACGCTCCCTGTGCAAGCAGGTTGTCACGTTGGTTATGTTGACGGAAGGTAGCCTATTTTTAGGTGCAGTGTAATATCATTGCGCCGCTGCACCCATGGTACGGCAGCAACATTCTTTGATTATTAAGCAGGAATGAGAGTATAGTTTCTAGCCATATCGGCCTAGAAAATCGCAACTTTTCATTTTCTGTCGGTCTTAGTACATGATGTAACTACAGAAGGGTCAAGTTTTAGATAGGAAAAATATTGAAACTCTTTGGTCATTTTTTTTTTTAGCGAGATGTTAACGGTCTAATCAGATTCGATGATCTATGCTAAGCTATGCTAAAAGTGCTACCATCAGACCCGGAGATCGGCTGAATGGATTCGAAAACGGTAAAACTCAACTGTTTAACTCTAGGGGAGTGGGAAAATGAGCCTATTTAAAAAAAAAAATAAAGTGGCGTGTTCCTTTAAGAATGATTGGGGGGATTCTAAGGAGCAAAACGTGTTGAATGGTGAATTTTGAATCTATATGGACAAAAAAGTCTAACAAAGTATAAATCTTTAACATTTGGCGAACATGCTTGTTTTGAGAGCTTGTTTTGCAGCAAATGGAAAAGTAATCTAATGCACTCGGCCGAGAAACGGCATTACTTATACGGATATTTTACAATTCCAACACACAGAAAAGCTCTCCAGTCACCTTGGGCGTGTGGTTTGTGTGCATTGGAGGTAAATCACTAATCTCTGTTGATACAGGGTGAGAGGACACAAGGGGAATGTTCTTGAGGACAGAGCAGATAAAACTCATCAACAACATAGAGATTTTACCAACAGAGAGAGAGGGGAAAAAACGGGGCTAAAAAAGTAAACAACTGTGCAAAGAAAGAAAGAAAGACAATAAACAGAGAGCGAGAGAGAGAGAGAGAGAGAGAGAGAGAGAGAGAGAGAGAGAGAGAGAGAGAGAGAGAGAGAGAGAGAGAGAGAGAGAGAGAGAGAGGGGGCGACTGTTTATTTCCATACTGCTGGGATGGGACCAAACCGAGGCAGGCCAATCACAACGCTCCGTCCAAATTAAATTTAGTATGAAATCAACAGCCGCATTGTTGGACCAGCTGTCAAGGTGACTTTGTTCCCGAGCCATTGTGGACACAAGTACTTTCCGTGAAAAAATACCCCCTTCCCAAATGCTCGCTGACCTCTGACCAAGATATACACCGGCCAATTAAGCTTAAATTGAAAATGTGGAAGTTATACGATAAGTCTTCGCTTAAGTGAATTTCACTAAGCGTGATTGATACAGAGACAGTGTGACTCTCAGATTCCAGTGTAAACACATCATGATATATATCGCTGAGGCATGCGTGTGCTGGATTTCAAGCCGTATTGAAGTGGAACACAAAATAGCCTACGTGCAAGTTGACGAGAAAGAAGATTTCACTGACAGCCTGATGACAAGCAACTTATTATCAGATAAGGAAAGTCCCTCGTACCGCCGGCTAACTCTGATCCCGACATATAGGCCCATGAAAGCGAGCTGGAGTCTTATGAAGGGGCCCTTTTAATACGAGGGGCCAGAAGATCACAGATGTTTTTCAGATGCAGTCCAACATACAAAGTGATTTATAACATCGAGTGGATATTTACAATATCTGTGAGCCGTTCGCAGGGGCGTCACCCATTTTAGGAGGGCTTTAGCCCTACTAAATTTCCATCCAGGATCCCTAAAAAATTGCGATTAACTCACATAATATGTACACTAATTTGTGACCGCCTCAGTACCCTTTAAATCTCATATGAAACCGGAGGCAGGCTTCGGTTCATCCCTGTATTTTAGTCTGCGTTATTCAGTGTTCTTCAATCCGTAGCAGCGCAACATCAGCGTCAAAAGCAGATGTTTGTGCATTTATTGATAGAGTATGATATCTTTATCTGTGAAGTTTTTGTCACAAATGCAGTTTACATAATATGATGTGGGAGCAATTCAAGACGTTTCCCATCCATTGTAAAAATCTGGGATTAAGTATTGCTATTTTTTGGTGAAGTTCCTTTTATCTAAATGGCATTATACTTTGTGACTTTTCCTACTCTTGTTATACTTCATACTTCAGTGTAATAAAGTTGCTAAAAATATATAATATTAATTTGATAATAAATCAAAAAGCTAAATCTGCAAAAAGGACTATAAAAGCGAGTGGATATGGCAAATGAGTGGTCCTCTGCTGCCATATACTGGTTATAGCGGTAATTTCATGTCATTGTCGTGTTAAATGTGTGTTTGTTTTCCACTGGGCGACATAAATCCTCCAGTAAAATGCAGCATGTTTTTTTTATGTTATTTCCATGAATGAAAATTAGAAATATAGATCTTCTTTAAGGTTAATTTTACTGTTTGAATAGAGTAAAAAAATTATTCATGTTTAAAACATTATAAAACTATATATATATATATATATATATATATATATATATATATATATATATATATATATATATATATATATATATATATATATATATATAAAAAATTTACATATTGCCAATCAATTACAATAATATATAATGTTTGTCTATATTATTAATGAATAGTAATGTATATTAGCTGGTTATTTAAAATAATTAGAAATTGATTTAATATCAGGGATTGGCTTGACAGGTAGTGTAGAAACTATTGTATTGTTCGTGCCCACTCTATACAAACAATATATTAAATTATTATTATTTTTTAAAAATCATACCCTCATTGGAGGCTGAGCCCCTCTAATGTTGAAATCTTAGAATTGACCCTGGTCGTGCGGTTCTTTGAAATGTGTATTAAAGTTTGAAAGTCTGGTTCAAAACTGATGCAGCTGTAGGAAGTACTGCAAGACCAGATATGATAAACATTGTCATGTCAGATCAGTATTTGTTGACATTGTTAACTTTGAAACCAATTTCCTAAATATATTGAGAAAGTACAGATATGTTATTTGGGTCATGTGACTGGCAGCATCGTAATAAGTCTGTTCCCAATTAAGAGCAATTCCAGCATCATACATCTCACTCATAAACAAAAAACAAATATATTTTCCTCCTATTATGGGAGAATGCTGAGAGATTGCCATCTTTTGAGATTCTTCAGTAGCTTTTGGAAAGAAAGATAGAAGGCCAGATATTGAGCAGGGAAGAGGCAGAGGAAAGGGAAGACAGAAAGTCTATAAAAGTGCATGTGTGAAAAATGAAAAGTAAACAGCGAGAAAACGACTGCATCGCTGATGAGTTCTCCTCAGACAACCGCTCTTCACATACAGAGAAAAGAAAGACGGAGAAAGCAGGATAGTGGGAGGCACCACAAGGAATCAATTTTTATCTATCTTTTTTTCCACCAACAAAAAGCAATTACAACACAGCACCGGCAAATTGGGCGACAGCCAGATATCTCGCGATCACCAGAGAGAAACGGGGGGAGATGAAGAACTAGACCCTTGGTACGATGGAGAGGAGGACAAGGAACCACATGTACTGTAGGGAAGAACAATAGAGCAAGAGGAATGCAGAGTTAGACAATCAAAACACACAGCCAGAAATCCACTAGCACAAAAACAGAACTACAAAACCATGTTGTATAACATGAGCTCTTTTTCAAGGAAGATAAGCAATTTCATATTTCTTAATAAGTTGTATGTTTTTGAATGAATAAATATGTATTGCTGTAAGCTTATTGCTGTACATTCTTTTCTGAATCGTATGTTTTTTTAACAAATTCATATGAAATCGCCTCCTTGAAAAATAGTTAATAGCATAATTAAATTTGTACGATCTCAAGCGTACATTTTCGTACAATCTGCTTATGCGCCACTGACGGTTAGGATTAGGGGTGGACGTTCATGCTTATTGCTGTACGTTACTTTCTGAAGTGTAAATTTTTTAACAAATTCACACGTAATTGCCACTTTGTCAAAAAGTTAATCGCATAAATCTTTTATATTCGAACAATCTCAATAGTATATTTTCATACGATCTGCTAATGCGCCACTGACGGTTAGGATCAGGGGTGGACTTTCATGCTTATTTTCCGTGCGTTACTTTCTGAATTGTATGTTTTTGTGCAAATTCATATTAAATTGCCTCCTCGTAAAATAGTAAATAGCATAATTAATTTCAATTCTTAAGATCTCAAGCGTAACATTTCATACGATATGATTATGCACCACTGACGGTTAGGATTAGGGGTGGACTTTCATGCTTATTTTCCGTACGTTACTTTCTGAATTGTATGTTTTTGTGCAAATTCATATTAAATTTCCTCCTCATAATATAGATAATAGCATAATTAATTTCAATTCTTATGATCTCAAGCGTAACATTTCATACAATATGATTATGCACCACTGACGGTTAGGATTAGGCGTGGACTTTCATGCTTATTGCTGTACCTTACTTTCTGAATTGTAAGTTTTTTAACAAATTCACACGTAATTGCCGCTTTGTCAAAAAGTTAATAGCATAAATCATTTAAATTCTTACAATCTCGATCATATATTTTCTCACGATCTGCTTCTGCACCACTGACGGTTAGGATTAGGGGTGGACCTTCAAGCTTATTGCTGTACATTCTTTTCTGAATCGTACGTTTTTTAACAAATTCATATGAAATCTCCTCCTTGAAAAAATTGTTAATAGCATAATTCAATTTGTACGGTCTCAAGCATACATTTCCATACAATCTGCGTATGCGCCACTGACGGTTAGGATTTAGGGGTGGACGTTCATGCATATTGCTGTACGTTACTTTCTGAATTGTACGTTTTTTAACAAATTCACACGTAATTGCTGCTTTGTCAAAAAGTTCATAGCATAAATAATTTAAATTTGTACAATCTCGATTGTATATTTTTGTATGATCTGCGTATGCGCCACTGATGGTTAGGATTAGGAGGGGACCTTCATGCTTATTGCTGTACGTTACTTTCTGAATTGTACGTTTTTTAACAAATTCATATGAAATCGCCTTGAAAAATAGTTAATAGCATAATTCATTTAAATTTGTACGATCTCAAGTGTAAATGCTCGTATGATATGCTTATGCACCACTGACTGTTAGGATTAGGGTTGAACTTCCATGCTTATGCCGTATGTTACTTTCTGATTCGTAAGTTGTTGTGCAAATTCATATTAAATTGACACTGTAAAATATTTTATAGCATAATTAATTTAAATTAATTTGATCTTGATCATAAACTTTTGTACTATCTGATTATGCTCCACTGGCTGTTAGGATTAGGTGTGGACCTTCATGCTTATTTTCCATACATTACTTTCTGAATCACATGTTGTTTTTTTTGCAAATTCATACAAAATCATCATCACATAATATTGTTGGGTTTCCTCATGAGATCTGCCGTTAACAATACAGCGTTAAAGAGAGCATGATTGAAAGCTTTGTTTGGCATTGAGAGTCTCTTTATGGATCCACCCACACCACCCCCCTCACCAACGGCAGCCACCATCTTAACCCAGTAATCCACATCTCCTTCATTTACATTTACAAACACCAGCCCAGAAACAATCTACAGTTGCCAAATGTGTCCTTTTGAAACCGGTTTCGGCAGCGCATAAATCAACAATAAAAACAAAGGGCTGAGCAGCCAGCTAAAACTGAAGAGAAGGATTTTAGATGGAGCCTGGACGATTTCACAAAGTGTGAATGCGGCATAAACTCCCTCTCATACGAATGTGCACTGGAGGAACAGGGAGAAATTACAGTCATCATCACTGTGTGTATTAGATAAAAATAGCTCTCATTTAACCAGGCTAGATGGTTGATAAAGCAGTTTTACTGCTTTTATAATGAGCTGTTCCGTGAACACAGGTCAGTGGAGATAATTACACATTCCATGGTTGGATTATTATTGTTTTTTTTTTGTCTCTTTTCTTTCTTTTTACAGTCATTGCGTGATCAGTCAATAAATGTTTTGTCAGGTAACCCAAAATGTTCTAAATTTAACTGGCTTTAATTAACTGGCTTTTATTGCTTCTCAGTCTGACTTTCAAGTGTAACATTTTGTTCAATATGATCCACTTGACTACAATTGTCAATTGTGAGTCATTATTAAGATCATGTACAAATATTGTGGCTTAAGGTAAAACATGTAAATGATTAATGCTGTTAAATAGTCTATACATTTGCTTTTATACTACGACTACTGCTGCTAGTTCATAACCCTGTCAACCTACTGATCATTATCACACACACACACACACACACACACACACGCACACACGCACACACATACATACATATAATAGCAAATTAATCGGACATCAAATTTGGCTAAGAAATGACTCCCAAAAGATAATTTAAAGCATTTACTGTGTAAAAAATCAAATAGACATTACAAAAAGAAGAAATATTTTAACGGTAAATTATACCTTTAATGTTTGTTTGTATTAATATGGAAATATGAAATTATACTCTAAATAAGAAACTGCCAGTAGGTGGCAGAAAATGTCTAATTGAGTCATTGAGTCATTCATTAATTTCCCAGATAGCACACGTACGTCTGCAAGATGTCTGTTAATGATCACTTAATCTGGAAAGCGTCTGCTGTTTACAAACATCTGATAGACGTCTTTAAGATGTCAGTTTTTCATACATTCTAAATCATAAACATCTTAAAGACATTGTTTAAACGTCTATTTGACATCTTACAGGAAACGTCCAATAGACGTATTGCAGATGAGCAAACACTAAAAAAAAAACGTCTTCCAGATGTAAACACGGACATCAAATAGACATCTCCGAGATGTATGCGTGCTATCTGGGTTGATTCGTTCATTCAGGAGTGAAGTAAATTGTTCTCTTTATGAAAATGGTAAATGTAAATTTACCTCTTTATGGTCCACTGAATCATTGTTTCACCCGATTCGTTCAAAACGCGGATTCAGAAATTAAACGCCACTGCACTGTGTATTGCTCGGAGTCGAAGATGAACAGTTCTGCTTTGTCTTTATATTTCCGTTGGCAAAACAGACTAAAAACAACACTATGTTGTCTAAAACAAAACAATATGAACTTATTTATTTTATTAAACTGTTGTATAAGATCAGTATCGCATTTGCACTCATGCTATTCTGGACAGACAAACAGAACTCACGAGATTGCTTAACATGTTGTAGCTTACATGTGAGGGCGTTTTCACACTGGTAGTTTAGTACGAAACAGGGCACGATTCACATGAGAAATAGTTCATGTGAAAGCTATCAAGCTGACCCGGATGAGCTGAGCTCAGGGGTACTGAATCCGAGACTGCCTGAAGGAGGTGGTCTGAGTTCGGTTGCGCAACCTGAGCTCGAACTGTGCCTCGATTCACGTAAATGTGAAAGCAACACGGACTTGGGTGCGCAAGAAAAGTTACCTGCCCATGCGTTTTATCAGATAACGATGTATTCAATAAAACACATGTAAGTGATGATAGTGATTCTTTACCTTGGATACGAGCGAGAGTGAACCTGCAGTGTATTCGCGCATAGCACCGGCGGGAACAATCGCGCTCTGATGCGAACCACAACAAACGTGCCCAGTGTAAAAACGCCCTGAGGATAAAACTCAAACAGGGGCATTTTTACCTCATATCTTGAATTTTAGGGACATTCTAACTGCATTCTATAGGCTTCATCACACAATGAGTTGTTGCCCTGCTTCATATTCTTCATCAATCAACTGTATGAAATGTAAGATGACCTAAGCAGGTATGGGGCAGGGCAAGTGCGTTAAATGCCTTAATAATGAATTAACCTTATTAACGTGTTAAATCGAATTATAAGTTGGCAACAAACATGATAAGTGATAGGTGAAATGTATTATTTAAAATATGAACTATGCATTTTTTCCTGTATAATAAAAAAGAAAGCCATTCATTTAAAAAAAGGTTTTGTTAATTCACCAAAGTAGCCAAGCTCTCAAATATTTTGAGATCTGTCTTGATCGTAATTATTAATTTTTAATAACTGGATAACTAAAGTTTAAAAACATCACTAAAAAAACTGTATTAAAAATGTTAATACTGGTTGACAGTGAGATAAACTACCTAATTATTTGTGATCTTGTTAGTTTTTTGTTATATAACATATAACTATTATAACTTTTAAATCAATTATATTATGCATTAATAAGAATAAAGTTTAAAGTAACATAAGTTAAGAAATGTTTTAAAAAAATTTAACCTTCCTGCACAAAAGTACATTTCCAATTAGTATTTGCAAACTTCTAAAATATTCAGGTTCACTTGGCCTTACTCTTTTAGCAGTTGGGTGTTCAAAGAAAGAAAGTATTTAGCGTACATTCAGTCTGACATTAAATAAAGTCATTGATTCATGTTACAGGTGGGTGGAACTGTGTGTTTTGACTGTTTAAATGTATGTAACACTTGTCGAGTTGTGCAACGTCGAGTCGTTATCCTGCCGCATAGTGGCAAAGTAATTAATCACTATGTGGCTGATTTGCAGCAAATTCAGCTGTGTTGACTCTTTGCTTTCACCAGGTTTGTAATGAATTGAGCCATTGTTAGCATTGCGCTGTTGCATGTATATTCTACATTTGAGAATTTGGTTGTTTCATTAATGCAAGACAGCCTATAATTTATGTTTGGTCTGAAAAAGAATTACGCCTAAGGCTGATGTGCCCCTCATGTACAGTTTTAAATTAATTTGCAAAAACAATCAATAAAACCAACCCTTATCTCCAGCCTAACAAGTTTATTGACAGCCTTAAGTGTTCAGCGAGACCGACGTCCCAATGTGCGATACTACGAGTATTACTATGACTTTAGCTGACACCGGTGGTTGCCCAGACGTCATGCCTCAGTAGTGTGCACCTAACCTCAGGCGGTGTGGGGTCAAGGGTACAATAGACCCTTAGAAAGAGTCTTTTCTCCAGATGGCCACGCTCAGTGCGGAAGACAAAAGACACATAGCTAAAGCTCTTAATGTTTTCTTAAGGCTGACCTGACCTTCTTGGCCTCAAAATATCAGACGTGTCTTTGTCGCATGATTGACGGTCCATAAGTAATATATCATAGATAGTCTGTCGCAACCACTTTTAAGCCGAACTAAGAGTGGAGAATCTTTCTTTGAGGTTTTTCAGTCATAGACGAGGAGCATTCTGAATCCATGTACCCCAGGGCACCGAGAGCAGAGAAGAGAACAAGAATATGGGAATGTAATGTTAGGGCTCCTCTTATAGGCCAAAAGATTTACAACCACATCCAGAGGACTGCTACAGAGCTCCTTCAGAAACTACAAGAAGTTTTATCCACTATGCTGGAGTTAACTGAGCTAAACAAAGCAAAGAAATAAGCTTTAGGCTTAGTAGTTGTCTTGGAAAATGAGTTATGGGAAGCATAACTTTTAAAATAGATCAAATGTGGTGTTATTGATTTAAAACGACCCCTAAGTACCAAACTCTACATTCGTTCAGTCATTCACTTTTGTAATCCATCAGAGTTACAATTTTTGCATGACAGATGAAAAATGAGTGAAAATATTACATAAACTTACATTTAAGGTAACCACACAGCAATCATTCCAACCCAATCTCATAGCAAATAACGAATTTATGCTTTGGCAAATTCATATACCGGTACATTTGTACAATCTAATTTGTATCATACAATCGGCATACGGCCATACAAATCAATACAAATTCAAACAAATCAAATCGCACAAATCCATACGAATTTGCCACCAATTCTAGAGTACTTAGGTTTTCAATCACACTTCTCTCTATTAACTAACCAACTATGCCTTATTAATGCTTATTAATAGTTAGTAAGGTAGTTGTTAGTTAAGGTATTGGGTTCACTCTAAAAAATGCTGGGTTAAAAATAACCCAAGTTGGGTTGAAAATGGACTAACCCAGCAATTGGGTTGTTTTAACTCAGCGGTTGGGTTAAATGTTTGCTTAAAACAACCCAATTGCTGGGTTAAAACAACACAATTGCTGGGTTAGTCCATTTTCAACCCAACTTGGGTTATTTTTAACCCAGCATTTTTTAGAGTGTAGGATTATGGATGTAGAATAAGGTCATGCAGAATAAGGCATTCATATGTGCTTTATAAGTACTAATAAACAGCCAATATCCTAGTAATATGCATGCTGATTAACAACTAGTTAATAGCGAGAATTGGACCCTAAACTAAAGTGTTACCAGCGTTTTCTTGTAAGATTGGACTGATCACACCCTAGAATCAAAAAGAACAAAAAAACACCTACCCAGTTATAAAATAAATATCTAAAAATAGTCTAAGACCAGATAACTCTGAATGAATGTTCTATTAACATTACTGGAAGAATGTTTGCACATAACAGAAAAAACCTAAGAACTTCCAGAACACAATAGTAACCCATTAGCAATGCTGTATAAACCACTCAGAACACTTTAGAGACTGCATAGTAATGCCCTAGTAATCACTATAACCCCCTAGCAAGAAACACTTAGAATACCTCAGCAATTAGCAATTGCAACGCTCTAGTAACCGCCCACAAACATCATGCCAGCCACTTCTGCACAGACTAGCACAACTCAGAAAATTCAGAATTAGGTTCCTTTACGTGTTTCCATATCAAAGGGTCCAGATCAGGTGAAATCCCCACACACTTTCCTTTCGTAATTCATCGCTTATGACCCTGGGAAACGGCTTCTGTGCTGTCTCAAACAGACACAACCCAACTACCTGACTAATGGTCCAATGGGAGCTGACCTTTGAACCTATGGAAGGTCAACCTTCAAGACCACAGTGTCTTTTTGTCCTGCACCAACTAATGCTCTTTCAAAACGTGTCTGTTGTCTGTCATGAAAAGGAGAATTCTGTCATGAAAAGGAGAATTCCTATAAAACATGCTTGAATACTGAATATTTTGAGGGCATTCTAGGTTAAAAACAATGGATATTGCAGTTAATGCCTCAGCAAATCCAATGCAGAATGCTCACTCTGAATCACGAACCTGCATTATTCACTTCACAGTCTTAACTGAGGAAGTATTTCATCTACACATACACAATATAGGCAACAGCACAGTATGTACTGACACAGGACGCTAGTATTCCATTCTGAACATATCTGGGAGCTGAGAGATGGGAAAGTCTGAGGGGAAAGTTGAATTTACTGCTTTAAATGCTTTAGGAGTGCACTGCAGAATGCCGAATATAAATCAGGAAGTTGATCTGGCTGCTGTGCTCGGCGTCTTCAATGCCTTATCTGAGCTGGATACACTGAGCACTGGAGAGTCCGCAGTGATATAAATAATGCCTATTGATTTCAGCAAAGCCAGGACACTGGAGGCACACAGACACAGTGTGTGACTATAAACTGTTCACTTCTTGCTTGAAATAAGCAGTATTTGCAACAACCATTTCTTTAAACGTGAACAGTAGCAGAGGATGTCCATCTTTCCGGCCTGTAAATGTCTAGGTTTGTTTTGTTCTTTTATTACTTTCAGCACTAGACGCAGGTTCTTGTGCTAAAATATCACACACTGAAGTAGTGCAGCTGATTACCGTTGTGTTGGTGGTTGAAAATGAATGAGTTTAGAGTTGTGGCCAGTCCGTTCTTGATCATATTCCGGGAGGAGAGGAGGAGGTCCCCCTCGGCCCATTTTTGATGGTGTTCTGGGAGGGGGGGGTCCTCCTCGGTCCGTTCGCAATAGTGTTCCGTGAGGGTGGGTGGATGTGGGGCCCAATCCGTTCATGCTTGCATTCCGAGAGGAGAGGGGGGGTCCCCCTCGGTCCATTCGAAATTGTGTTCTGGGAGGGGGGGGGGGGGGGGGGGTGTTACCCCTCAATCTGTTTGTGATCGCGTTCCATTCCCCCCCAGTCCGTTCATGATCACATTCTGGGAGGGGGGTGGATGTTGGGCGGCCCATGGGGCCTCATACTGGTTGTTGCTTAGCATATTGAGCTCCGGAGCTGAAATTGTGATTTCAGGTGAACATTAACTCCCTCTTCACCGCATCATTTTATATCATCTCTCTACTGTCTATTCAATAAAGAAGCAAAGACATAAAGAAAGAAAAATAATAAGTAGGGCTAGTTCCTCCCTGCAGTTTGTGAGTGCTGTGCCAAGACTCTTACACGCAAAAGAACAGAGACAACCCATGCAGGAAAAGAAAGTTCCTTAAATTAATAGTATCCACTCTCTCTGTTGTGGCGTTAAGTGCTGATCATACATACCTGATAAGAGAGGCAGAGAGCGTTTGCAGCCAAGCCCATTCCTCCCTCTAACAGACAGACAACTCTGAGCCAAAGCATCCTAATGTAACCCACAGGGCTGTTTTTACTTTGTACTGCTTGATAGCAGCAGTATCAACAATATCTCATTTTGCACTTTTGCCCATCTTCATCAAATGCTCCGTAATCCCATTATCGCATTGCTGGATCTTAATTAATTTTGTAATTTCATTGCCTCTGTCACACACTGGGGATTTTGGAGGGAATATGGAGTATACCCCTACGGTAATACGCTCTGTCATTGCAGTTTAAATGGCCGCTAAAATGGTGTCAAGCATGCTCATGAGATCCCAACAACACTGATTGGCCAATGGCACCACAAGAGTGTACACAGTCTCAAGGCATCCTCTAGTAACTATCTTGCAGCTATCTATAACATAATAAAATAATTGTGATTTAAATGTTGCAAAAGTGCTTTTTTGTCAGCATAGTGGTGTAGTTATGGAATCTACCAGCAATGGATGGCTAACCAGCCAATCCTTGACCCCTTAGTCCTGGAACAACTAACCACTAACTTCCCCTAAGATCAGAAATACATGATTGACCTCTTAGAATGTTGTTCAGGTCCCATTCCCCGTCCTTAGCATAACTCTAACCCCAAACCTAACCTTGAAACCTGATTTGTTGATATGAACATTGCTACTAGGAAGATGATGATTAAGACACATGGTGTTGGTGTTGGCTTCAACCTGCTCCACCTCTACTTGGGCGTGAGTTTAAATATGCCTACTTCCCTACTATATAGCTATTGAAAAGCAGTACATGTGAATATTGTAGCCGAATTCGCTGGCTGAAAACAGTAGACAAAAAGTACCCAGATGGCCTGCTATTTCCACCGAGATTCAGTGTGCATCCAATGGATTCTTATACAGTGAGGCCATCTGATGCTATAGGTCACATGATAATGGCAACATGCTGGATGTAGTATGTCCGGTTTGCTTTTATACCACACAAATGCATACTTTATAGAACATTTTTAGTGGTTTAATGGTAAGTTCTTCATCAATGGTAAGTTCTTCATGTAGAACCTACTCTGACAAACTGCATTTTCAGACACAGCAAAGTAATCCTGAAGACCTCAATTTGGTGGTTCAGGTATGTTTAATTAAGGTTAGCGCTGAACTCTGTATGAAGGTGAGCCCCCAGGGACTGGATTGAACACTCCTGAGTGCTTTAATGTACAGGTCTTAGGATTTATTGAAAATTAAATGTTAAAAGTGAATTTTTTTTAAGTTTGACTCGGATGTCTTAGTATTGGATACAGTATTCCAATATGATTCAAAATGGTTCCTCTCAAGAGAGCTAGTTACACCTCCACTGTTTCTGTTACAGTCATCAGGAATGATTTTAAAGACAGTGGGACGTCATTGAAACAGATGGGTGAATTAGACACCGGCGAGTGATAACTGCGTGAGGCCAGTCCTCACCCAGAGCCACAATTTACTAAAGACCTGCTCTCTGCTTTCCTGTTCTTCTGCCGTATGGAGTAACCCTAACCCATTCCAGATGCTCCCAGACAGAGCAACTCAGGGAGTGAGTTGAGGAGAGGATGAGCTCATTTTTCACTCTTGTTGGTGATAAATAAAGAACATATGCTGACCATTCGTTTGATTTTCTCCCCTCGTCCACATGTCTATAAATCAGTTTGACGCATGAGTCCGATAGTTCTCATCTGCATGCGAATGGAACAGGATTGAAGTAGCTGATCTCTGCTTAGGGGAAATTTCACCACTTGCACTGAAGGAGTGCCGCAGACCCTCTGTGGGGAAATGAACAATCTCTTCCCCTTGTTGCAGCCAGATCTGAGGAAGCATCCAGCATCCAACAGCAGACATTATAGCTCTGGTGCGAGATACAATGAGTGTGAAGCAAACATTAAAACAAAACAACCAGTGTCAGTTGCAGATGGCACACCGGATATATTGATGCATTTTCAATACTAACCATTAAACCATTCGATTGGACATGCATTTAAAGTTATGAATTTTGTTCAAGGCTCAATCCCAGCCTAACTCTTACCTTTAACCAGTGCAGCTCCCGGAGAGCCACTGTCAGCAAATCACAGTCTTCAGGATCCCTAGAAACTTATTAGAGCAGATTGGAGCTAAACTTTGCAGGACATTTGCCCTCCAGGACCAGGATTGGACACTCCTGTCCTAAACAATCAGATACCTTTCACCCACCATATTTGTTGCTGAAAAAGGACACACGCTAAGCATTCATTTGATTTTCTCCTCTCCTCAATAAATCACTGTGGCGTGTGAGTCTGATAGTTCTCATGAGCATGCAAGGATGTGAGTGGAACAGGATGGAGGCATCTAAGCTCTGCTTAGAGGAAATTTCACCACTTGCGCTGAAGTCGTGCCTCAGACCCTCTGCAGGGAAATGAACAATCCTTTCCCCTCGTTTCAGCCAGATCCCTGGAAGCATCCAACATTTCCTGTAGAGAACAAGACCAGAGTCATTATAGCACTGGCCCTTGATGCAGGCAGTCTGAAGCAAACATTCAAACAAAACAGTCAGCGTCGGTGCAGAGATTTACACAGCACGCTTGATTTAGGATGTCAGATTCCCATGGCTGTGAGGCTGAGATGAAGTGGATGGCCTGGGGCAATGTCAACATTGGGGCTTTGGCCCCTCTCAACCCACGCGTGCGAGAGGGAGAGACCGTGACCAAGTCCAGGACACAGCTGCGGAAAAGAGTGTAATCCCAGGCTCGAAGGTAAACCTGAGCCGCATCCGAGGAAGCTTTGAGATTGCATTTTGTTTAGGTCTTCAATTTCCGGATTTGCCAAGGTAGGCCTCACTAGAATTTTCTGCTCAGTGATTTCTGCATAGCTTATTGGGTCATTTCTGCATTGAGGCTTGATAGTGAGCTGTCGTGCATGCTGCCGTGGAAAGGGCAAAGAAAACTGCGCAGAGCAGAAAGCAAAGCAGACATAATATAAATATTATGACAAGTTGAGTTGCGAGGCGCATTTGAACTGGCATTTGAAAGGATGAGAACATCAGAAAAGCATGCATCAAACTCTACAATAGCATGCTCAGAGTGCATGTGTTACTTTTCCCAGGTACAATGGACACCCTCCAGGTATTTATCTTTCTGTGGCAGAGAAGTAAAAAGGCAAGACGTTTTTAATATTTCACTAGCCCTCACAGGCTCATCCTGTGCAAACATGACTATTCATAGTATGAAAGAGACACGTAGAGAACATGAAGCTTAAATGTAATTAGCACAACAAAAAGCTGCTGCCAAGCAGACAAACACGCTTGTTTGTTGTGAACTAGATTCATTGCATACTTTTACTTTTAAAAGAAGTTTCTCATTCCCTCCCATGATAAGCCTATTGCGTGATTTGGTTATAGGGATATTGTCCATGTCAAGAGATGACCTAGTTATGGCTGGCTGTTGTTTTATTGTTGCAACCATAGATTATATCAAAGCTAAACTGACACCTAGAGGCCTCATGAAAGAGGTTGAATGTTTGAGTTGAAATGGTTGGGAGGCATTTCTGAAATATAGAAACACTGTTGCTGGAGAAATTTAGATGTGGATTAAACATCTAAATGTTTCAAAATGTATCTTTAAAATCTTTCTTTCTTGACCTTCCAAGTCCCAACTTCATGATAAAAATCCATTAATGATGGATTCCAATTCATGATTAAAATATTACTATTATGTATTTAAAACTATGAGGGCCCTATTTTAACGATCTGAAACGCAAGTGTCAAAGCGCAAAGCGCAAGTAACTTTGTGGGCGGGTCTCGGCGCTGTTGCTATTTTCCCGGCGGGATAAATGGCTCTTGCGCCCGGCGCAAATCTAAAATGGGTTGGTCTGAAGTAGCTTCATTATTCATAGGTGTGGTTTGGGCGTAACGTGAATAAACCAATCAGAGCGTCATTCAACATTCCCTTTAAAAGCAGGTGCGCAAGTTCCATTATGGATTGCTATTATTATGGCGTATTTACCAGGCGCACGCCAGGAGCGGTTCACAGCCGAGGAGACTGATGTTCTTGTAAGAGCAGTGAAAGACAGAGAAGTTGTGTTGTATGGGGATGGGAGAAACCCACCCAAAATAGCGTCGGTTAAATAAATAATTAGCCTGAATAATTTGTAAGCTAGATTTATGCCTATTTTTTCACATCTTCGTGGCACACCACAATGATTTCCGTCATCTCATGTGTTAATATTTTTTTAGTGTAACAATTTATGATTTGCAAAAATAACTGTTGCATCTGTGTAGATTACATGAGCAAAGTGTATGCGCGTTGTGCACGCTATGGTCAAGCATGCGCCCTTAAAATAGCATAATGAACAACGCGCAACGCGCCACTGACTTTAGACTAGGTTTTTTCTGGTCAGTGGCGCAATTGTTTAATGGAACAGCAAAATAGCACCAGGGATTGTTTGCGCCGGAACACGCCTCCTTTTTTGCGCTGAACCGCCCAGGGAGCGCAAGTTCATTCACTAGTTTAGCGACGTGCTTCTGTGGAGGGAAAAGTGCGCTTTGCGCGGGTGCAAAATAGGAATGACACATGCGTCGGTGTACAAAGTCAATTGCGCTGGGTGCAAGATAGGGCCCTGACAGTCTAAACATAAATGAATGTGATACACATAAATAATTTGATATTTATTGTGTGAAACTGATTTTGCAAACTTTGAGCATCATTTTCACCACAACCGACCATTTAAAAAGTTTTTAGACTTGTTTACCACAGAGACAACAGTGTCAATCAAGAGCAAATTTACTTTATCATTCAATTTCAAAAACACTTATTATCATGCATATTACTAGGATGTTGGCTGTTTATTAGTACTTATAAAGCACATATGGTAACACTTTACAATAAGGTTTCATTAGTTAACATTAGTTAATGTATTAACTAACATGAACGAATCATGAGCAGTACATTTGTTACTGTATTAGGCAAAATTCATAGTTAATAGTGATGTGTTCCCCATACTAATAAGTGTAACCGGTAAAATTGGTGTTTGCATTTTGAAACAGTTAATTAATTCTACATTTACAATTAAAGTTACAATTACATATGCATATGGCTACAACGTGTTGTAAGAAGGCACAATGCGAAGTTTCCAGCATTGATCAACGAGTCTGTGCACAACAGAGAAAATGTTAAAAAAAAATGATATATGTCATAAAAAGTATTTGATTTCAGACTGGAGTGGCATGCAGCATGTAAAAAAAAAAATTGGCAATGAAGACACAAAGCAACTGACTCTTCCAGTACAGACTTTTTCATTGATTGTTATGGGTGTGATTTACTGTAGTTTTGGCGTGTCACAAGGCGCCACTCTTGTCCGGCGTAGGCAGTGTTAACAAAAACAAACGGATGGAAAATTCATCACATAGCAACTATGACAGGGTGGCCATCCAGAGAATGTTTTGTTTTCATTAATTTGTGAGTCACTCAATAGGAGGTCGCTGTCAGTTGGACGTTATTGCGGCGTTTGTTGACAACATGTGATTACTGCTGCCCCAGCTGTGACTCAACTCTCAGAAACACAAGAGTGACAGCGTCTTTGACATAAAGAGACATTCCCAAAACAGGTCGGACCAACCTCTGCTTTGTCGTGCCTTCCGGCAGCAGACCTCTCAAGCACATCTCACCTAATACACATTCAAACTGCCCTTCCTGTCATTGCACTACGATGATTGATGACTGCGCGTGAGGAACAGACAAGTTGGAGAAGAAAAAGAGATTACAATCTTAGATGCCAATATATTACAATAACAAATTAAAAGACTTGGGATGTAAAAAAAATAAGCCGAAAGCTTTTTGGTCTAGTTTCGACTTGCGTCAAGTAAAACTCTTTGTATTGCACTTTTTTACCACTTTTTATATGTTACAAATGTTGCACTGTCATGAAAATACACCAGAGCCCCAAGCATAATTCCAATGTTCTGAATATAGAGAAACAAAGGTCCTGTCCTTTTCAATAACAAATTCAAGTGTTAACATGAAGGAATTCAGTGATCAGTCATCTTAAGGGATGTCTGTCCTTTTCACAGAAATGTTCTTTAATTTATGGACAATCTATCAATAAATAAAGACCAGTCAACTAGTTTTTCACTTAGAAGTTGCTAGTAAACTTCACAAACAATAACTAAGAAATGGGAAGTAACACAGTAAACTAAACGTGACATTTTGAAGAAGAAAAACTGAAATAGTATTTTTTAATTCATTTGTACAGTGTACTGAGTGTTATTAATATTAATTTAAGTCTGCAGTGCTTTTTTGTTCCTGTTGTTTATTTAAATGTATTTCATCATCACATATTGGATTGGTTGGATTCACTACAGCTCTCCATATCAGAACACAGGATGGATACGGCAAAATCTTAATATGGATTTACCTGCTGTGTCTCCTTTTGCTGAAGCAGGGAGATTGTTCCCTCGAGGACCACACAAGGGACTTTCTAGATCTGCCTCACCCACTACCTTGTCCAGGGCACATCTGCCTGGAAGGCCCTCAAATTAATTTCACAGCTTAAATGGAGCCAAAGGAAATGAGGAAGAGGTTATTTTCCAAAGTTGTTGATGATGGTCCAATACACCTTCCCTCTCCCACCTCCTCTGCCTAAGCCAGCCAGTTCCTTGGCCCTACCTCTGCTGGCTCCATTCAGTTCCTCGGCTCCTCTTCTGATGGCTCCTCTCTGCTGCTCTGATCGCCATCGGGTCTTCTGGTCTGCAGCTCCGCCCTGGAGCATGGATCCCCTGGCTCTGCCTGGGACCGTCATCCTTATGGCTTCATCAGGCTGCTTTGTCTCTTCAACTCTGCCTTGGTCAGTTGTCACTATGCCTACGCCACAGACTTCTGGGCCTTCAGCAGTGTCTCATTCCTCCACCCCTTCAGCTCTGTCGGGCTTCTTCTTCCTTCCGGCTCTACCTTGGTCCTCAGTCCCACTGGCTCCATCTCAGTCCTCCTTCACCCTGGCTCTGACTTGGCCTCCAGGTCCTATAGTGTCGCCTAGTCCCATTGTCTCGTCTGCTCTGCCTGGGTCTCCAGCTCTCCTGGCTCCACCATTGTCAGTCAGGTTCCTGGTTCCATCCTGGCTCCTTACTCCATCAGTTCCGCCATGGGCCTTCATCCTGGCTGAGCTCTGGGTCTTCATTTGGCTCCTCCTTTCATCATGTCCTCCCTAGCTCCTTCCTCCATCAACTCCGCTATCTCTGCCAGCTCCTCCCAGCTCTATTTAGTCTCCAGCTCTGCAACCATCTCCTGAGCCCTCGCTCTCCCTCCTCTGTTGGACTTTGTTTAGTGTTACAGCATAAAGACATGCTTTTCGGGAGGGGGTGTAATGTAAGGGTTGTATTTAACTTCATTGTGTTTTAGTTTGGCTTTCCCTGTTCCTGTTTACCTGAGTTCTCGTTCCTTTGTTTCCATGGTTCCTAATTGAGTTACACACCTGTTCCATGTTCTGTTGATTAGATATAATAACCCCTTAGTGTTCCTCAGTTCTCTATTATATGTAAATGTTATGCTACTATGTAGTGCTTTGTTGTTCCTGTTGTTTATTAAAAGTTGTTTGATTAGCTATTGGAATATCTTCAGTTATATTCTAATTTTAAATTCACAACACATTATTATTATTATTATTATTATTATTATTATTATTATTATTATTATTATGTGTTTGAACACATACAAAACCACTGTTACAGAAAACATAAATTTGTCTATTTGATATTTCGACTCATAATCTTATAATTACTGAGATATACCCCTTGTCATAACTTACTTATATGTAACTCATAAACCCTGTATTAAACATGGTAATGTCCACATCTTCATCCAAGTATGTTTTTGGCTTGATGTTCTGTCTTTTAATTGTGAAAATTTTGATGCAATGCCCACAAATCAGCTTCGGTATAATTTCTCTGTACAAGTCTCATTCCAATAGCTCAGTTTTAAGACCTCCTGCCCTTTTGGTCTCTGCTTTGTTTCAAACTTCAGGTTGTTTGATTCATACCGTAAGCATAAGCGAAGCACTTCCAATGATTTCTCTTTATTTTTCCCCTGCCACAGATTTCTTTAATCAAAAAAATCTTACGAAATTACTCTAGAAGTGAATACTCAACTCCCTTTTTCTCGCAAAGGCAAATTGCCAGTTCATTCCATTTGGAATGAAGCAGTTTTTATGCAAGTGGTGTGGAGACAATCATACACACACACGATTCTAAGAGCCGACAGACTCGCACATGAAGACACTCAACCAAAAATGGCCTGGAAAATATGGAAAATGCTCAAGCGGTGACCATAACTAGTGTACTCAAATCAGTTTTGGTTTGTACAGAGGGGTAAATGGAATGCCTGTTTGTGGTAACACTACACCACTTTTCTTTGGAAGCCCTTTCATTGCTCATGTAATCACATTGACGACAGCAATTAGTTATAATTGACTACATGTAGGGATTTATTTTGGGTCCTTGTAGCTTGTTGAGGAGAGGTGGGCTATCGCTTTGCTAAGAAATAACACTTACAATTGAATTTGACAGGCAATAAAATGGGAACACAAAAAAAACCTCACATTTATGTTGGAGGACGGACCACAGGCAAATCTACCTTTGTATAAAAAAGTACACTTTAGCATACTTATCATTTATTACTTAAAAATACACTTAAATATATACTTAACTGCAAAATGTAATATTTGGTTTGCATGTTAATTAAATGAAAATGCATTGTAGTTTACATTTATATTAATTGCAATTAGTTGAACTTAAGAGTGTTTTTTGACCTGCTTAAGTATAGGACTTAAGTACATCTTTATATGTCATTTAATAATGACTTCAATTTTCCTTAAAATATGGTTAATGCTGAATGTACTGAGAAGCATGGTAAACTAAAATATACTTTTAAAATGATATGTCATGTATTTAAATATATTTGTAATTACACACACATTTTTATATTTTGAAACTTATAATATAATATTTTAAATGTTATCAAATAACACAATACAGTTAAATTATAATCAAATACAAGTGTATTTCTTTAAAGCATGACAAAAAATCCTTAAAAAAAACATTACTGTTAAAACTGTTACATTTACATAACAAAGTACACTTTTTAAATCTACTTACATGTAAGTGTGTTTAGAAATGCTCATGAAAGTGTAGGCCTACTTCCTTTAAATACACTTAAGTGGCTGTTTATTTAATTAACATCATATTATGTACAAGCAGTTTTTGTAAATATACTTTTAATATAAGACTTGACACATTCACAGTGTTCATTCAATACAATTAAGCACACTTAATTTGTAATTTTTAATTTTTATAATTAAAAAAATTAAAACTTTTAAATTGGGCCAGTAAGAAACCAACTACAGAGCAAAATGCTAAAATCCACTCAGAACCATTTGTATCCGCATAGCAACACCCTAGCAACCATCCACAACACCCTATCTTCGTTTGCACTGGCAACACCACGTGTATTTTCTTCATAAAATGTTGAAATCTGGTCGGGGGGGGGGGAATTATTTATGATCGCTTTGATGCATCATATCTAATTTTGTTCAAAGAGGAAGTTTTGTCCTCCCGGTTCCGCTGGCTCATGTGAAGGTCACTGAATAACAATGTTACAGCTTCAATCCAAACACAAAGCCTTACATCAGTGGGCAAGAGCAGAACCAATTCAATTTGATGTCATTAGCTGACGAAGATGAGAGAAGGAAATTTACCTTTAACAAGATTAATGGGCAATTACAGGGACATCCCATTAATTTCAGATAGTTCACTGATTTACAGTGGCAGAGCATATTGACCTGAAATAGCATCAAAGATTCTGGCAAGATTCTATTGGTTTATGGTCCTAACAGATGCGTTCTCACTGTTAACCTGTCATGTGCAAGCATGATGGTACATCCAATCACAATGGTACAGGTACAAAGCCTCTTCAAACAATGTACAATTTAGAATATATTGGTATCAGAATCATATTTATATGGCTTACGGTATAAATCAAAACCTGCCATTCAAAAAGTTCTACATATCCCCCTCAACTTTTCAAACTCAAAATTTCAAATCCTATTATGAGTACTTGCAGAATGTATAACACTGAAATAAAAGGTAACTTAAGGGTCCTTAAAGAGAGCACTGTCTCTTAAAGGGATAGTTCACCCAAAAATGAAAATTACCCCATGATTTACTCACCCTCAAGTCATCCTAGGTGTATATGACATTCTTCTTTCAGACGAATACAATCAGAGTTATATATATATATTTTTGTCCTGGCTCTTCCAAGCTTTATAATGGTAGTGAATGGGAAGTTATCTTTTGAAGTCCATGAAAGTGCATCTATCCATTATAAAAGTATAAAAATATCCTTATTTAAAACTTTATAAACTAAAATATCTGGCCCCCGGTAGACGGCCTACGCAAGTTGACTAATTTGTCGTGCTTTGAAGTACACTTATTTTGATGTGTTGACTAACATACTAAAGCATATGTAAAGTACTTAGCGTTAATAATTTAAATGCACTAAATTGAAACTTCATCGTTACAAATGGCAAACATTTTAAAATACATGACATACAAATACAAATAGAATAGGAATGCATTTTTTTATACAATTAGTTTATCATGAATGCTTGCCAGTACATTCGGCAACACTTTAACCTTTCAAAGAAAATAGAAGCAATTATGATATAATATATAAAGTTTGTACTCAAGTGGGTCCAAAAGCACTTGTATGTTCAGCTAATTGCATTTGATATACATTTAAACTAGAGTCAATTTTCATTTAATTGTAAATTATATGCAATTGTGCTTTTAATTGTCAAAAAAACAAAAAACATGCAGTGTCTGAAAACATATTCAGTTCACACTTAAGTATATTATTTTAAAGGATATTAATTCTGTAATAAGTACTCTTTGCTAAAAAATTTACTTTTTTATATCTGGCACAAAAACTTAGGTTTAAGAATAAACAATTGAGAATATTCAATCAGAGTTACTCACAGTGTTCCACAGGGCTCAGTGTTGGGTCCGCTTTTATTTATATTCTACACCTTGGTATTCTTTTTACCATTTATGACAGTAACTTCCATTCTTACACTGATGACACACAATTATACATATTTACAAAACCTAATCCAATCCGCCTTCAGTACTGACTAAATGTTTACAGGATGTGAGCACATGGAATACATTTTTTTAAATCTAAATATCAACAAAACTGTTTTATCTAAAACTTAACCCTTAACCCTGCTTATTGATAACTGTCCAGTTAATATTTCCACCCAGGTGAAAAGTCCTGGTGTTAAATTTGATTTGCTTTCTTTTGGTTCCCATATTAATAATATTTTACATACTGCATTTTTTTATTTTAAGTAACATTACTAGACTCCAACCATCACTTTCTCAGCTTTAGTTATTAGTCGACTCTAAGTCTTCTATGACTAGCTATCATGCTAGTAAATCTCACCCATTAAAAGTCAGCACCAAGACCTGTAAAGCTGTAATCTACTAACTTGTGCTGTACAGTCGAAGCTGTCTGGCCAGATAAACTAGATAATCTTAGGTTTTAGGATTGCAGTATTGTGGCGGTAGGCAGAGGTTGTGGGGTAGTGTATACCCTTGGGCTCAGGGATTGTGGATTAGTTGGATTTTCTGAGCGGATTTTCAACAGGAGCAGCAGTGAGTCATCAATTCCTTTAGCCCTCTGAAGTTCTGGGGTTGTAAAGATGGCAGTGCTTGGCTTTGCTTAAGGCCCTACCTGACGATGCCAGAAATTAGTTGTCCGGCACTCATCTCCGACTTCTAAAGAGAAGTTAATAAGGCTTACCCTCAAATGAATTGCTACCACAGCACAATTATTTTTATTCCAGCTTGCACAAACAAGAGCCAATTGAAAAGAGACGAAGGGCCATCGAAGCAGCTAAATGATCACTGGTCATTTAAGGAAAATCCAATATGAAAAAAAAAAAAAAAAGTCACTTTGAATTAACAGATGATGTGTAAGACCTCTGCTAAAATTAAAAGCAAAACCCCTAAAACCACTTAAAATGGTCCAATGCAATGATTTTTTTTTCACCCACAATAATCTGAATGTCTATCTTGATAGATAGATAGATAGATAGATAGATAGATAGATAGATAGATAGATAGATAGATAGATAGATAGATAGATAGATAGATAGATAGATAGATAGATAGATAGATAGATAGATAGATAGATAGATAGATAGATAGATAGTGTGTATGGACAAAGCAAGGTCCATAAAGACATGGATGAGCATGTTCAGGTGAAGGAACTTGACTGGCCTGCACATAGTCCTGACCTCAAGCCGATAGAACACATAAATTAGAGCGGAGACTGCGAGCCAGGCCTTCTCATCCAACATCAGTGCCTGACCTCACAAAAGCGCTTAGAAGATGGTAAAAAAGTCTCAAAAACACACTCCTAAACCTTGTGGAAAGCCTTCCCAGAAGAGTTGAAGCTGTTAACTACATTAGTTAACATGAACTAATAATGAACTACACTTATAAAGCATTTATTTATCTTTGTGTTAATTTCAACATTTACTAATGCATTATTAAAATCTTGCTAACATTAGTTAATGCACTGTGAACTAACATGAACAAACCATGAACAGCTGGATTTTTATGAACTAACGTTAACAAAGATTAACTAATGCTGAACAGAGGTGTTGTTCATGGTTAGTTCATGTTATCTAATGCATTAACTACTGTTAACTAATACAACGTTATTGTAAAGTGTTACAGATAATATATTAAATAAACTTTATAGTTTATTTTCTAGCTCCTCCTCTTCCCCAGCACCACCTGCATATTTTTATATAGCTCTTATATATCCTGAAATAAATGAATAAAGAAAAAGATTTTGCCCATGATGTGATATATTATTGAGTGCAACAGGATTTAAAACGACTGAGATCCATATATTGATTAGATAAAAACATTTTCAATGCGACAAATGTCAGAATAAAGGACTGAAAAACAAAATGATGTCACCCCGAACAGAAGGTTGTTTCAGAGGTGGAACAACCTGGAATAATGTGCAACAGTAATCACTGACATGATACAACCAAAAGGAAATAAAGAGACTCTCCTGTTGACTTAAACCTCATATTATTCCAGCAGTTCTATCCCAGTAATAATGTTCTGTGGAAATTGCAGAAACAAATTCTGCTGGCCCTGGTTGCGTAGCGATAAATAAAGCTTCTATTCTAAACCGGATGGATAAGAAGAGAGAGCATGTTCTCCCGGTGACCGAGTGGAAATGGAGAGGTGGGGCAAGCTCACAGCTTTATTAGGAAGCGCTGGAGATTGATTTCTTGTCAGGGTTGGGATGAGATTGATGGGGGTTTGGGAGAGGGTGCGGGTTGGTGTCTACGGCAGTACCAGTGTCTGAGAACTCCAGAACCAGGCTTTGCAGCTTCTTCGTAATGAACACATTAGTCTACAGCTCCTTATCCATATTTGATGAGGATCTCAGAGATAATTAAACGCTTCAGCCTTACCATCCGACCATCTTTTGGGTTATTTCACGCACTCCAAACTGCGCGGGTCAATGTCTTTCATATAATAGGAGGCCTTCACCTCCAATAGGCACTTTAGATCTCACAGGGCTGAAAAATGGATGGTCCACATTTAAACTGTAACATGTTTAGGATCCATTTACGTCTATTTGGCTCCCAGTGGTATTGATCTGCTCTATTTAATTTCTCGTTCTAATGAAGAGCTTTTAAAGAGCTTCTGTCATTATGAACTTACAAGAAAAGCCTATTAACGCTTACTCAAAATGTACTGTATAACGTTTCTTAAGTCATCGTGAAATCAAAACGTACTTTATTTACTTTCATTAATTATTTAAAAAAAAAGCTTCCTGGTCTTACAATTCCTCAGTGCACATTATATAAAAAACTAATTGGAAAATTTCAGCTGATGTCACCTAGGTCATGCAGGCTATTTATTATTGTTAGTGTTTATGTTAACTAGTAGCCATTTGTTGAGTTATTTCTTGGCTATTTAGTTCTATTTTTTTAGACTACTGTTGTATGTAATGCAGCATTTCTAAAATGGTTGCATATCCTGTTTCACTCAAAATTATGTCACAAGATGCAAATTACATTTCTACAGTCCTGAAATTTTTGACTAAAAATCGACTAAAAATTACGTTAGGAAAAAAAACGTTAAATGAATTAGCTGCGCACTGTGCGCAGTACTTGGTAGCCTTGTTGTCTGCCTAAATGAATTATAAATAAACATAAAAAACTAGTAGGCTATTTGCAGTATATGAAATCGTTTTTGACCTGATTATGTTGCACTGAAATGAGTCTGACACACGAGTCTGTCGTCTCTGACAGCGTTGCATCACGTGCACCTGCGCAATATCATAGTACTACATTTTCGGAAATCATAGGCTATGTTGTCAACTAGTGATATCATCATAAGAACTTTTGAGGAATATGCAACATAATATAGACAATTGTTTTTGTCATATGTATTATAATAACTGACAGACACTATCATTTCAGCCGCTCTGTGAACAGAGGAGCTCAGCTCAGCTTCGCGGCTGAGACACGAATAGACTATTAAAGCTTTTACTCTTAAACCCAAAAGGCACATCCACTTTAATAAAAAAAAGAATATTTATTAAACAAGCCAGATCAAGAGCAGAAAAAACGCTCTCACAATTAAATAAATACAGCAAACTAGCCTACTTCAATCTGTCTCTCTTCTCCAGTGGGTTGGGCTAATCCAAAAGAAGTGAAAACAAGGGGGTGTTCTGAAGACAGACTGTTACCTGTGAAACAGGGGTGCTCTGAAAACACCCCCATTAGCAATTAGTGATTTCCACCTGATGAAATGAACGCGGCAAAACTGACAGTACAGATCCACTTTTGCGGCATGACTGAAGCGTGTTGTTGTGACGCTTCCCCTCATGTGTATCTTGATGGGCGTTCCTCAAGTTTACCGCTATGGGCGTGCGTTTGAGCCAGCGGGGAATGAAAAACAAAGGACCAGCGAGAGACTTCCCTCAGTGACCATGTGCTCTACTTCTATTGGATAGTTGTGTCGCGTTCAACGGATTAATTTGCATAAAGATTAATTTGTTCAAATGCAGCACCGCCTTCCCGGAAATGATTTACGTTAAAGTTGCTTGACATCCCGATAGGAAAAAGTGGAGTGCGGCACGACAGAAGCGTCGCACGGACAAGTGGATCTGCACCCTGATGAAATGAACACGGCGCGGCAAAACTGATGAAATGGACACGGCAAAAAATTGACCAATCAGAATTTTGGTCGAGCCAGAACGTATCGACTAATCGACTGGGAGATTACAGCCCTAGTTTCATGTCGACCTCTTGTACAAATCCAAAATGTACACCCATGTATATTTCAATATTGCATATTTGAGTTATTTTCATAATTTTCTCTTTATTCTGTATATTTGCATCCTTCTGTAACTGGGCTATTCACTTACTGCATGTAATGTTTTCCGACACTTAAATGCGCAATGCAATAAAAATGTTCTGCAGTTTAAATTTATATTAAATGAGTGCTTTTTTGACCCACCTAAGTACAAATTATTTGTATAGTATAATTAGGCTACATCTGTTGTCTTTGACATATGGTTAAAGTGTCGAATGTACTGACAAGCATTAAAGGGTTAGTTCACCCAAAAATGAAAATTAGCCCATGATTTTCTCACCCTCAAGTCATCCTAGGTGTATATGACATTCTTCTTTCAGACGGATAAAATCAGAGTTATATTAAAAAGTCCTGGCTCTTCCGAGCTTTATAACTGCAGTGAATTGTTGCTTAGTTTTTGAAGTCCATAAAAGTGCATCCATCCATCATATAACTGCTCCACACGGCTCCGGGGGGTTAATAAAGGCCTTCTGAAGCGAAGTGGCGCATTTGTGTAAGAAAAATATCCATATTTAAAACTTTATAAAGTATGTTTTCTAGCTTCCGCCAGACCGCCTTATGTATTTAACTTACAGAAAAAGTGTAGTACCTCTCGCAGTTCAAAATGCTTATGCTACTTCTGACGACATTGCACTTTTTTTTTCAGATATGGCAAAAGCAAGATATTTTACTTTATAAAGTTTTAAATATGGGTATTTTTCTTACACAAATACATCGCTTCGCTTCAGAAAGCCTTTATTAACCCCCCGGAGCCGTGTGGAGCAGTTATATAATGGATAGATGCACTTTTATGGACTGTTAATTCACTGCCATTATAAAGCTTGGAAGCGCCAGGACATTTTTAATATAACTCTGATTGTATTCGTCTGCATGTCATATACACCTAGGATGACTTGAGGGTGAGTAAATCATGGGCTAATTTTCATTTTTGGGTGAACTAGCCCTTTAATGGTGACATAAAATATAAGTTAAAGTAATTTCTATTATGTCATGTATTTAAATATATTTGTTATTACACATTTTGCACATGCAATTTAGTGCATTTAAACATATATTAACCTTAAATGTAATATTGAATAGCAGTTTTTTTTACTTTACATGCTTTAGTATGTTAGACAACACATCAAAATAAGTGCATGACTAAAGCAGTGAATTAAAATGTACTTTAAAGTAAAACTTTTAATTTAACATTATTACAGTGCATTTTTTAAAAGTGTACTTAAGTCTGCTCTTTTTAAGTACACGTAAGTGGTCTTTTGTTTGATTAATAGAATATTATTTGCCATTACAGGTTTCAGTTATGCTTCTTTTTGTACCTTAACTCTAATTTAACTTTTTTAAATTATAAGTAGCTTGAGCTACAGCTTCTCCTTCACAGTTTTTATGCAAAATGATCAAAATGAACTACCACATAGAAGGGGGTGTTATATATTCCGACATGTTTTGCTAAGTCTTCTAAGTTTCCTGACTAAATAACAAGCAGTAGGTGTGTTTGAGTGTGTGCATGTCCATGTGCGCTCTCAATGCTAATAAAAGTCCAGGATGTGGAAGGGGTCCTGCTGTAGAGCCCAGTCCTCCACATGTTTTACAAGGGGACTTGGAATGTGATGTGGGCCCACTGCAGCCCTTAGATGCTTTTAACAGTGGGGCCGCAGTCAGAACCACAGGCCCGCCGGCCAATGGGGAAGGGCGGCACTCGAAATGGGGAACAGGCAGCTGTAAGTTCTTACAGGCTACGCTTGAGTAAGTGCAGAAAGAGTGCCCGTGAGGTGACTGCAAGAAACACGGTTAAGTCTGCAGTATATTTCCGTTCCCCACATCAACATGCCGCTACACCACACCACATGCAAAACGCAAAGAAGCGCTCGCCCACAGAACGACTTCCGATCTTCCCGCAGTATATCAGGCCGAAGTTTCAGATTAGATCTCAGACACTTCAGAATTCATCATTAATGGAAAATGAAACTATGAGGCTCTGAAGCGAGTAATTGAATGAAACTTTAAAGCACATTTTAGAGCTTTCAGGCCTGACTTCATT
This sequence comes from Romanogobio albipinnatus, assembly GCA_023566225.1. NCBI lineage: Eukaryota > Metazoa > Chordata > Actinopteri > Cypriniformes > Gobionidae > Romanogobio > Romanogobio albipinnatus. Next base: position 27,743,524 of record CM042263.1, on the reverse strand, counting down.
TTATGGTAAAGATTATCGATGGAAGAAGGAAGCCGCGCTAATTTATACCTTTGAAAGGCAGCTCTCTTTACTGATAAAAGAGTGTATTAAAACGTAGGCTTTTCTCTGAGCTTAAAAAAGTACGACTTTTCCTTAAGTTTCAAGATAGTAACTCTGTGGAAAAAAAGGACTTGCATTAAACGGTGTCATCCAACCACTAGGCAATCTATTTCATGGAAATTTATTTTCATTGTGTTGATGTCAGTGCTCTGACTTAATACCTGCATGACTGGTGCTTAATCAAAAAGCTTTTTAAAGGCATTCCAAACTCGCTGACCTGAAAGCAATGTGCTACCTGAATCCAAGCCACCTACTAGAGATTTTAAAGTGCCCCTATTATGTTTTTTTGTTGTTGATGGACATACACTTGTTGATGCTGATGGTGAGGAAGCTGCAACATCTCATAATATACTCAAACTGAGTAGCGTATCACTGAGAAACGTCCTGCTCAAGTTATCCTTGCGATGGAAGTTCGGGTTGAATAAGTTCTTCCAATGTTTCATCATCAGACTCGCGCTCGGATTGATATTGTAAAATTGACGTCATTGTTACTGTCTTTACAGTTAGTTCAATCACTGAGCTTTAGGAAGCCTCCGGAGCTGAAGTTCAATTATGGCAATGGGTGTTTTGTTTCGGTCATAAGCAGTAGACCAATCACAACAGACTAGGTCATCTGTCCAATCAGAGCAAAGTAGACCAATCACAACAGACTGGGCCATCTGACCAATCAGAGCAGAGTAGACCAATCACAACAGGCTGGGCCATCTGTCCAATCAGAGCAGAGTAGACCAATCATGACAGACTGGGTCATCTGACCAATCAGAGCAGATCTGACCAATCACAACAGACTGAGCCATCTGACCAATCAGAGCAAAGTACACCAATCACAACAGACTGGGCCATCTGACCAATCAGAGCAGAGGAGGCTATCGTTAAGGAGGGATTCATGAATCATCGGACAAGTTGTTTAAGTGAAAAATTTGTGAAAAATGTGATGATGTGCAATATATATTATGAGAAAATTAAAGTTTTTTTTTTTTTTTTTATTCATTCATGCATTTGGAAGACACTTTTATCCAAAGCGAGTTACATAGCATTCAAGGTACACATTTTACTGGGAATCGAACCCATGACCTTGGTTTTGCTAGCACTACGCTCTATTGTTTGAGCTACAGGAAAGATTTTTTACCTTTGATGCATGAAAACCTGTTGTAGGAGACAACAGCATAAATTAAATTTTACTTGCCAATAACCGATTAATCATAGATTTTAAAATGGGGTTTTTTTTAAATTTTAAAGTAAAAGATTTTTTAAAAAATACAAAAAAAAACATAACACTATAAGTAAAATAGTGCTGAACTTTATTACAAGAAATAAAAAAACTGTACTGAGCCATGAAAATTTGCTAAATTAAATACATTTGTCAATATGAATATATTAAAATGTGAAATACATAATAGTAAATATGAATATATTCAAATGAGAAAATCTAACAGAACAAATTCTACAGAAAATAATTTAAACAGTAAAATAATATTATAAATAAATGTTTCTTTAGCTATAACCTAGAAACATGTAGGTAACACTTTGCAAGTTGCATTTGTTAACAAGAATTTACAGTATTAGCTAGCTTACATGAACTAGGCCTAAATGCGTTATGCAATATACATTTTACAGCATGTATTCATATTTGAGCAATACAATTGTACCTTGATCATTCATATTAGTTCATAGTGCATTAACTAAGGTTAACATATAAAATAAAAATGTAAACTCAATTTAAAATTGTATAAGTAAATGAAGAATACTTCTACAGCATTTATTAACCTTAGTTAATGTTACAAATGGAATCTTATTGTAAAGTGTTACCATTTCATATAAATCCAAACAGTAGTGTTTTTTTAGAACACTTGATGACTATCTATTCAAAATAACAAAATATTTATTGAAATCGAATGCGTTTCTGATTTGTTTTTATTTCTGTTGGCTGCATGACAATGCAGTTTGCTTTCTCACGTCACTATTTGTTACATTGTTTTAACTGCTTGAGGTACTGCTAATGTTAGCGTCCTCTCAGCCTCGATGACAACAGTCCTCGATACTTACTGCTGTTCTTTCCCTGCTAATGCAGCATCTAGTCAACAAATTAATTACTTTATAATGATTTGGCCGACAAACAAGACTGAACTGAGGAAACTAAGGGATTAAATACTCAGGAAGAGTTAACTAACCAGAACAGAAACAGGTCCGGGATTAATCATAACAAAAACACGATGAAACTAAACAGACATAGACGGAGGACGGTAGGGGCTCTGAAGGTGGACGAGGGGCTGGTGAAGGGCCGGAAATAAGGCAGCACTGATGGCAGGAGGAGCCAGTTGGAGACCCAGAGCGCAGCTAGGACAAAAACCCATTGCAGAGTCGAGGGAGGGAGGAGCCTTTGTGGAGACTTGGCAGGTGCACCCAGGGGAACGACAGACGGAGATGGAACCGATGGAGGTGGAGACTCGGGCGAAGCTGAAGAGCTGATGAGACGGGGCGACACTGATGGATCTGTGACTGACCAAGGTGGAGCCGGAGGGACGAGGGATCCCAGTGGAGCAGTGATGATGATGGTCCCAGGTGGAGCCGAATTGTCAACGAGCCATGGTGGAGTAACAGACTTGGTGGTTGGACGCGGAGCCAGGGGATCCTCTTACCAAGGTGGAGCTGGAAACCAGAAGACCAGAGGCAGATCCATGCAGCAGAGTAGAGTCAGAGGAGGAGCCGAGGGACTGAAGGGAACCAGCGGAGGTGGGGCCGAGGAACTGGCTCACAGTTAGTGGCAGGAGTGTGGGAGGGGCTTCCTTCCATCCCCTTGTACTCCACGAGCACAACCAAGGATCGGCTTTCAAGGAAATAGCTTTCAATTATACTGTAATGTTGAATGTCAATAATTAATGGCTAAAATTGAGGAAAAAATCTATTTAAAAAAATCATATAATAGACATCAGAATTGGTGTCAGTGATACTGGCCTTCATTCATGGTGCTTAATAAAAAGATGCCATTAAACAAATATTTAAAATACACTGTATTTATGTTATTGTATTTATGTTATCTATTAAATAACAGTTTGTGTTTACATAATATGTGTGTGTATAATCCTCTCTATATGTATAAATACACACACATGCATGTATATATTTAAGAAAAATATGTCATATTTATATATATACAATTTTTATATATAAGTTGAATTATATAGATATATATATACAGTATATACATGCAAATATTTCTTATATACATACATATATATATATATATATACATGAAGGAGTGTGTATTTATATACATAATAATTATACACAGTACAAAAAACATATTATTTAAACCCAAACCTTTATTTTGGATTAATCGATTTCCCAGCACTAATAAAAATATATTCAAAAAATGTAATGTTGGGTGCGATTAATCGCGATTAGTTACAGAAAAATGTGCAATTAATTAGTTACTTTTTTTAATCGATTGACAGCACTAAATATAATATAATTCTATGATGACAAGCCATTTACAGCAGCCTGGCTTGACCTTCGCTCTGAGGTTCTGTACACAGCACACATTATAACAGCACACAGAAGTGTGTTTTGGTGTATAATGTTGATTTATAAATGGGGCCGACCCAACAGAGTGCCGGTTGACTGATGGGGTCCTTTCCGTGAGCCGGCGCAGGACTCAGGAGGGAGGAGTCTAGCACTGCCACGCAGGACCTCTTGATTTAGAGGAATAAAACTGTCCATTATCGCTACTTCTATTCTGGTGTTCCGTAATGCTCGTGTAATGGGATCCTAGACCATAAATGAGCGAGTCGAGCGGCTGTTTAACAGAGCCTCAACCCATAATCTCTGCACACTGGAAATTATGTGCTTAAACCGGTACATTATTAATCAAAGACAGACAAGAGGAGACTGCAAGTCCCTTTAGGGAGAACAGAGAGCACATTTGGTAGCATTTAGTGTTGCAAGTAACTGCTAGAGGTGTACATTATGGGATATCGCCCTTTAGCATTTCCTTGTTAATGAATTGCAAAGTATTCCCATCACCAGATAAAACAAAACCTGGATGTTTATTTCTTCTTTTTTTACTTCAGCAGGAGAGGATGGAAGGCAGTCCATCAGTCTTGGAAAGAACAGGGAAGCTGTTAAGACACGGGCCTGACCTTTTATCCTGCGCTGGACGGCTCATCTGTCTTGCATCCTGGCAGGGCGAGGTGTGTGTGTGTGTGTGTGCGTGCGTGCGTGCGTGTGTGTGTGTGTGTGTGTGTGTGTGTGTGCGTGCGTGCGTGTGTGTGTGTGGAGAATCCAGCTTCTAGAATCAGAACAGAGAACAATCCTATCATCTGCGTGAGATACTATAAACACTCTCACTCGCTCGCACATTGTGTTCTCTTTCGTCCTGCTGCCTCCCATGATCAAGGAATATGTATTCAAAAACGTCTTTTATTTAGAGAGGCTTGGTGTCTCTTTAAAATGAGGCGTCTCTTTAAAATGATTCCTTAATAAACAACTATTAAAGTGTTAAAAAGTGAACTCTTAAGTTTATATAGCGCTTTTTACAATACAGAGTTTCAAAGCAGCTTTACGGTGGTGTGAAGTGTTTTAGATCTAATATTTAATTTTAACATTTTGATTTCTTTTTAAAGTGAAGATTAAATCAAAATGCACACAGTTTACTTTCTTAATAATCCTGGTCTATGAATGATTCATCAGTGCATGTTATTCAAAAGTATGAAAATGCAACAACTTGCATTTCACAATCCACTTAATTCCTGCTGAATAAAATCGATATACAATAAATTTTACAAAAATGTGATTTAATAAATAAAAAATACATATATAAATTAGGGCTGTCAAAAGATTAATCACGATTAATCACATCCAAAATAAAAGTTTGTGTTTACATAATATATGTGTGTGAACTGTGTATAATTATTATTTATATATAAAAACACACACAAGCATGTATATATTTAAGAAAAATGTATTATATTTATATATAAAATATTTATATTTATATATAATATAAATTATATAAATGTATACAGTATATACATGCAAATATTTCTTAAATATATACATGAATATTTACATGGGCGTCAGTTTGGTTTGAAATGTTCTGGGGACAGAGACGCATTCAGAAGTGCATTTTCAGAAGTGCTGGGTACATGATGCATTATTTTTTTTTCTCTTTAGCGCAGGTCATGTTTTGAAAGACTATGTCCTGTAGCTTACTAATGTAAATAAATAAAAATGTCAGCTGAGAGACATATTGCGGGTCTTATAGCCTATCTTACTCATGCCGACGAAAGCGCCCCGTAAATTCTTTAATATCTTTCATTTTTGCAATTTTTTTACCACTTCGTTATCAGAGTCCCACTGGAGCTGGTGTTTTTTTTTTTTTTTCCTATTACACATTAGTTGCAGCCATTACAATAGTTCAGTTTTGTTTTTAATGTCAAAGTAGTTATATTTCGTTTTGTTTCATTATTAAGTTAATTTAGAAAAAATGTTTGAAGCATTTTTTTTGTTGTTAAACTAAAGTTTTTGCTTTTTAAAGTGACGACCAAGCGGCCAGTGGCCGACAGTGAGTTAACCCACCACTTTAGCCTCTGAAATCAACACTTGACTTGTCTTGCTTATAAAATCCATATAAACACTAAAAGCATTGTTTAAACGTTTAGCCTACTATCACCACCATCACAGTAAAAAGGCATTTTTGACAAGATGAGGCAGGCAGATCGCAACGGCGCGCGCAAACGAAACGGGCTACACAATCTAAACAAATAATTAAAAAAACATGCTGGTTGTCTTACCCTTCAATTCCCGTGCTATATGCACATTTAACGGAGTTCATGTCAACGAAAGCAACAGATATGAGCATTTTATTCATCAGCTCATTTCAACATCAAAGGCCGCATTATGAGAACGAGCGACCTAAACACTGGTAAGAGCCTTTAGTCTCATTAGTTTTAATGAAGATGATTGTGCTTTTGAGCATCTAAGACTTAGCTTATTTTCAGTTTCACTTGTGGCAGTTTGCGTGTTGGCTTGCTTTACTCATTTGCGGCGATGCGTGTTGCGGCGATCCGAAGCCCGGCCTGCGTCTGAGGTAGGCTATGACTGGAAAATTGGCCCGAAGCCCGGCCCTAGGGGCGTAAAAAAGTCGGGGCCTGTCGGGATTGGGCAGAAATGTAGGGCTCTACTTTGAGTAAGGCTGAAAGCGTCTTTCTTTTTAATACATTTCTTGAATGTCTTAATTACAGTAGGCCTAGCCTATAGATAGTTATGATATTTGTCATTACGCTAATCATGAGCGGTCCATGGCACCTGCTACCCATGGCTGTTAAGAACTGTAGGCTACATCAATACATTACAACAATTTCGTGCTATGGGCACTGCCACTGATACAGGCAGCGGAAGGGCCTATTTTACGGAGCTTGCTTCTGCTTTTCAAACGTTTTTACGACAAAAGATGACGTTAAAACGACATAAGATCTCGTTATTACGACACAATTGAGTGGAAAAAATATGTGTGTGGCAGCAATGCTTCACCGTAAAATTGAACTCGAGGTTTAAAAAAAAAGTGGTGGAAACAAATGGACTCATGACGAAATCTGGTGGGTACACGTCCCCCCCGAAATCGACGCCTATGAATATTTATATAAACATAATAATTATACAGAGTACACACAAATATATTATGTAAACACAAACTTTTATTTTGGATGTGATTAATCGTGATTAATCTTTTGACAGCCCTAATATAAATAAATCACCAAAATATTGTTGGGTATCATTTTCCATTTTATTATTATATGATTATTACTCTTTTTTTTACTTATATAAATATATGAAAAATATACTATACATTTAAAATATAAAAATAATAATAACAATTTTCTGTAACATGTATTTAATTTCATTTTAAATTTAAAGTATATTTTATATGATATATTTACGTACACCAACCAACGAACATCTTTGAGTCTCCAGGCAGGAAGACGAAGACAGGTGAATACAGTTCCAAATGTATTTTAATAACAGATAATCCAAACAGCAGGCAGACAGGAATAAACACATCTAAACATAACGGTGACCGGACAAGGAGTGCAGGGAAAGGAACAACTTAAGTATGGCCCTGGAGATCGCTGGCCCTGGAGATCTCGACGATGCCAATGGCGACGACCTGAGGACTGAGGCGAAGCTTGTGTGATGGAAGACAGAGGCGACGCTGAGGGGAAGGAGGAACCAGCTGCAGCCGTAGGGGTAAAGGGCCGGAGTGCAGCGGATGGCCAGCAGGCCCGTGGCGGAAGTGGTGTGACCACTGACCAAGGGGGAGCCGGCAGGACGAGGGAAATCCGGCTGAGCCACAAGTCCTAGGGTCTCCGGTGGAGTCGAAGGTGGGAGGAGCCAAGACAGAGCCGGCAGGTCGACAGGCTGAGATGAAGCAAAGAGGTCAAAGGCGGGAGGCGAAGCCACATGATCCTATCGCATGGGCGCTGGAGATGGATGCGGCTCAACGTCAGAGGGACCCCCCTTCCTGGAGACAGCATAGGGCTGTACACATCTGGCAGCGGCGAGGCTGATGGACTGGCTGAGCTTTGCAGTGATGGTGGCAACAGGATACTTGACAGACTCAGGATAAGTTTAACACAGTCCATGAGGTGCTGTCTAGAAAAACAATGTTTCACTGTCCCTCATCCCTTGATGTTGTGGGATCACACCCCTGGTCAGACTTATGATGGAACTCCACTTCCGTGGTGAGGGTCGGCTCTATCCTCTCTCTAGGGCTCTGGCTGATACATTGAGGCGGGTGGTATCCCTCCTTCTGCGGGGAGCTGGCACGAGTACTCCGCGATGGATGGAGGGGATTCAGGCTCAGGGTCTGGCTGTGTCCTGGATCGGGTCCGGATGCTCTCCAGACACCTATCTTCCCTCCAGTTCAGTGTGTTGATGAAAATTAGCCCCGATCCAGAACAGGTTCTTCAGGGTCTCATTGTCGAAGATGCTGGTGAATGCAAGACGACAGAAGTTGGTGGAAAAGGTGAGAAAATCGGTGCTCTCCTGAGCCACCGAAATAAATAGAGCACTTAAAGTGCCCCTATTATGGATTTTGAAAATTCCCTTTCATGTAGCGTGTAACATAGCTCTAAGTGAATGAAAACATCCTGTAAAGTTTTAAATCTGAAAGTGCATGGTATATAAAGTTATTGTCTCTCAAAAATAAGAGTCGACTCTGAGTCAATTAAACGAATCGTTTTTTAAACAAATCCCAAGCCGTTTCGTTGTGACGTCAAGGCGAAACTTAAGCATATATTCCCCGTCCACTTATTCCGCACGCAGACACCAGAGAAAACTTGAACCACACCAAACACTGCAGCTGATTCCTGTGGATACTGAATGGCATCATGTTGAGAAGACGCTGTGCTCTACAGTGTGTTTACTGTGATTCATATTGTGTCTCTGGCTAAATCACATTTTTACTGTCTTAGTGAAATACTACTGTTAATCAGCTGTGTGCTGCAGCATTACCTAAAACTGTCTATTAAAGCAGGTTGTCTGTAATTCTAACTAATTTGAGTAAAGATAAAGGATGGAGCAATATTTGTTTTGCAAACTTTAATGTTACATCAGTCATTCAAGTAGTGCTGGGCTAACGTATGCGCTGTTATTGATACAGTTCCCACACATGCACCGCAATAAATTAGAAACACACACACGGGTTTGTTGATGAATGCACACTGATGGTGAGGAATTGCAGTTGAAACATCTCATAATGTACCTCCAACTGAGTAGCATCTCTGAGAAACGTCCTGCTCAGCGTTCGGGTTTGAATAACAAATTCTTCCAATGTTGCATCAACGATTTAGACTTGCGCTGGGATTGGTGTAAAATCGACGTCATCGTTACCGTCTTTACAGTGTGCACAATCGCTAAGCTTTTACCTCATGGACTTTCTGAATAGTTTTGTAGTAATTTAGTGCAAAATGCATTATTAATGAAAAAAATTGTCTTGACAAAAACAATTCAAAACAATTCAAAACTGTCAAAATCACTGTAAGAGCTGAACAAACAAAGCAGAAGTGCGCATTAACGTCTCATTCACAAACTATCTCTCTCCGTTGCATTATCATTAACACACACAGCAAATTATACAAAAGCCTTTTCAGGGGTGCTAATAAACTGTAAACTTTGCATCTGAAAACCTCTCTGATAAACTGCGAGCTCTCCCTTGCACTACCCATAGACTATAATACCCATCAAAATAAGAGTCCTCCTTGGTAAGACAGATAATTCAGACCTTAAACATATCTAAACTCACGGTCCGAGTGCAACTGATACTCAACTGCCATTGGCTCATCTGCGTTCGAGGGGCGGGGCTTACCAACACATCTAAACATAACGGTGACTGGACAAGGAAGGCAGGGGAAGGAACAACATAAGTAGCAACACTAACGAGGATGATAGATAACACACAGCTGACACATATGAACATAATGATGGTTACTATGGAGACAGACGAGTGGCGGGAGTCAGAACAAAGAAACACATTTGACAAATTAAAACAAACTGAAAGTCCAAGAACTAAACTAAACAGAATGGTGACACTCATGGGGCATGTACCATGATGGTAGTTTAATAAACTCTGGGTTACAGAATTAGTTTCAAGTTGGCAAAACCAAACAATATATTCAGGCTTTGTTAGTCCCATGATGCCGATCATCAACTTTCTCTGTCAACTCAGGCTTTGATCCTGAGTTTAGGAGTTTAGCTGTGACATCAGTAGTGAACAGCCAATCACATGCTGTGGATCAGTGAAACTGAGATTCACTTCTCATGAGAGAAGCAGCACAAGTCACTTCCCTCTTCTGCAGAATATAACAGGATTGAAAAATATTAAGAATTTAAACAAATTTACACAGCAAGAAGAAAAAATCTGTCTATGAAAGAGGACAATTTAAAGAAAAGTCTTACAACATCAATGCAAGTAAAAGTTATTAAGTTAGTGTAGTTGATATATAGAGAGAATTGAACATTTAAGCTCACATGTAGTCATTTGTATAGCTTTATTTATTGTTTGTAAAGCTTATTTGTATGACCTTTATATAGGCTATTTATATTAATTTGATCTAAGTGCCTATTAATGATTGATTAGCTAAAAGTATACATGTGTAATTAATTAAGGGTATAATAATTACATAAATGATATCTAAATCATTCAAAATTATTATTATTATTATAAATAAGCATTGTTAAAAGCCAGATGCTTTAGTTTTTAAAAACCATGTGTTATGTGGTGACCTTTAATTTGGAGTAGAAACAGGGAGAGTGACTTTATTGTATCAGAGGCTTGTCACTTTGCTCACAGCTGATTGGTCCAATTTCAGTTTGAGATCTCTTGTCTCTGGACAAGGACTAACTCTTGTCTCTGGAGCAGGTTTAGCCTGGTCTTACCAGACTCTCGTACATTTCATTTGCACAGAGATTCTGGCCACTCTCCATTGACAAGTGTTTACTTCCTTGAAGGCGGGTACTCTGTTGAAGTTTAAAACTATTGGATCTGCCAAGAGTCACTCTGGATCTGCCATAACCAATCGCTAACGTTTGGTCGTGACGTTTGTCATGCGCCGTTCGCCATTTGTTTCTCACATGGAAGTCCATAAAAATAAATGTGCACGCCACCTCAGTGATAAAACCTAAAACTCATGTATTCTGATTGTGATTTATTCACGGTGGAGGGGAGAGTTTTGTGATCGGGAACACGCTGCTCACGTGGTCCGTAACATGATTGTATGCTGTAAATAAAATGTCATATGCTTGGTATGATAAGAATAAATGCTGCCGTAAATAACTGCTCAATTCAAATGTTTACGTGCTTTTCTTCTTTTTATATTTTGAGCGGTGATGAAATATATTGCTCTTGTAAATACTTCCCAGCATTTAAAGAAATACAAGTCTAGAAATGCATCCAAATAACAGCAAAGTGCAACCGCACGGTGCTCTGCAGTGGTCAAAAAGGATATAAACAGTGATTTTTTAAGTGATATATTCTTGAAAACTCAGAGATGTGGATTTGGACAGCTATTAAATTACCACATAACCTTGGTGTTTGTCAAAAGCAGTAGGTAATTCGGCCGGGGATTTTTACGCGGGTGGTAGGAGACCGACGCAATAAAATCACCACTGTAAATGATGACAATACCTTACGACCCCACGAGAAACTATTACCGTCTGAATAGGGCTTCAGCCAACTCCTTCACCACTAACGGAGCGAGCTGGAAAATCAAACTTTTCCCGAACCCCGTGGGGAGGAGGGCCACAACATCATGGCCACCAACAAAACTCAGCAAAGATTGTTCTTGCTCCGGCTTTAACTTCTGGATAGTCGGCAGCGGTGCCACAATGGAATGAATGGCTTTGCTCGCATCTTTCTCCCCCGCCATTACTGTAACTGAACTACAACTCAAACTAGCGCACAGCATCAACGTCATCGTTCTCAGCCACTCCCTCTGTTCGCTGATTGGACCGGTTAAAATTTGATTGGAGAAAACCTAAGAATATACAGCAGTCCCAGACGGAGTACTGAAGGAAAATGAAAATTGAGCGGAAGTACGTTGGAGGGCGGAGCCAGGCTAGAGCAGGTTAGCCGTGGAGTATAAGTTACTAGATGAACACTGCTAAAAGCCAAACCACTTTAATGGTACCTAAAACCCAGGATTGACACAAACTAAGCTTAAACATATCTGGCTAGCCAGCTAAACCAGCTTCATGGTATAGGCCCCTGTTCCATTGTTGTTTGTTGTTATAATTATTATTGTTGTTATTATTATATTTGTATATCAAATATTGTAATCAATTTAATATATATATATATATATATATATATATATATATATATATATATATATATATATATATATATATATATATATATATATATATATATATATCATATTTGTATTGCATGTTTAGTTTTATTGCATATATTTATGTAAATAATATTTATTTATTTATAGACAGACTGATAGATTTGAACATCTCCTGTTACAATTGGGCATTTAAAGGCGGAGTCATGTACATATGATATATATTATGATATGAGCACAAGTAGTGTTCTTTTAGAGGCATGGCCCACAACCAGACAGACAAATTATTCACTATCTCCATAACATTTAAGCACCATACAGAGGCCCTACATTCATCTCAGCACTCGCTTAGTGCGTTTCAGCACTTCATCAATCAAGCAAATGGCTCATGGATCGTGTTTGCAAAATATGCAGCCTTGTGGAGATGGAAATTACCATAAATTGTTTTTGTCAAGACAATATTTTTCATTAATAATGCATTTTGCACTAAATTACTACAAAAGTATTCAGAAAGTCCATGAGGTAAAATATATTTTAGAACTTCTGTTTTGTGTGTGTGTGTGTGTGTGTGTGTGTGTGTGTGTGTGTGTGTGTGTGTGTGTGTGTGTGTGTGTGTGTGTGTGTGTGTGTGTGTGTGTGTGTGTGTGTGTGTGTGCTGGCTTTCGCCAGTTTTAGCGCGGCAGCCAACATCCCAACAATGTCAAATGAATCTGATGAATGTGCTGTAAATCAATTATGATATTTTCATGTCCCCACTATGAGATTGTAAAGGATTTCCAGAAATGGACAGCCAGCACAGTATTTTCACTGATTCTTAAAGCACACCGTGACCCACAGCTGCATACACAGTTACTTGTCCTTTAGCATGCTGCTATTCAAAGATTCAGTTCAAATGACTGCACCGATGGCAGAAACAATTCCCTGATGGGATCCTGGGTGCTGGCAGATTTCTCAGGAGCACAATACAGATATATCTTCAGTTGGCCCTACCTGGGATTTGACTTTGACCTTGTTGGCAGCAATCTGGATCCACTACTTCAATCACTGCTCGCCCCGGTTCACTGCGCCAGGGATCATTGGGATGGCTTTACCTGGAAAATGGAAAACCACACAAGACAGAATGGGAGTAATGTTTGGAAGAGTGGTGACAAGACACACATTAATGTAACTTATTGTTAAACATTGAAAATCATTTATGTAATGTATGCTATGTGTAATGCATGTAGGGCTGGTGTCACATGATGAAGACAAAACTGCTTCAAATTTGAGAACCTTTTGGCAGAGTAAAATACCACATATTTTCATATATTTATAATAATATGACACATTCTGTCTGGTGTCGACTATATAATTAAGGTAGATTTTAAGTAAAGCAAGTACTTGCATATGATTCATTATTTTCATGTTTCAGCCAAGAAGAAGAGAATCAAGGATCTTCAAACAGCAGACTTTATTTAGGGGGGGGGGGGGGGGGGGGGGGATCACACACAGTTTATGTCAATCTCATGTCAATCTTAAGTACCTATAGAATAGTATTGCATCTGAAAAGTCTTTAGTTTTATCATATTTCGAAAAGAAAGATACGTTGTACCGAGTCTTAAAAAAACAAAAAAAAAAACAAGCAGCTGGAGGCGTATCGTGTGGGTGGAGCTAAAGAGCCACGAGCACGCACAGCGTTGAGAGCGTCTGAAAGGTGTGATATCCATAGAAACCGTGGAAAAACGTCCTACATAAACGATGGCTATCAATCAGATTCAGCCATACATATACTGTATGAGCCAGAATCTGATCCAGAGGCTGAAATTAAAGAGGAGCAGCAGCAACAACGACTACAGCAGGACGTCTCTGTGTGGTATGTGCTGTAACTGTATATATTTGCTTAGCAGCTTGTGTAAATTACTCATTACTCAACTTTCATTATGTCGTCGTAATTTTTTTTATTTCTTTTTTTTTTTTTTTTTTTATACTCACCGCCTGCTTACAACACATGACCGTGAACCTTTATCATTGGGACACTCCATCTTTTAGCAGTAGAAAATCTGCAAATCCGGAGTTGAACTGTGCCTTGTTTATAAAACAATCATCGCCGAAATGTAGGGAACAAACAAAAACACTTGCGCAACTCCATTGCTGCTCCAGAAAAAACAAACTCCACTGTCCCATTAACGCTGGGTTCTTTGGGAAGCTGAACAGGGTTGTCTTGCCCTGACAACCAAAAACACACTTCTTTGGTGACATTGTTGATTTCGAAGTCCTGTGACCTGTGCAGCCAACAACTTCCCTAAAGCCGAGTAAAGCGTGTTGATAGTCGATGGGTGCGCGTGTGCGGCCCGTACAAGGAAATTCCCCCCTTGTTGATGTCACGCAGACCCATACTCGGAAAAAAATGGGAATCCAAGTGTTTAACAGTGTCAAAAGCACAGTATGCAGTACATAGCAGTCTTTGCTGCTATCTAATGGTGTAATATTGTAACTTTCACTGAAGTCCATATCACAATCACTAACAGACCCTCTCTATACCACCACATCTTTCCCTAACCCTACCCGTATCCCACCTCAATATCAGCAAAAGTGTTTTGCAATACAATTTGAACACAGTAAGTACATTGTGCTTATTTTTTGATGTAAGTACATAGTACTTAAGGCCATATAAAGTGGGGCCTACAAAACAGTAGAAAGACAGGAAATAACAAAAGTCCTCACAAGACAGGGAAACACAGGCTGGGATCATGACAGTTATGTTATGTATACAGCAAAATTTATGTTAGATATACTTTTTAGTTACTGATCAATAATGGTCTAAATGGTAAATTTTTTTGTCAAATAAATACACTTCTTTCAGTAACCAAATGTAATTAGGTTGATTCTATCTTATTAAATAATGTTGTTAATTTCAATAAAATGGCACATTAATTTTGGCGAGAAACGTTGAATCCCTTCTCACACGTGTGACAATTTACTCTTGCAGGAATCCTTCCTCAAAGTCATGCAGTCGGTTTTATTCAGTTATGAGCTGTAGAGAAGCCAAACTCTCCAGCTTGAACCGTGCAGTGTGGATAAAAATATATATAAACCGCTAAACCCACTGGACTAATAAACTGTCACACAAGTTAAAGGAACATTCCACTTTTTTTTTCAACTCCCCTAGAGTTAAACAGTTAAGTTTTACCGTTTTTGAATCCATTCAGCCAATCTCCAGGTCTGGTGGTAGCACTTTTTTGCAGACACAATGATATTACTCCCTGTGCAAGCAGGTTGTCACGGTGTTGCGTAATATCATTGCGCCGCTGCACCCATGGTACGGTAGCAAAGTTCCTTGATTATTACGCAGGAATGAGACTATAGTTCCTAGCCATATCGGCTTAGAAAATCGCAACTTTTAATTTTCCGTCTGTCTTAGTACACAATGTAACTACAGAAGAGTCAAGTTTTAAATAGGAAAAATATCAAAACTCTTTGATAATTTTTTAAGTGAGATGCAAACTGTCTAATTAGATTCAATAATCTATGCTAAGCTATGCTAAAAGTGCTACCGCTAGACCCGAAGATCGGCTGAATGTATTCGAAAATGGTAAAACTCAACTGTTTAACTCTAGGAGAGTTGGGGAGTGTTATGTGCTATGCCATATCTTCTGAATGAGTACTGAATCTTCTGATCAAAACACAAGTGAGGAAGACGCAAAAAAACAAGCAATTGAATGTAACTGGACTCCATTCCCCAGAATTCTCCCTGCCTCACACCTGTTTGCACTTCCTCGTTATCTCTCCCGCTCTCCCTGGATTCCCTGCACCTGGTTGTCTTGTCATTAGCACTCCTTTATATTGTATTCCCTCCCTGCAGTCCTTGTCCGTTCTTGATGTTGTTTAGTTACCTGTGTATGCCATTCTGTTCCTAAGTTCTTATTAAATACCCATCTTTGTTTGAAGTTCTGCCTCTTGCCTAGGCGATTTGTAACAGTAAGCAGATGCATATGTAAAATAACATGATCAACAGCATTAAAGATCATATAAATCAAAACTATCTAATGTTACTGAATGAAATATCGACCCAGGACGAGCTATAGGACTGTGAAGCTTTGGGGGTGTTGATGGACTCCATCTGGTCCATCTGTGTTTGATCATCCCTCTGGATCTGATGTGGATGTAGTCTTTGACAAAAACGGGATTTTCTCAGCTTTCTCAGCTTTTTTCTCAGCTTCAAAATGTTGCTTTTTTTATGAAACTTACCTATACAGGGAGTGCAGAATTATTAGGCAAATGAGTATTTTGACCACATCATCCTCGTTATGCATGTTGTCTTACTCCAAGCTGTATAGGCTGGAAAGCCTACTACCAATTAAGCATATTAGGTGATGTGCATCTCTGTAATGAGAAGGGGTGTGGTCTAATGACATCAACACCCTATATCAGGTGTGCATAATTATTAGGCAACTTCCTTTCCTTTGGCAAAATGGGTCAAAAGAAGGACTTGACAGGCTCAGAAAAGTCAAAAATAGTGAGATATATTGCAGAGGGATGCAGCAGTCTTAAAATAGCCAAGCTTCTGAAGCGTGATCATCGAACAATCAAGCGTTTCATTCAAAATAGTCAACAGGGTCGCAAGAAGCGTGTGGAAAAACCAAGGCGCAAAATAACTGCCCGTGAACTGAGAAAAGTCAAGCGTGCAGCTGCCAAGATGCCACTTGCCACCAGTTTGGCCATATTTCAGAGCTGCAACATCACTGGAGTGCCCAAAAGCACAAGGTGTGCAATACTCAGAGACATGGCCAAGGTAAGAAAGGCAGAAAGTCGACCACCACTGAACAAGACACACAAGCTGAAACGTCAAGACTGGGCCAAGAAATATCTCAAGACTGATTTTTCTAAGGTTTTATGGACTGATGAAATGAGAGTGAGTCTTGATGGGCCAGATGGATGGGCCCGTGGCTGGATTGGTAAAGGGCAGAGAGCTCCAGTCCGACTCAGACGCCAGCAAGGTGGAGGTGGAGTACTGGTTTGGGCTGGTATCATCAAAGATGAGCTTGTGGGGCCTTTTCGGGTTGAGGATGGAGTCAAGCTCAACTCCCAGTCCTACTGCCAGTTTCTGGAAGACACCTTCTTCAAGCAGTGGTACAGGAAGAAGTCTGCATCCTTCAAGAAAAACATGATTTTCATGCAGTACAATGCTCCATCACACGCGTCCAAGTACTCCACAGCGTGGCTGGCAAGAAAGGGTATAAAAGAAGAAAATCTAATGATATGGCCTCCTTGTTCACCTGATCTGAACCCCATTGAGAACCTGTGGTCCATCATCAAATGTGCGATTTACAAGGAGGGAAAACAGTACACCTCTCTGAACAGTGTCTGGGAGGCTGTGGTTGCTGCTGCACGCAATGTTGATGGTGAACAGATCAAAACACTGACAGAATCCATGGATGGCAGGCTTTTGAGTGTCCTTGCAAAGAAAGGTGGCTATATTGGTCACTGATTTGTTTTTGTTTGGTTTTTGAATGTCAGAAATGTATATTTGTGAATGTTGAGATGTTATATTGGTTTCACTGGTAAAAATAAATAATTGAAATGGGTATAAATTAGTTTTTTGTTAAGTTGCCTAATAATTAGGCACAGTAATAGTCACCTGCACACACAGATATCCCCCTAAAATAGCTAAAACTAAAAACCACTTCCAAAAATATTCAGCTTTGATATTAATGAGTTTTTTGTGTTCATTGACAACATGGTTGTTGTTTAATTATTAATGTTGTAAAATTAATCCTCAAAAATACAACTTGCCTAATAATTCTGCACTCCCTGTATTTAAATGTTGATTAAAAAAAGGAATGCATGAAGCTAGAATACAAGAGTTTTTTGTTTGTTTAAAAGCAGAGGGTCTGCTCTTTCTTTTGATATATTGCATGCTCAGATATTCATACAATAAAATATTCTATGGCCATTACATTTTTGTGAAAATGATCAAAAACCCTGGCGGTGGCTGGCAACTTTTTTTTTTAAACGCTGGTGAGGAAAGAGTTAAAAATGACTTTGTAACCCAATGAATATTCAATCATATTAGGAATATTTTTCTATATGAATTAAACGAGCTAATTTAGCGCAATTTTTTGTCAAAATTTTTTTTTATTGTTATTTGTTTGTACAACTCTAAAAGATGACAGGTTACATCAAATAGTCGGCACCTTAAATCTTAATTTATTATTAAAGATCGATGTAGATAATAGTTAATATAGCTGCCGTCAGTGCAGTACTGTGCTCCTTATGTTGTTGTTTCATATGTATGAGCACTTATGATGAAGACTAAGACCTTTACAGGTGCGTTTCAGCCCCAGATTGAAAAGACACCTGTTCTTATTATCTTACCAATTAACCTTCACACTCAGCGTGTATCCAGTTTCACTAGAACATGTGAATCTTGTGATTGTGTGTAGTGTGTCACAATGTCCAATCTCTTTATCTGAGAAATCAGAGATGGATCCTAATTCATATGCTACACCAGAGCTCCAAAACACTCACAGAGCTGAGTTTAATGCTGGTGGATTGATATTTTAGGGATGTTTATTAAGTCATTACTGTAGATACAATCATCATGGTAATAACAATGTAACTACAGTGTAATATAATTAAATATAGTGGAGTTTTTAAGTTTAGATGTAGTTCAGATTCTATCTATCATCTATCTATCTATCTATCTATCTATCTATCTATCTATCTATCTATCTATCTATCTATCTATCTATCTATCTATCTATCTATCTATCTATCTATCTATCTATCTATCTATCTATCTATCTATCTATCTATCTATCTATCTATCTATCTATCTATCTATCTAAATCCAAAACTTAAAATAATACTTAAAAAACTTTTTTGGTTTTAGATCATTAACAGTAAATAATAGTTTTGCATGAACATGTATAGATGTGTTTTTTTGTTATGAATAACATAGCCTGATCTCATGAGAAAACATAACTTTTGTACACACAATTTTATAAATTCATACGATCGAATTTGATCTGAAAAAATAAATAAATAATAGGGGTGTAACGGTACACATATTCGTACCGAACCGTTTCGGTACAGGGTTCTCGGTTCGGTGCGAGTGTGTACCGAACGGTTCCAAATGCAATCTTTAACAGTTAACAGTCGGCTTGTTTTAAGCGCGGAACACACTTCAATCCTAGTTCCCACTCGAACATATTAAGTATTCAGTTCATTTTATCACGAAATTCAAACGATAAATGCCGTTTTGACGCTCTTTAATGTGACGACTGATCACTGTATAGGTGCGTCAATTCAAGCGGCCACGGCGTGCGCGAGTGAACGCGATTGATCATCTCTTCCAGAAGAATAAACATGAATCAATATCTTAAGGTATGTTGAGAATAACACTTATTGAAACGTATTATATGTCGTGTAATCGCTCAATCAGTTTCAATCGCGCAAAGACGTCCAACAGCTTATAAAAAAATTTCACGCAGCATAATTTACCTCAGAGTCAGAAGTCATTCAGTGTCCACAGCTGTTAGTTCACTAGAGAAATCAACTCTTTCACTAAATAAATGCACTATATATATATAAGGTGCAATATATATATATATATATATATATATATATATATATATATATATATATATATATATATATATATATATATATATATATATATATATATATATAAAATATAGGCTCATAGTTTGGGCTCTGTTGTTAACCTTTAATATTATAGTAATAATGTGCAAGTAAGGGCTCCCTATATAGTTTACAGCATTATCTTTAAGAAACGTTTAGTTATAATTTAATTCATTTAAGGACAGAGACAATTTCATTTTTTTCAGACATTTTTTTTCAGTAAACCACTGTTTAATAAAAAATAAATAAAAAGCCATTTTTTTAAACTGCTGTACCGAACCCATGCCGAACCGTGACTTCAAAACCAAGGTACGTACCGAACCGTCAGTTTTGTGTACCGTTACACCCCTAATAAATAACCATCATCCCCAAACCAAGCCAGTAGTGCATAAACAAATTATACGAAAACATACAAATGAGAATGTATGACATTGCCACCGATTGGCCAACACCTAAAATAGTTACAAATTTCCATTAGAATTTGTTGGAACATCGTGACTCACCCGGTTATACATTTTATTTTAGGTTTATTATATTAATACAACAATTTTTTTCCAATAATAAAGTGATATATGATAATATTCAAAACATAATTAATTCGATCTGGCCCCTGGGTCAATTTAACTCTTTTTTTTTTCAATTGTTTATTGATTTGGAAATATCATCTCCAAGCGCTTTATGAACAACGGCACTGAACAACGAGGTCAGTGACATGAAGTAATGCACTGACAAGGTGTTTTCCACATAGCATATAAACTGCCCCACAGGCAAGGACTATTAGTCAGATGGATTTGTCAGGAGTGGAAATATATGTCTGATGTCATTGCAATGTTTCTCCAATTTCTGTGGAGGCCAAGAGCCGTAGGATGCAAACGGAAGAGATAAAGACCAAAGCAGGTGAACCATCCCCAAAGGGATGAACTCTAGCCAGAGTTAACCAAGTCAGACTCATTTTTACTACATTGTTATTGCTTTATAGCATAATAGTCAAATAGAGCATTTTATCAGAGGATCAAGAATAACTCCAAACTGTCAGTTACTTTGTTGCTCCTTTCTTCCAAAGAACACAAAATGAGAAGAATGTTTAACCTTCACCTGTATATAGCTCCCAAATTCCCGTTCCTTCAGCATTGTAATATGACTCATTACATTACATTTTTGTCACCTTTTGGCAGCCTTAAATAATTGATTGTGACTGGTTGTCAATGTTTTTATCATTCATCAGCTAAAAAATATATATCGTTCTGAAAATGATTACAAACATATTTGTGACCAGTCACGGAAAGTAGGGACAGAAGTCGGTTCAGGGGCATTTTGAGTTATTCACATATTCTGAAAGTGTAGTCTCCAAGCTTTCCAACAATGTGTAACACATGGAAATCTGATCATATTTGGAGAAGTTGTGGCCATTTGAAAGTAGGCACTCAAAAAACCTTAATAGGGAAAAACGACCTCTAAAGATTTTGCAGTTCTCACCTGTTCTCACCTGCTGGGAGTGACAATAGGGCACATTTACATCTCATTTAGATAAGCCAAACCCCCTGTAAAGCTCCCCCCTGTAAAGCTGCATGGTTGCATAGCAACGACAGACCCAACGGGATGCATTGTGTAGCATTAGGACTTTTTGAACAGGATTCTGTGATAACCGTGATCCTTTTGGTCACTATAATCATGAAATAAAATTTTCATGCCATTTCATCTCTAGTTATGATCAACTATGATAAACTAAAATCAACTACAATTATGTGTTTTTATAGTATAATATGCAAAGTACAATTTTCTATAAGAAAAAAATATAGAAATTGAAGAATATTCGGTACATCCAATACTGTATTCTAAAATGATCTGATATTAACTTTTGCATGGATTTTATTGAAAAGAGCTTAGGCTCATGTAACCAGTCTATTTTTGCAATATTTCACGGTGTGTCTGTGAAACGCTGAGGTACCGTATAGTTTTGTGCGCGCGGGAACATCATGGCAACGTACAACACAAAGTACCTCACGCGGGAAACCCGTAAATGCAAGTACCAAACGTAAATCAAGCATAGTCCACGAAGTGTTGGCGAAATAACACATTATCAGACCAGAGAGAATAATATGGAATTTCTTCCAGAAAACTTCTTGCACAAAATAAATTCAAGCGCTTTCAAGGACTAGTATGTATGTTTATTTTCAGTCATGTCGTTGTACATAGCCCTCTCTTTCTGCACAAGGGAAAGATGATCATGTTGCTTCTTTACTGCTTTAGACTTTCTATCATCTGGAAGGCAGAGCCGGATTAAATAAACGGACTACACTAGGCAGGCTGCATTTTTTGGGCCCCCCCTCCATCGATGTTATTTATGAACTGAAATCTGAAACTTACCAAAGTTACTAATAAAAGTTAATTCACATTTTACATAGCATAGTCTTTAGTTACAAATTGGTTGTGTTGTATATTAAACAGTCTATCAGACTATTTTTTGATATTCATTATTTATACGTCATTACACGGCTCTATTAAATGCTATTAAATTATCCTCATCCATTGGGAGTGTCATTGTTAAGGCAGTAGTACCAGTAAATAACCAATAGGTGTCAGTAAACTATGTAAACAGAGCAAATAAGTTTATCTTTAAGTTTACATTTAATCAACACATTTAATTACGATTTTCTGCAAAATGCAATAGCTTACAACATTTATAAATGTTGTAATTAAGATTTTCTGCAAAATGCAATAGCTTACAACATTTATAAATGTTGTAATTAAGATTTTCTGCAAAATACAATAGCTTACAACATTTATAAATGTTGTAATTAAGAACAAGAAGGCAAACATGACCCCTTCACATTCATCAAGACCATTTAGAAACTGTCTAACAATAAATAATAATAAATATAAGGATGGAGGATTTAAACTGTGGAAAACTAAAGGTATTCAGACTATTAAAGACTTGTATATGGATGGAATACTTCTTACATTTCAAGAATTGTGAAAAACACCAGATTCACTCAAACAATCTTCCGCCGCATTTCCCGCCGCATCTTCCACCGCGTCTTCGGGCCGTGTCTCCGGGCCTGGCTCTGCTGACTCGAGCAGGTTCACAGCTGTCGGACGGCTGCCCGACAGAAACTTCTGTAAAGCCCCCCGCTGTCTCTTCTTTTGTTCCTCTTCATTTTTTTTCTTTTTACGTTTTGCCGCACCCGAAAGCATCTTGAATGTTAGCCTACTTAAAAAACACACCTGCCTGCTAGCTTTGTTGTCCCGCTCTAACCTCTGACCGCCACTGACGTCTCCTCGGTCTTAACTGGCTGGCGCCTCTATATAAATACAGTCACGGGCTGGCGTTAATGTGACATAATGTAACAGTCTATGGTTAAGATAAACATCGTCCCTATTTTTAGTTAATTAATAAATATTGAAATAAATTGTAGATAGGACATTTGTACATTTTATTTTATTTTTATTATTATTATTATCCTCTTAACCTGCGCCCCATTTTTTGAGAATTCTTTGAAAACGACATACCCAAATGAAAATGTCTGCAGCTCTTAAACCCTATGGTCTATATTCATAAATCTGGTCTTATTTTAAACTAGACACTTGAAATGTTGCTACCCAAGAGTCATAATAAACTCAAAGTAATATGGGAACAGAGTAATATACATGTAAATATACATGTAAGTGACGTTTTTTTCTCTTTTTTTTTTACTTAGGGAAAAAAATATTATAATTTAATGTTAAGAGCCTGAAAATAACTTAAATATAAAACTGAATGTCTAATCATGTCATGATTCAAATATGAGGATGATTCTCTCAGTAATGTAGCTTCTGTGAGCTTTTATGTCAAGAAAAGTCTAGGCGAATTTCAAAAAGGCCATTTATTTCAGAACATTTGCTATTGTAAAGAGTAGTTTTTCATTCAAATAAATCTGCTAATTATAATGGATAAACAGTTACTGAAAAACTAAAGCAACTATTTACAGAGATTACAACGTGTAAAAAACTCCTTTAGCTGATGGGAAGCGTCAGTAAGAGTCTGCGCGCTCCACTGCAGTTGCGCCATTAAGAACGCGCAGACTGCGCACAAACAGTATTCACCAAAGCCTACTTACGTAAACTGCGCAAGATAATGCCTTTTGATTGGTTACTAAGTCCATCAATCAAACCTTTGTTGGAAAGGCATTGGCTGGGCACCGAGTGCCTTTATCCAACGAAAACCATGGGCGCAATGATTGACAGCTCACCAAGCCTGTAAAGCGCGTCCTCTATATGATGCATCCCAGGAGAGACTCTGATTGAAGGAGAGAGACGAGGGAGGGTTTATAATACGTGGGAGAGACTATTCTAGCAGGGGGGTTTGCCAGAAAAGGAATCGATATTTCATTGAAAATGGACATGATTGATTACGCTAACTCAAAACTCCCTTGCAAACAACGAAGGATTTTTTGTTTTGTCCCTATTTTTTCGTTGTTTTGGATTAAAAAGTGGGATGCATTTTGAAGAGTGGACTCTTACACAGAGATGTATGCGGGTGTTTATTGGATTCGTCCGATCTGATCCGAACGACAGGAGATGAAAGATGAGTACCGCTAATATTATGCTAATGTTTACATGGCCGGTCCTTTAGCGTTTCATTTAAACCTTTCCTCTCTGGTTTATTTATTGCAAAAACAAGTTCAGAACATGAATCTTGAGTGTTTTAGCTTTCAAATGATGCATTTGTGATAGTTGATTGAATATTTTGTATAAAACAAAAGTAAATAAAAGTACACACACGCCCACTTCCGTCAACCCCCCCCGCCCGCGATCCGGTGCGGGTTAAGATTATTATTATAAATTTTTTTTTTTTTTTTTTTCCTCTGTCTGGGCCCCATCCCGCCAATCGGGCCCTAGGCACGTGCCTAGTTTGCCTTTGCGTTAATCCGGCTCTGCTGGAAGGTTTGCACTTCGTATCAGCTGCTCGTTATTGCTTTAGCACTGCTCAGTGCGTGGCCAGCCACCAGGGTTGCCAGGTTTTCACAACAAAACCCACACAATTGCTACTCAAAACTAGCCCAAAACAATCCCGTTTCAGGGGGGCTTCTCCGGTAAAAATCGCATTTGGGGGGTAAAATATGTGTTTTTTTGGCATGGTTGCCTACTAAAATTCGCATTCCCGGGGCTAAATATCATATAATTGGGGTCGCTTCAACCCGCGGACATGAAAAACAGCCCGTGGCAACAGTGTTGAAGTAGCCCAACTGTGGACTTGGCAACACTGAGCCACGCTTCCCTTAGAGGGCGGGGGCAAGAACAAAAGAAACACGCCTCTGCTGCATGCTAGAATCTCTGAAAAACAAGCCGATTTCAACCTCAAAGTGTATGCTTTTAAATATACCAATACTGCTATCTCAAACACAGGGAGGCTATTTCTTGATCTCAACTAACAGATTCTGCAAAAAAACGAAAATCACCCATTTTGAAAAAAAACGCTTCTTTCTCATTTTTGTCTGTGTCGTTATTGTTATACACTGTAAAATCCAACAGTGATTCTAACCAACACTTTTTAGTTTAGTCTGAGAAAACATAAGCTGACTTCATAAATTGATGTTGATTTTCCTAAAATGTTTTTGTTTGAACTCATCATTATGGTGATTAGTGTTCCCTTTGGTTGGGCACTTGGAACTTAATTTATATTATTGTAATTATCTTCCAAATGATGCAGCAATGCAACAAGAAATCACAGTTTCAAAGGAAGGGAAGAAATATATACACTATATTGCCAAAAGTTTTGGGACGCCTGCCTTTACATGCACATGAACTTTAATGACATCCCATTCTTAATCCGTAGGTTTCAATATGGAGTTGTCCCACCCTTTGCAGCTATTACAGCTTCAACTCTTCAGGGAAGGCTTTCCACAAGGTTTAAGAGTGTGTTTAATGGAATTTTTGACCATTCTTCTAGAAGCGCATTTGTGAGGTCAGGCACTGATATTGGACGAAAAGGCCTGGCTCGCAGTCTCCGCTCTAATTCATCCCAAAGGTGTTCTATCGGGTTGAGGTCAGGGCAGGCCAGTCAAGTTCCTCCGCACCAAACTTGCTTATCCATGTCTTTATGGACCTTGCTTTGTGCACTGGTACGCAGTCATGTTGGAACAGGTTTCAAAAGGGGCCACTCCACAGAGACTGCACTACTGTCGGTCACTGAAGCCCTGCGAATAGCTAAAGCTGACTCCAAATCATCAGTCCTCGTCCTGCTCGATCTATCTGCGGCCTTTGGCACGGTCAATCATCAGATTTTTCTGTCCACCCTCTCATCGCTGGGCATCACAGGGTCTCCGCTCCTTTGGTTTGAGTCCTATCTCACAGGTAGGTCTTTCAAGGTTGCCTGGAGAGGTGAGGAATCCCAAGCACATCCACTGACCACTGGGGTTCCCCAGGGCTCGGTGCTTGGTCCTCTCCTCTTCTCCATCTACACTACTTCATTGGGACCCATCATTCAGGCACATGGTATCTCATACCACTGCTATGCTGATGACACTCAGCTCTACCTTTCATTTCACCCAGACGACCCCACAGTAGCTGCACGAATCTCCAGCTGTCTGGCTGACATCTCTGCATGGATGAGAAAACATCACCTGCAGCTCAACCTGGCAAAGACTGAGTTTCTCATCTTCCCCGCCAGTCCCACCATACAACATGACTTCACCATCCAGTTAGGTACATCCTTGATTTCCCCATCAAAGTCAGTCAGAAATCTTGGAGTAACATTTGATGACCAGCTGTCCTTCAGAGAACACATTTCTAAGACAGCTCGCTCATGCCGGTTTGTGCTCCACAACATCAGGAAGATTAGACCGTTCCTAACAGAGCACGCAACACAGCTTCTTGTCCTGGCCCTGGTTATTTCTAGACTTGACTACTGCAATGCGCTTCTGGTTGGACTCCCCTCTTGTGCGATCCAAACACTTTGAATGACCAGAATGCAGCAGCACGTCTTGTCTTCAACGAGACCAAAAGGACCCACGTCACACATCTCTTCATCTCCCTGCACTGGCTACCACTCGCTGCTCGCATCAAGTTTAAGGCGCTGACCCTTGCATACAGAGCCACCACACGCTCAGCTCCGACTTACTTTGACCCCATTCTACAAATCCACACCCCAACCAGAAGCCTTCGCTCAGCAAAGAAACGACGGCTTGTGGTACCATCACAGAGGGGGAAAAAATCCCTTTCCAGAACATTTTCATTCCCAGCTGGTGGAACTATCTTCCCAACACCATCCGAAACGCAGAATCATTGACATCATTCAAAAGTCACCTTAAAACTCAGCTCTTCCGTGAGCACTTAACCTCATAAAAAAAAAAAAAAAACATTTTTCCTCTTTCTTCTTTCTCTTTCTTCTTCCCTCCCCTGTGCTACACTGAGCAATGTACACGGTCTCAGGATCTCAGGCTCTTATTGCGCTTCTCGACTCTTCATGACCTATCGCTTCATGTTCTCCCAAGTTGTAAATCGCTTTGGATAAAAGCGTCTGCTAAATGCATAAATGTAAATGTAAATGTAACAGGAAGGGGCCACCCCCAAACTTTTCGCACAAAGTTGGGAGCATGAAATTGTCCAAAATGTATTGGTATGCTGAAGCATTGAGAGTTCCTTTCACTGGAACTAAGGGACCTAGCACAACCCCTGAAAAACAACCCTACACCATAATCCCCCCTCCACCAAATTTTACACTTTGCACAATGCGGTCAGGCAAGTACCGTTCTCCTGGCAATCGCCAAACCTAGACTCATCCATCGGATTGCCAGACAGAGAAGCGTAATTGGTCACTCCAGAGAACACGTCTCCACTGCTCTAGAGTTCAGTGGCGGCGTGCTTTACACCACTGCATCCCACGCTTTGCATTGCACTTCTCGGGAACCCATTCCATGAAGCTCTCTATGCACTGTTCTTGAGCTAATCTGAAGGCCACATGAAGTTTGCAGGTCTGTAGCTATTGACTCTGCAGAAAGTTGGCGACTTCTGTGCACTGTGCACATCAGCATGCGCTGACCCCGCTCTGTGATTTTACGTGGCCTACCACTTTGTGGCTGAGTTGCTGTTGTTCCCAATTGCTTCCACTTTGTTATAACACCACTAACAGTTGACAATGGAATATTTAGCAGTGAGGAAATTTCCCGAAAGGACTTATTGCACAGGTGGCAACCTATCACGGTACCACGCTTGAATTTACTGAGCTCCTGAGAGCAACCCATTCTTTCACAAATGTTTGTGGAAGCGTCTGCATGCCTTGTGTTTGATTTTATACACCCGTGGCCATGGAAGTGATTGGAACACCTGGATTCAAGGATTTGGAGGGGTGTACCAATAATTGTGGCAATATAGTGTATATTAACTTTAAATGCAATATTGCAAACATGCTACAGTTAAAATGATAGTCAAGAACTTTGCATGTGCTTTAGTACGTTAGTCAACACATCAAATAAATGATTAAAGCACCACAAAAGATTACTCAAAAATAATGATTTATTAAATGTCCTTTTTAATTCAACAGTATTGCAGTGCACTTTTTCAAAGTGTACTTAAATGTGTTTAGACATATAGTCATGAAAGTGCACTCCCTTTAAGTACACTTAAGTGGCCTTTTATCTCATTGATACTCTGTCTGTAAATTTCTTAGTTTTTTAAAACTAGGATTTTAGGTACACTGTAAAAAAAAAAAATTTTCACAAGGAATGTCAATTTTTGGGTGAACCGATTTAACAGCATACCCCCTTCCTGAACTTGCTGTTCGCAAAATATAGCGAAAAAACTTTTCATTTATTCAGCAAAAGAAAGAATGATGACATATATTGCAGACAGTGAGGTGTTTCAAATGACATCTAGTCTGGATCTCCTGGATCACCAGTGCACTCATTGTGTCGCATGTACAGAAAAAGAAGCCTGCCCATCTGAATTATTTGTGCTCACCTACAGGAGAAGCAAGTCTA
Source organism: Romanogobio albipinnatus (assembly GCA_023566225.1). Lineage (NCBI taxonomy): Eukaryota > Metazoa > Chordata > Actinopteri > Cypriniformes > Gobionidae > Romanogobio > Romanogobio albipinnatus. Next base: position 27,714,999 of record CM042263.1, on the reverse strand, counting down.
CATGTTGGCAGGAAACAAGATCATGAAGTCAGGGAATTCATGAAGGAGCAGTGTGAATGATGTAAGAATAATACCATGTCCCTGCTAATACAGCAACAGCCATGGCAGGAAGAGTAAGAGCAGACACAAACTGAGGATGGTCTGAGTAGAGCAGCTCAGCTCCCAGAAGCGCTATGAATGACTGCTGGCAGATGGGCTAGATGACTGGGCCAGACTGGGACAGATGCATTGGGAACAGGAAGACCCAGCGAGCCGCGTTTTAGATTTGTGATAACTTGATACATCAGTCAGTGTCCTATAAAAATGTTAATCACCGTCTGGACCACAGCTATAAATGTTTATACAAGAGGTGAGCATATTTAGCGTGATCTTGACATGAACTTCTGGTATAAATTCTTACTCTGAAAATCAGTTTCCTCCAAGAGATATGGCGAGTGCACACTTTTTTACTTTTATTAATAATAATGAATAATAATAATTAGAAAATGTTCTAATTTTAATTGTTCCTATATGTATTATTATTTTATTATTTTATATAAACTTTAATTGCTATCATGCCATTCCAAAAATCCTTTTATAGATGAATTTTTTTTAGAAATGCTAGCAGCCATATCACCCTGTAGCCCAAGACTGGTTTCCCACTGAAGCTAAGCAGGGCTGAGCCTGGTCAGTACCTGGATGGGAGACCTCCTGGGAAAACTAGGTTGCTGCTGGTAGAGGTGTTAGTGAGACCTCAGGGGGTGCTCACCCTGTGGCTGTGTGGGTCCTAACACTCCAGTATAGTGATGGGGACACTATACTGTCAACAAGCACCGTCCTTCGGATGAGACGTTAAACCGAGGTCCTGACTCTCTGTGGTCATTAAAAACCCCAGGATGTCCTTAAAAAAAAAAAAAAAAGAATAGGGGTGTAACCCCGGCATCTTGGCCTAATTTGCCCATTGGCCTCTGTCCCTCATGGCCTCCTAATAATCCCCATATACCGATATACTGATTGGCTTCATCACTCTGTCTTCTCTTCACCAATCAGCTGGTGTGTGGTGGGCGTTCTGGCGCAATATGGCTGCCGTCGCATCATCCAGGTGGATGCTGCACATTGGTGGTGGTTGAGGAGATTCCCTCCTTCCATGTAAAGCGCTTTGAGTACCCAGAAAAGTGCTATATAAATGTAACAAATTATTATTATTAAGTTGTAGAAATCTATTTTTCTTTTATCAAGCCACCCATGAATTCAGAAGACGTCGAATTATTAGTTTTTTGTTGAGTCATGTTAAGAATATTAAGAATTTCACCTTGTGTCTGTGTGTTTTATGGAAAGAAAATACAGCCAAAATCACTTTAAGGCAAGTCATTTTACTCGGTGGCCATCTTTGAAACTCTTTGAAACAGCAATATCATTTGAAGTCGGCAAAGGCGGCAGCGCCTTCGCCTCGTTTTTTTTTTCTTATCAGTGAGAAAGACACTCAAAATACTCTGTCGATTTGGTCATTCAGGCAAGAGTTATACATCATTATAATCTGTTAAATTTGTGTACACTCACAATAAAAATTCATTCATATCACGAATGAACAGATTACTATTCGAATGAATGTTTTTGAAAACTCTCTTGTGCTCATGCATTTATTTGACCAAAAATACTGAGAAAAAAATCAATTTAAAATAATGGTTTTCTATATTATTATACTGTAAAATATAATTTATTTCTGTGATGCAAAACGGAATTTTCATCAGCCATTACTTAATTTATTCATCCAAGAATCCTGAAAAAAGTATCACAGGTTATAAAAAATATTAAGAAGCACAGCAGTTTCCAACATTGATAATAAATCAGCATATAAGAATGATTTCTGAAGGCTCATGTGACACTGAAGACTGGAGTAATGGCTGATGAAAATTAGGTACTGTATATAATTTAAAAAAAGGCCTATACAAAATTTTGTTCACATGCTGTGCAATATCAGCAATCATGTTTTCTGTTAAGAGTGGACATAATATTAAGGTATTAAGGTTAATACAATAGTTGATCCTGTTATCAGTATCCTCACAGATGTTTTTTTGTTTCTTGTTTTATCTCACATACTGGTCCACATAGGACATTGTGCCTTTGGATCTCACTTTATATTGTTAACTATATTCTAAATAAACTACAAAAATATATATTTCCTTTGTCCTGTTTCTTAGCTCCCTCTCACATAGCCTACCTGACCCAAAGGCTCATTCACTATGCGGCTCATTATGTGGTTGTTTTGTTCTGTCAGGTGTAAATTGCAGCATTATTCATGATCGTCTCAAAATATTGACTGTTTATAAAGCAACCAGAGCTTCTAATGGCAGCTGCAGTGACGCAATGACTTTACCAATCGGTGATTGGCTCTTTTATTTAAAAGGCGGGGCTTATTACGCCCATATTACATGTTGCAATTTCTCCCAGTTATAGTAAAGTGTACCATCTTTCTAGACATAAAGTCTTTTGTACAGCATAACAACAAGTTATGAACAACAGGGTGAGAGATAATGACATCCTAGTTATTAATAATAATGAATAGTTCATTTTGGGTGAACTATTCCTTTAAGAGATTTAAATATCATGATACAATCTACACTCCTGTGAAAACATTCACACCAGGGCTTATGGGATATTATATTGGAAACATTATATGATACTGATATCAGGGATATTTACAAAGATTATCCTTTTGTATTTACATTGGCTAAATATTGCATTATATCAGCTGTGGAACAAAGGCTGCATTTGGGCTCCTTTGATTGAAGAGATAAGAATGCCGCCACATTGAAGTTATCTGATACATGTGGAGTCTTCATGCCACATGCATTTAACCAAGGGCAAAGCGTCCCTCAAAAGAGTTCCTGCTGCTGGAAACTGGGTAATACTTTACATTACAGTGACTATATCCAATATAGTATACATAAATGTGATTAATACAATGTAATAACAATGTAGTAACAGTGTGATTACGCATTAATTACATACTGCTTTGAACAGCATTTCTGTTTAAAGACTGCCAAATGAGCTAGGATCATGTGTGAAACTGCTAGACTTCAACAGAGCTGCGAATCACTGTATCAAGCACGGCTCCTCGTGCATGTGGGATCTATTTAATGGAGATGTATGTGCAGTGATGTGTGTCTCTCTTGCTGGCTGGTCAGTTTCATGAGCAAAGGCAGAGAGACAGATAAGCTCGGAAAAGCACAACACCATGACCTCACCATTAGAGATAAGAGTGCAGTGAAACAGGCCAGAAGAGCTCCAGTGCTGACAGACGTCAGGTGAGCGCTTGGCATTTCCCAAAAACAAGATACAAATTGGTGTTCCAAAACTTCAGCAATAAAAGCACAACCTCATCTTTCAACTTTCAACTGAGAACTATTAGATTTGTCACATAAACCTCATCTAACATAAAATAAACAGCACAATCAGTAGCTCTAAATACATCAAACGTTGGCTGCATTAAAAAATAAAGTTTGTCATAAGTTCGACAATGATTTCAATCATAAAAATGGGTAATTCAGTTTGGTCTCAAACTAACTTGACCCAAATATTAGCTTAATTTGGTTGAAATTGAAAAGCAACTATATTTAAATCTTAGGATATGTATACAAATTCTATTGATAAAATAAATATTCTGTGGTGAAGTAAATACTACAGAAAAAAAACAAATGTAATTTCTACATGAAAAAGTTAGTTCAGGCAAGAATAATAAAAAAACAAACAAAGTAAATGATATATTGGTACTCAAATCAAGCTTGTAGAAATTAAAGCGTAAATATCTACGTTATAAAAATAAGTTCTACCAGGAAGACTCGGGAGACCAGATGAAGTATGATAACACCACAAGTTTATTAGCAGACCAGCAAGTATTAAATTAGAGGTTCTTTGGCGTAGGCCCCGTCCGTAGCGCTCGTCACGAGGGTAACGGACTCTGCATTTCCTGCCTGAAGATGAATGAAGGCAGGGGCGCAGCCGCCCCCCGGGAGGTATAGACAGGGACCGACCTGGTGGTGGTGGGGAGGATGGAGGTAATGCTGGCGTCAGCATCTGTGAACTCAGACATGTGTTAATTACCGATCTTTTATACTCTGAGAATTATGACTTGATTGGATAGGTCTGAATGTGATAAGTGACGTAACATTGAATCTTCCTGCCAGAACTTGCGCATAAGCTTCATTAAAACCTACTCAACTTTTCTGATACTGGTGTTCCCGTCACGCACTGGGGCTTGAATAATCAATAACGTAGTGTTTTTTTTTTTTTCATTCGGATGTTTTCCAGCTGTATTTACACTGTTTTATTGTTGCTTTTGTTGTTACGTTTAGTAACTTGCCATTTTGTGACATTTGGAGTTCATTCTCTACTCAAAATGACACATTCATACTCAAAAACGATCCATCGAATGGTACAATCACTGTATATTGTGTACCGAGGTACTGAGGTCTCTGTGTTCATGTGCCGCGTTACTACTAGATATGGTGTCTACACAATATCTATTGTATTATTTACTTAGATGTTTCTAAGTAAAGCATACACTTTAGTGTGTTTTATACAACTTATACAGCTGCTTCTGATAATAATAAATAACCATAAAAACTAACATGGACATGAACAGAAACCAAGGAAATTGAAGCTTAACAGAGCAGGGAAACAGGAAATAAGGTAAACAGAACAGCATATCAAAATCCAAGAGTCCATAGAACTAAACATCATTGGTGGAGCATTTCACTGGAACTAAGGGGCCAAGCCCAACCCCTGAAAAACAACCCCACACCATAACCCCCACTTCACCAAACTTTACACTTGGCACAATGCAGTCAGGCAAATGTTGTTCTCCTGGGAACTGCCAAAATCATCCATCGGTTTGCCAGACAGAGAAGTGTGATTGGTCACTCCAGAGAATGCGTCTCCATTGCTCTAGAGTCCAGTGGCATGGTTGGTGCGTGTGTGTGTGTGTGTGTGTGTGTGTGTGTGTGTGTGTGTGTGTGTGTGTGTGTGTGTGTGTGTGTGTGTGTGTGTGTGTGTGTGTGTGTGTGTGTGTGTGTGTGTGTGTGTGTGTGTGTGTGTGTGTGTGTGTGTGTGTGTGTGCGCTATCATGTAAAACAGCTATAGTTAAGCAAAACATTTTTATTTAAAATGATTAAAACGTTATTATTTAAAATAACATTGAATCAATCTAACCATATTGGATTAACTAACTGAAAACTATTTTCAAGGTTGACTTATAAAAAAATAGATTAGCGCTCAATGAAAGTCTGCTAATCAGCAAAATACAAATTAATGGATCTAAACAAATGTGTATCATTGGTAAGTACACTTCAAAATTTTTAATGCTTTTAAGGGCCGAGACTTCAGTAGATTTCATTTCAAAGGATTCATAGGCAGTTCCACCCTAAAAGACAGCAATTAGTAAATCCATTTATATTTAAAATAGCGTCTCTGGGTTATTTTCACGCTTGTCCGCAGGTAGCAGGAGCCTGATGGAGTCTCAGGGTTTCAGATAAGCAGGTTAAGCTTTAAAATTGCAGGGCAGAGAAAGACAGGCAACAGGGGTTTAATCAGAAACTGTAGAACGGGGAACATTACTTGGATGTAGAAGGCTTTGACACTCAGAAAAACAGTATTTATAGACACCCAAGTCACTATTTATTACATTCCATCGCTGTAGATGGGGGGAGGTGTATTATAAAGTCATTTCATGGCAACTACACTACCTTGTCATTTTCTCCCATGAGTTTAGATACATTTGAAAACTTTCATGAAGAGGTGTTTTGGTGAGGTTTTTGTGTTTAGCAGATGTATGGTTATAAGCTTCCTTAAATTAATATTCATAATCCATGGGGAATTGATGTGTATGTGTCATCTCTGTATTGTTATCTCTGTATGTGTCAGGTGATCGGATGTTGGAGTGGACAGGTTGAACAATAAGTGGAATTGATGCACTGTAAAAATAAATAAATAAAAAATTTGTCAGTCAAACTCTATTTTAAAGGTAGATTGAACTATCAAAATAAAAAATAAAAATAAAAAAACATTATTCATAGAACATATAATATTGTGTTGTTTGATGAAAGTGCAGACCAACTTCAATTGTTACGTTGTTGCAAACATTTTTCATTAAGTTTCAGGACTCAAAAAAGTCCTGAAGCTGGTTGCCTCAAGTTTTCTCAACTTCTCAGTTTGCATAGAGTGCCATCAACCCAAAAGCTAAATTGTATTAATCATGAATCATGAAAACCATCATTGTGATCAAATGATAAAAGAAATAGTGGAAGAGTCTGATTCAGAAAAGAATCGTGCTTTTGAGTCTGATGTTTTCAGTGAATCGGTTTGATCTAGTTCACGAAACTTGTCTTCATTCATTGTAAAGGCATGCATAAGAAAGTCATAGGAGTTTGAAATTATATGACGTGCAAGTGACAGACTTTTTGTTTTTGTGTGAGCTATTTCTTGAATGTGTGAGTGTAAGTTCAGCAACAACACTGATGTTTTATGCTTTTATCTTATATCTTCCCCTGACTTCCAAAACCCTGCATTTTCTTTGGATGCTTTGTCACAGTGAGAGGATTTTCTGCTTTTGATTTTTCCTCAAGAGGAGTTCAAGGTCCTGGCGGGTTTTCGAGCAATCCCACACTCTGGTATCGCCTCGAATAGGAATTTCCTTTTGTTCTTTCTTCCATGGATCGTAAGAAGTGTCCTCCACTCTGGCATGTCCTATCCTCTTAGTGCTGCATTTGATTACAGTCTATACTGCTCTTTGTCTATGCCCCAGTTGCCCCTCTCTTCCGTTTTGCCTAAACTTTTCTCATGGCGAAATCCAGAATTTCACCAAAATGGCTCTGAAGAAGAAAAGATGTCAGTCAGCATTGGTTAATGTTCAATAACTTCAATAAAACAACCCAGCATGTTGGTTTAATCATTGTTTGTATGTACGTATGTGTGTGTGTGTGTGTGTGTGTGTGTGTGTGTGTGTGCGTGCGTGCGTGCGTGCGTGCGTGCGTGCGTGCGTGTGTGTGTGTGTGGGCTGTTGAGAAAACCCAAGATGTAGTCAACTTTTACCATTGATGGATTTACCATTGATGGATTGATGGATGACCTATTCTGGGTTATTCTTGCTGGGTTATTCTTATAATTTCTCCTGTGCATTAGCCTACTGTAAAACGATACTCGGTTACTTAACGTAACCTCGGTTCTCTCTAGAAGAGGGAACGAGTATTGCGTAAGTTCCTTACGCTACGGGAAAGTATTCTTTCTTCGAGATTTCTGAAAAACCCAAAATTATCCTTAATTTTGTAACATTGTCAACACAGTGCGGCAGCCTGGCAGACCATAGCAGGCTATTCCAGCGTGCTATTGGCTGCTCTGCTGGCAACTGCAGCAGCCTATCGGTAAGCCCGCGTGACGTGGCGACCAATGAGGGTGCTTCGCGCCCACCTGGCTTCATTTGCCTACAGGTGGGGCGTGGCCACGTGTATATAAGCAGGGCTCACGGGCTGCATATTCGGTTTTCGTAGTTCTGAAGCATAAAAGCCCGCGGGGCGCACGGCAAGGAACGCAATACTCGTTCCCTCTTCTAGAGAGAACCGAGGTTACGTTAAGTAACCGAGTATCGTTCTCTTACGAGAGGTTCTCTCGTATTGCGTAAGTTCCTTACGCTACGGGAACATATTGTCAACGCCGTGCGCGCCTCGCATACAGCATATGTATCCCAGGGAACCGGGGACCATAACACTGCTCGGGCAGGGTGGCCGGTAAGGAAAACGGGCCACCACATATACAGACACTTCATTTGAACTGACGGGTGGTTACGACGGGTGGTTACAACACCCTGTCCCATGAATGAGGGAACGGCACCTGCCGGTCTCCTTCAAATTCACCACACCTTGTCTCATGAATGAGGGAGCGGCAACGCCGGTCGCCTTCAAATTCACAAAATCTTGTTATATGAGTGAGGTAACGGCACCGCCGGTCACCTTCAAACTCACAACAGCTCGTCTAGTAAATGAGGGAACGGCACCGCCGGTCTCCTTCAAATTCACAATGAGCCTAGTACCGAACTTACTACCAGTATGTGAGCTATGTCTGCGCAGAACCACTGGGCAGAACCAACAGCCCTATTGAACTGATAACACTTTCGCCTGTAAGGCAGGAACTTCCAGATTGTAAAATCTCACGAACGTAGACGGGGAGGCCCAGCCTGCCGCCATACAGATATCGTGGATGGAAATCCCTCTGGCCCAAGCCCACGAAGAGGCCATGCCTCTGGTGGAGTGTGCTCTGACACCTAGCGGGCACTGCAGGTGTTTGGAAGCGTATGCAGCTGCAATCGCGTCCACTATCCACCTGGACAGGGTCTGTTTCGAGGAGGCGAGACCTTTAGTGCGCCCACCAAACGAAACAAATAGCTGCTCAGAACGCCTGAAGGCGGCGGAGCGTGTGACATAAACCCTCAATGCCCTGACAGGGCAGAGGAAATTGCCACCGTCCCCCTCATCGGATGCTGGCAGAGCCGAGAGGGAGATAATCTGCGCCCTGAAGGGAGTGCCGATCGCTTTGGGGACATAACCATGCCTCGGTCTGAGAATGACCTTAGAGTCATTAGGACCGAACTCCATACACGTCGGGCTCACTGAGAGTGCGTGTAGATCCCCCACGCGTTTCACTGAAGCCAGAGCTATCAGAAACGCGGTTTTTAGCGAAAGGAACCTTGGTTCCACAGTCTCGAGCGGTTCAAAGGGTTCAAAGGGATAGGCCAGATCCCATATAGGAACCGACGGGGGCCGCGGGGGATTCATCCGTCTGGCTCCTCTGAGGAAACGGATGATGAGCTCGTTCCTTCCTAGCGTGCTACCTAGCGTCGTCTGAGCGAACGCTGCTATTGCCGCCACATACACTTTGAGCGTGGAAGGGGACCTGCCCCGTTCCAAAAGCTCTTGGAGGAAGGAGAGCACCCGCTGGACCCCACATTGCTGTGGGTCCAATCCCTTGGAAACACACCACTCAGTGAACACCGACCACTTAGAACTATATAACCGCCTCGTTGAGGGGGCTCTAGAGTGTGAAATCGTGTTCATAACCCCTTCGGGCAGGTCAACGGGTATCCGTTGGTCACCCATACATGCAGGGACCATCGCTCTGGATGGGGATGCCAAACTGACCCTCCTGCTTGAGAGAGAAGGTCTGCTCTCAGCGGAACTGGCCAGGGGGGTGAGTGCGACAGCTTCACCAGCTCTGGGTACCAAATCTGGTTCTCCCAGCGCGGTGCTATAAGGAGCACCGGACGGCGCGTTTCCCTGATTTTCGCTATGACCTGGGGCAATAGGGAGATCGGCGGGAAAGCATACAGCGGGAGGCTGGGCCAAGTTTGGGACAGCGCATCCTCGCTTTTGGACAGAAACGTCGGGCAGCGGGCGTTCTCTTTTGTTGCAAAGAGGTCGAGCTCCGCTCTGCCGAACAGGCGCCATACCAGCTGGACTGTCTGGGGGTGCAGGGACCATTCTCCTGGGAGAATGAGGCCCCTGGACAGCTTGTCCGGGCCCACATTGAGGTGGCCCGGCACGTGCGCAGCTCTCAGCGAGCGCAGCGAGCTGTGTGCCCACACGAGCAGGCGTTCTGTCAGATTGCCCAGACCTCTGGACCTGACACCGCCCTGCCGGTTCACGTAGGACACCACTGTGGTGTTGTCCGACCGGACTAACACATGGTGTCCTCGTATAAGCGGGAGAAACTGCCTGAGCGCGTTCTCTACCGCTATCATCTCCAAACAGTTTATGTGTAGGAGTTTTTCCTCGCTCGACCAAAGGCCCGAGGCTGATCTGCCCTCGAAAACGGCGCCCCAACCCGTGGTGGAGGCGTCCGTCGAGATGACCTTGCGGTGTGAGATGTCTCCCATCGTCACTCCCCTCTGGTACCAGTCGGCTACTAACCAGGGCTCTAGGGCTGACACGCAGCCCTGAGTCACTCTGATCCTGAAGCCACCGGACGCCCAGGCTCTGTGAGGCACTCGGGCGTTTAACCAGCATTGCAGCGGGCGCATGCGCATTAAGCCCAGCTGGAGCACAGCCGCAGCTGAGGCCATACGTCCCAGCATCCTCTGAAAAAGCTTGAGAGGTGCGATTTTGCCCGGCCGGAAGTACGCAGCCATGCGCCGAACTTGGCGCGCGCGATGGGGTGACAGGCGGGCTGACATTGCCACAGTGTCCAGATTCAAACCCAGGAATGAGGTTGATTGCGTGGGCACTAATGAGCTCTTGGTCCAATTGACCGTGAGCCCTAGGCTGTCCAGATGGCTGAGCAGCATTGCCCTGTGGGCGAGGAGCTCGGCCTCCGACTGCGCCAGGATGAGCCAATCGTCCAGATAGTTCAATACTCGCATCCCTCGATTTCTCAGAGGAGCGAGGGCCGCGTCCATGCACTTCGTAAATGTACGGGGTGCTAGTGACAGGCCGAACGGAAGGACGGTGTATTGATAAGCCTGGCCGTCGAAGGCGAATCGTAAGAATGGCCTGTGACGCGGCGTTATCTTGATTTGAAAATATGCATCTTTCAAATCTAGGGAGATTAGCCAGTCTCTCGGGCGAATATGCGCGAGGATCTGCTTGGTCGTGAGCATCTTGAACGATCTTTTCATAAGAGCATTGTTCAGACGCCTCAGATCCAGAATCGGTCTGAGCGACCCATCCCTTTTTGGCACGAGAAAATACCGGCTGTAAAAGCCTGACTTGCTCATAGAATGGGGAACCGGTTCTATAGCCCCTTTGCACAGCAGCGTGGCTATTTCTGCTCGAAATAGATGTGCTACTTCCTCGCTCACTCTCGTCTCTGTACGCGCACAGAAGCGTGGAGGGCGGCGAGCGAACTGCAGAGTGTAGCCGTGCTTCACTGTTTTCAGCACCCATTCTGATACACCTGGAATGGCTTCCCACGCTCTCGCGTGCGCCACACGGGATAGAACGGCCTCCGGGCTCGAAACGCCGCGCTTCGCGGGTTTGACGGCCTGTATAGGAGGGGCGGGCGCAGTGCGCGCGCTCTCTGTGCTGTGGGCCAGCCGATCGCTCGCGATGGCTGGCCGCCCTACACACTGCATCTCTGCCGCTTCGAGCGGGGAGTGGCTTGTGTGCGGCCCTACACTCATCGCTCCGGCCACCCTGGGCGGAAAACAAATGGTGTGTGGCGCGGCGCGTGGCGCCTGAGGCATAATGTTCGCGAAAATGTGTGAGCGCGTTTGAGCGGGCACAACTCTTACGCGTGGAACATGACCGGTTAAGAGTGGCTGTGTGACAGCGCGTGTGGTGGTTAGTCGTGGATGCAAACAAGCGGACACGTGACCTAACTCTAGCACTCGAGCGGCCGGTGGCCGCTTTATGTGAGTGGGGGACACGGGGTTTATAGTGCTTGTGTGCAGGGGTGAACACAGAAAAGTGGGCACATTTACTGCATTTGAAACACATACGGCGTGAGCCGTGCAACCAGAAATAATGCAACTTTTGTGATTTCTCTGGTTCGCCGTAAAAACGGCGGTTATTGACAGGCGAGAAGGCATTTTTGCCGGCTCGTTGGCTGCGTGAAATCCATCTGCAGCAGCCACAGTGGTGGGGGCTGACAGGAAAGAGAGTTTTGACGGTGGTCCGGCCGCGGCGGGACTTAACCGTCGTTTCTTGCCTCTGGCTAGGAGGACTTTGGAGGCTCGGGCTTCAGCGCGATCCTAGGCCGGGGGCCCCGAGGTGGAGGCGGCTTACCACGGCTGGAAGAGCGCGATCTGGGGCGGCCGCTCGGTCTTCGCTGAGACGAAGGGGGCCGCGCTGGGCGCTGGGCGCTGCGCGGAGCTCGTTGCTGGCTGGTCAGGAGGACGGCGAGCAGCGGAGCTATTGCTAGCGCCGGGGCGTCGAGGCAGGAAAAGGTTCATGGCCTGCGTCGTTTTCTGCACTTCGGAGAAACGGTCGACGATCCCCTTGACCGCTGGTCCAAAGAGCCCAGACGGGGAGAGCGGGGCATTTAGGAAGGCCGCGCGCTCTGTTTCTCGCATGTCCGCGAGCGTGAGCCAGAGGTGGCGCTCAGCTACCGTGAGGGAGGCCATAGAGCGTCCGAGGGCCTGTGCTGCGGTCTTGGTGGCGCGAAGGGAAAGATCCGTCGCGCTTCGCAAATCCGTGATTAACTCAGCGTCACAGCATTTCTCGTCCAGGTCGCGGAGGAGATTAGCTTGGAGGATTTGCAGCACGGCCATAGAGTGCAGAGCGGACGCAGCTTGACCGGAGGCAGCGAAAGCGCGGCCGATCAGCGATGACGTCACTCTGCAGGCCTTAGACGGGAGGGCAGCCTTTGAGCGCCAACCAGAAGGCGGGCAAAGGTGCGCTGCGACCGCCTCTTCCACCGGAGGGATAGCGTTGTAGCCTTTCTCGGCCGCGCCGTCAACTTGTGAGAGCGTCGAAGAAGCCTGAGACGAGACCCTCGCGGAGAATGGCGCGTTCCAGGACTTTGCGAGCTCCTCGTGAAGCTCCGGCAGAAAGGGTGCAGTCCTGGAGGTGGGCGCACGGCGGCGACTGTTTAGGAAGCATCCGTCAAGTCGGTTCGGCGCTGCCACCTAGGGCGGGGCCCATTCGAGGCCTAGCTGCTCGACAGCCCGGTTGAGAAGGCGCAAAAGTTCGGCGTCCTCACCCGCTCGAGAGCGTCCGGAGCCCCGGACTGAAGAGGACGCGGAAGACCAGTCCTCGCTGTCGGAAGCCATGATGGAGCAGCTGTCGGCGCGTTCCGCGGCCGCATCCGCCTCATCCCCGGAGGCGGCAACAGAAATGGCGGCCTGGGGTGGGGGCGGGGAAGGCGAGAGTGAAGCGGGCGGGAAAGGTTCCGGCGAGCTTCTCTCGGGGAACTCCGGAATCCGCTGCGAGCGGCGCTTCTTTCTGCGCGGCGTGGCAGGGACTGGAGGGATATCATCATCGAACAGGACGAGTCGAGCCCGCAGGGTCGACATCGTCAGTTCTTCGCACTCTTGGCATCCGCCGGCGAGGAGTGCGGCGGCGGCGTGATCACGGCCCAGGCAGAGAGCGCAGATCACGTGGCGGTCCCCGGAGCTGAGCTGTGCGCGACACGAGCCGCAGGTGGAACGAGACATTTGTATCAACGCTCGGCTCTTTTTGTGAAAAAGTGTGACGCAGCGGCGACAACACTTTTGAGCGTAAAGGATATGGGCTGCCGGATAGCAGAGCAGGCACGGATGGCTGAAGGTGGCGCGATGCTGCCGGCTTCCTCAGGCGCTGTCCTCTGCTTGCTTGTCTGCGCGTTCACGGCGGCGGGTTCCAGATACAGCGATGCGAAGGGCTTCGCTGAAGAAAAGAAAATCGAATATGCAGCCCGTGAGCCCTGCTTATATACACGTGGCCACGCCCCACCTGTAGGCAAATGAAGCCAGGTGGGCGCGAAGCGCCCTCATTGGTCGCCACGTCACGCGGGCTTACCGATAGGCTGCTGCAGTTGCCAGCAGAGCCGCCAATTGCACGCTGGAATAGCCTGCTATGGTCTGCCAGGCTGCCGCACTGCGTTGACAATGTTACAAAATTAAGGATAATTTGGGGTTTTTCAGAAATCTCGAAGAAAGAATACTTTCCCGTAGCGTAAGGAACTTACGCAATACGAGAGAACCTCTCGTAAGAGAACTAGACAATCATGAAAGAACAAATAATGAAGAATACATGTTTAGAATGTTAAAATAATAATTTTTAATGCTTTTCAACTAGTACAACACACAAATGTGTTCAAATTGGCAACAATGACATCTACAACAGTAGCCTAATATATTCTGTCAATTTCTTCACGTTACATCAACTTTTATTTTGACGGGTTGCCGTGCGCCTTTGAATGTCTGTGTTCATGATATGACAGTTTTCTCAAATGAAACGATACATTCTCATGAAGTGACGGTTTATGGTTCGTGTCCTCATATAGTGACACGGCAGAGGCTACAAAGACAGCGAGTGAGTGTCACGTGCACACGCGTATGTGTGTGTGTGTGTGTGTGCACGTGCGCGCCCCGTCATTCACATAGAGACGCAGAACATGCAGGAGTAATATTTAAATAGTATTTTGCAGTTTAATATTCACAGACACTCGTATATTCGGCTACAGTTTGGAGCCCTGCGCTTAGATAAATACTAAAGGCCTGTACACACCGGGACGAATATTGCACATGCTTATTGCCAGCGTTTTTCGTGACGTTTTTCTGCGCATCTTGAGTGTTCACACCCAAGCGATTTTCACTGGTGATGCGCCGAGTGAACTTGCACATTCAGTAGATGGCGCTCCCGGTACACAAGGTGGTGCTGCGACACTTTACGCTTCTGACACTCGCTTGTCACACAGAAGAAGAAGAGAGACAGTTTTTACGTGCTTGCCAAAACCATAGATATATTATGTCTATGGCCAAAACCATTCACACACTTTTTGCTAACTGGCAAGCAGCATTAGCAGCTCATCTTCTTCTTTGTCTACTTACTACTTCTTCGTCGTATCAGTGTGTGCTCGGCAAGACCGTTTTGTGCTTGAGCGCCACCAAGTTGTGTTTTACTGTCACTTCAGCTGCTCCAGGCACGTGAACAAAAGCGCGGATCTCATTGGTCGGCCAATTTTTATCACGCCGCGTCAAAATAAAAAAAATAAGAGGCATTTTTTTAAAAATGACGCTTTTACACCAGGTGTTTTGCGCGTCGGTGTGCACACTAACATTGGCGCCCTTTGTTTAGTCACGAGGCGTTAAATGTCGGCAATAAACGCGCGCGAAAATCGTCCCGGTGTGAACAGGCCTTAACGCGACTGAACGCAGCTGCGGGGACCGAATATACTCTGGTAGGCTATCGTCACATTTTTTTAAATTTCAGTACGGACTTGGTACCGAAGTACCGGTACTTGTGACATCCCTACATAAAACCATGGTTAATTTTCGTAAGGGGATCATGGTTCTGTGTAATAAATAATCACAAACTGTATTAATCTATCGTCTCACATACCTAAACTAACATGACTATGTGAGTCAATACATGGCATAGAATTCTGAGGTAAAACTTTTGTTGTCTAAGTTAACGTATATCATGTAAGCTTAAGAATTGTTGCCGCGAAAAAAAAAGAAAAAACTATAGGCCTACCTATAATTATGCTAATTAAAATGATTATTAATGAAAACATTATATGAACTTACCTTAAAACATCTGCAACGAGTGGCTTTGCCCTTTGCTTTGTCCTTTCAAAATGACAGTTTGGGAGCGAATTTAAACATCAAGGCGCGAAGGCCGTGAAAAAACCAAGCGCTGGGTAGAATCAACCAAGCGTTGCGACCCAGCAGGTTTAACCCAACAACTGGAAATTTGAAACTACCCAATGGTGTTTCAAATGTGATCAAATAAACCAACAAAAATTACCCAACAGTCTCAATCCAGCATTTTGGGTTAAAAAACAACCCAGCATTATTTAGAGTGTAGAGGTTGCAGCCTTTAGCCTCATTGTTAGAGTGTACGACTCTTATGCCGACAGACACGGGTTCGAGTCCCTCGTGGAGTGGGCGTTTTGAACAGGAGGGGTTACATTGGTGCATGACCCGGATGTGGGTGAGGTTTAGGGGGGTGAGTGTAA
Source organism: Romanogobio albipinnatus (assembly GCA_023566225.1). NCBI lineage: Eukaryota > Metazoa > Chordata > Actinopteri > Cypriniformes > Gobionidae > Romanogobio > Romanogobio albipinnatus. Next base: position 27,699,375 of record CM042263.1, on the reverse strand, counting down.
CGGAGGCCAGCTAGTAGTCGCTGTGTGAGTAAACCTCACTCCTCTGATCTCAAGAGACAATCTAGCGACTGACGCTAGGGGTTGCAGCCTTTAGTCTCCTTGTTAGAGCATCTAACTCTCATGAAACACGGAGTTTAAGCTCCCTCCAAAGATTCTCTACTGGATTTAGGTCTGGAGACTGGCTAGGCCACGCCAGAACCTTGATATGCTTCTTACAGAGCCACTCCTTGGTTATCCTGGCTGTGTGCTTCGGGTCATTGTCATGTTGGAAGACCCAGCCTCGACCCATCTTCAATGCTCTAACTGAGGGAAGGAGGTTGTTCCCCAAAATCTCGCAATACATGGCCCCGGTCATCCTCTCCTTAATACAGTGCAGTCGCCCTGTCCCATGTGCAGAAAAACACCCCCAAAGCATGATGCTACCACCCCCATGCTTCACAGTAGGGACGGTGTTCTTGGAATGGTACTCATCATTCTTCTTCCTCCAAACACGTTTAGTAGAATTATGACCAAAAAGTTCTATTTTGGTCTCATCTGACCACATGACTTTCTCCCATGACTCCTTTGGATCATCCAAATGGTCATTGGCAAACTTAAGACGGGCCTTGACATGTGCTGGTTTAAGCAGGGGAACCTTCCGTGCCATGCATGATTTCAAACCATGACGTCTTAGTCTATTACCAACAGTAACCTTGGAAACGGTGGTCCCAGCTCTCTTTTCAGGGCTGATTTCTCACCTTTCTTAGGATCATTGAGACCCCACGAGGTGAGATCTTGCATGGAGCCCCAGTCGGAGGGAGATTGACAGTCATGTTTAGCTTCTTCCATTTTCTAATGATTGCTCCAACAGTGGATCTTTTTTCACCAAGCTGCTTGGCAATTTCCCCGTAGCCCTTTCCAGCCTTGTGGAGGTGTACAATTTTGTCTCTAGTGTCTTTGGACAGCTCTTTGGTCTTGGCCATGTTAGTAGTTGGATTCTTACTGATTGTATGGGGTGGACAGATGTCTTTATGCAGCTAACGTGTGCATCTAATTTAGGATAATAAATGGAGTGAAGGTGGACATTTTAAAGGCAGACTAACAGGTCTTTGAGGGTCAGAATTCTAGTTTATAGACAGGTGTAGTATGTACTGTGTGTGTGTGTGTGTGTGTGTGTGTGTGTGTGTGTGTGTGTGTGTGTGTGTGTGTGTGTGTGTGTGTGTGTGTGTGTGTGTGTGTGTGTGTGCGTGTGCGTGTGCGTGTGTGTGTATTTATGTGTATATATATGTGTGTGTATGTATGTATGTGTGTATGTACTGTTTTTATGTGTGTATGTACTGTGTGTATGTACTGTATGTATATGTATGTGTATGTGTGAGTTTTTGGGTGGGAAAACAATAGCACAAACATCAGTAAGTATTAGATTTAATCTCAGTATCTCACAGAGCAATGGTTAACATGGGGGGGGGGGGGGGGGGGTGCATCTTTAAGAAGAGATTTCATCCCCCCACCTTTGCCTCTTTCTCATCTCATTTCTCTAAAACCAGTGTCTGGCCAAGCATGGTGCCAGCATCCCGCGCCGCAGACGACATGGCTGCTCCAAAAGCGATTATGCTAAATGAGGCACACATTGTTATCTCTGAATTACAAGTAGAACTCCTCATTCCCTGTTAAAACAAACCAGAATCTGCTCCAGTATCGAAATGAAGGTTGCGTTTCACTGCACAAATCTAATTTTTTAATGTGTTAAAAAAAAACCCTCTCTGTGGCTCCATTTACAGCCAGGTACAAAGACTTTAATAGATCTTCTTTTTCCCCCTAACATACTCTCAGCCCATTTGGACCACCATACAAGAGGAAGCTTAATTTGAGAAAAATTGATTCACACCATATCATAATTTGCCTTGCCACTAAACCGAACGTCTCAGCAGCATAGGTAGTGGCAATATTACAAATCATCGGAGCACATTGGAGCCAGATCAATATGGAGTCCCACAGTCAATCTTGTTTATTACTCCTTTACAATTTCAGAATTCAGACTGGCAGAGCATTTGAAGACAAGCTTCCAGGAGCAATGGAGAGAGTGCCATAGATCATCCAGAGAGTGAGATCATATCACAAAAGAGGGTTAGAGGAAACATTTGCATCTCTTCACAGCTGTGTTCAAGTTGTAAAATGTACAGATTTTTTCCTTTTCCTTTTTATTTGTATACTTATTTTTATATATTTGCATAGTGATAATTTTTATTTATTAATTATTTATCATAGCATGAATTACGTGAACTACAACAAATACTACCATGACTTACATTTTCTATTTTACAAATGTACCTTACAATTAAAATAATATAGCATCATTTTTATTTTCATTTTGCATTAATATAGAGCCCAATGGAAGCTTGTTTCCACCAAAAAATACTTTTTTTATGTAAGTGAGACTTTGGTAACACTTCATTTTAGGGTTCAATTATCGCTATTAACTAGTTGCTTATTAGCATGCATATTACTAGGATATTAACTGTTTATTAGTACTTATAAAGCATATATTAATGCCTTATTCTGTATGACCGTATTCTGCATACCTTAATCCTACCCAATACCTAAACTTAAATGCTAGAAAAACTACCTTACTAACTATTTATTCGCAATAAATTAGGAGTTTATTGAGGCAAAAATCATAGTTAATAGTGAATATGTGTTCCCCATACTCAAGTGTTACAGAGACTTTTTATCTCACAATTCGGACTTTTGAATTTGCAATTGCAAGTTTATATCTTACGATTCTGAGCAAAAAGTCAGAATTGTAAGATGTAAACTCGCAATTATAAAAAAAGTCAGAATTGCATTTCATGTCTTTTATTTTGAATTGTATGTTCCTGATTTCTTGTCATGTGACTTCCTTGTCCTCATGTGATCATGGCTGCGTTTGAAACCTGGCAGGAAGGCAGGAAGGCACCAAGGCACCTCCGAATCTAATGTTAGCTTCACTTCCTTCATCTGATCGATTTTTGAAGGCAGCATATTTGTATCCTTCGCTGCCTTTGATATCCCACAATCCTATGCTTTCCATTCTTTGACAGTTGAGCTGGGAAAAAAGATGGCGTCCGAAAATTGCGTTTGCTGGTCAGTTTGTGTGTAAATGTAACATTTTCTACTTCTGATGTCATTTCTAGCAAGAAATTACTAATGTAATAATTAAATGTGTTTAGTTCTCACCAAAGCTCTCTCTATTTTGCTGTAGATCATTAAACGGTTACACTGCCTAAGAAGTCTGTCTGAAATTTGTTTCGTGACGTGCCTTCATGCACAAACGCTGCCTTACAAGCCATTGTCTGATAAGGCAGCGAGGAAACGCCTGACAGTGCCTGGTTGCGCCAAACAAGATTAAAAAAAGAAGCATACATTTCAGTGTCTTCAGTGGTGCAGTCAATAAAATATAATGCTCAAAGATATAGGTTTTGACGCAATCAACCTGGGTTTGAATCTGCCTTTTGCTGAGCTCGCTCTTCTCCCTTTTTTACTTTTAATAAAAATTAAGAAAATGTTCTAAAAGTGGAAATAAATTGCCTAACGAAATGTTTAATAATAAAAGTATTTATGGGTAGGTTTAGGGGAAGGTGTAGGGAGGGATTTTATTGTCCCAATAAGTTGGCATCCATTTAATAATTGTAATAAATATAACAATTTACACTCTATGTTACTACTATAAATACTATCACTATTTGCACTTAGTGTAAATAGAATCTATCACTATTTGCACTTAGTGTAAATAGAATCTATAACTATTTGCACTTAGTGTAAATATCATCTATTGCTATTTGCACTTGGTGTAAATATCATCTATCACTATTTGCACTTAGTGTAAATAGTATCTATAACTATTTGCACTTAGTGCTGCCTTAATTAACTATATACATTGGGCATTCAGAGCTTTTATAAGCACTAAGTTCCCGTACGAACTGAACGGACCAGTTATCTGTGCAATACGACTGAAGGCTGGTTTATAATTGTGCGTGAGTGAGGCACATTCACCAGCACGCTCCTAAAGTGTGATAAGATTTGCACGGGCAGTTCCTACTTGTTGATAAAATGTGAATTCTATTAAGAATTTACTGCTTTAAAAAGCTATGGAGAAAGTTGAACGTGACCTAGAACAGCCACATGAACTAAAAAGACTGGTGGAAAGAGGAGAAAACATTCTGCGCCAACATAAACTAGAAAGCTTTTTAAACTACACTAGAAATCTTCACGGTCTGTTGTATTTATTGGGGTAAATTTTGACTAAAACTAGTTTTTCACTGAAGATTTATATTACAACTGTGGCGTGTTGTAGCTATAGTTTCTAAATGTGTATAAATTCCAAAATTAATCTAGATTAATCTAGATTAAAATGGCTCATTTGAATTCTGACGAAGGCAATCAGAATATGTGTGCTCGTAAGTGATTGTTTGTCTTTTTGTAGTTTGCTTAATAAATAACTTCTGTCCCTTTAAGACCTGACGCACGCATATCCAAACACTGTTCCTGTGAGCTGGTTACGATTGTGTTCGTCGTAAATGGGCACCCAACAAGATGGGCATTGAGACATTTTTGAGTGTATTTGACCATTAATAAGCTGTAAAAAGGAGCTCATTTTTGCACTTGTATGTCAGAGGCGGCTTTATTACGGTATGTGTGTGTGCGCTTCAGATGCGAGCGCGAAATCTGTGGGAATTAGTAGAATTAACATTATGTGCAACCCTGCGCAAAATTCAGACCGGTCACACCAATACTAACAAAAGTCCAGCAGAACACCCGTTCGCAATGTTCAGAGGATTAAACGGCCTGAATGAGAGGAGGCAGGTGCGTTTCACTCGCTGTCGGTCGGAGAGGAGAGCGCAGCTGATATCGATACTGTAGAAAATGAGTATTGTATCGTTTCAGATATTTCAGTATCGATACATAGCGAAATATGGATATTTTTGACAACACTAGTAGGCATACACACAGGTTCGAAAGACTCGTTCTCTCGCCCCCTACAGTGCAATTCGGCTAGGTGTACATCCACGCTAAAATATCAAGGTGAAAGTCATCATAGCTTGTGTAGTATAGACCCAGCTCCCAACCCAACTTTGAGAATAGATTAACGGCAATATTTTTTTTATCGCCCGATAAGAGTCTCGCGCTAACGCAGCACGTTAACGCCGATAACGGCCCACCACTAATATATATATATATATATATATATATATATATATATATATATATATATATATATATATATATAAAGAAATAAAAAGGTTAACATTGGCCTTAGCATTGTACTGAGGAGTCACCAATGGTCTTACCTCCTTATTGTAACAAATGCTATAGATTTACAATTACAATTACAAGAACTCTGTTACTTTTTCACAAGTCCAAGTACACGATAGAATCAAGAGGACCTTCTTGAATTAAAAAATGCAAAATGTGTTTTGCTAATAATGACATATATTAGGTAAACCTGGCTTTCAGATATTCCAAAATATGACCGAAAATTTACATTTTCAATATAAGAACATTTTAAGTACAGTTAGTTTGACCCATCATAGCACTTTAATTTAGAACATTCCGTGAAACTGGTAAGTTTTTAAGTGCTTAAATAAAATACAAAAACATCATATCCTTAACAAGTACAAGTTAACAAGTAATCGTTAACTAGGCTATTACTTTTTTCAGTTATGTTATCAATTCATGTGTGGATGATACCACAAAAGACCACTTTGCAAAATAAATAACACTTTCACACACTTCACACTTCAACTCCCCCAAATTTAAACCAAAACTACGCCCTTGCAATTGTGAGTTTAGAAAAAGTAAAGTGAGATAAAAGTGAAAGTAACCTTTTTTTCAGTTGTGAGTTTATATCTCAAATGTCTGGCTTTCCCCCCTCACAACTCCAAGTATTTATCTCTATATAAATTTGGAGATAAAAAGTTGCAATTACCTTTTTTATTCCATGGTGGAAACAGGCTTCCATAGGCCCTTAGGGGACAAGTTGGTGTAAAAAAAAAAAAAATGACATGGTAGGAAAGATTAAATATCAATTATTTTGTATTTGCATGCAAAACATTTGCTTTCTTTTGCAAAAAATATTGCATTCCCCCAAGAAACTTTTTGTTTCCAAAAGTTGTGTTCCCCAGAGAAAATATAGTACTACAATGCTTTTTAGCATTATAATGGATATAACAATTTTAATGTACTTGGCCTTTTAGTATTTTGGCCAAATGCTTTAAAATTGTGTCCTCCCTTGCATCTTTTTTTTTTTTTTTTATCATATCATCATTTGTCCCTTTAGAGGCTTTGTACATTACAGTGAGTATTTTGGGGGGAAATGTGCATATTTGTCATGATGAAAATAAATGTATAACACAAAAAACATGCCTAATTTTCTGATATAGTATATATTTCTTGTAATATACTTTTTTTCTAGACAGTTTTCATGAGATTCACCCATTTTTCGTGCCAAATGTTTTAAAATACCTTGCAAACACAGTTTGTGAACTAGTCCAACGACCTGACCCCATTCAATGCCCACTTTTCATGTGGGAATCTGGTCAATTCCTGAAGGATTTTTTTATTTGGTTTGTTACCGGAAATGCATCAGGTTACAAAAGTAAAATGGGTCGCCTCATGCACATAATGCTCCTGTAGATCTACTGGTAGTGTATAGCACAAGCAACACCAAGGTCATGGGTTTGATTTTCAAAGAACTCGCTCTGATTAAAAATATATACGTTTGCACTGTAAGTAGCTTTTATCGTCAGCCAAATGAATAAATGTAAATAACAGGATTTTAGCATCTGCTCGCTAAAACATCAGGGCTAGTCTGTCCTCACTGCTGATGAAATGGCTTTTTTGCACTTGCTAAGCCCAGTGCAAAGCCCCACCGTCATGAATATTTGGTCCCTCAGTTTTTATCAGAATGTCTGTTTCAGCCTGCCGGAGCAAGAGCCTTGCTGCATTTTAATCAGGCCGTGCACTCAGGCAGAACTGGGATGTAAAATGTTGGCACGGCTCCTGCTTTCCTCCTGCCCATTAAAATTCACAGTCAGGCTGGATGTACAAATAATAATAATAATAATAAATGAAAATGAACAGTGTGTTGAGGCTAAGCCGTTAATATGAAGCTTGACTTCTCGCTCCTGGAGGGATTGGAGTTATCTGGAGTTGTGGAGCCCTCTGATGCTTCCTCGAACCATGGGTTAATAAGAATGGGTGCTGAGGGGCTTCAGAAAAGACTGGGGGGGAAATATCATGTAAGAACGCTAAACCAAAATGAGCAGATTTTTTTTTTTTTCACACACATTTGCATATATTAAAAGAATGTGCCCGGTTCAGTACAAGTTAAGCAAACACAATTTAAACTTGTGCCTTGTGCAAGTACATGGGTCAAGCGGTGAACATTGAAATACACACTGTTTAAAACACACAGCTAACAGACTCATGGGTATTCAGTTACACAGCCAGGTCTTTTGTCAATAACTATCGTCAACAGCAAAATATGTTTTTTGCAGGAAGTTGGTGTAATACGACACCTTCCAGTGGGGGCTAACATGTTAAAAAGTCAAATGTTTTCCACTTGGTAAAACTTTGATTACACGCTTCACCCACATGAGACATTGGTAGCCTAATTCATAACCAAAGGTTCATCCACAGATAACTCTTGCCCCATTGAATGCCATTGATATTGTATGAATAATGGAATATAATGTAACTCTTTGGGACAAGTGTTCTGGGAGGTTTAAAAGGAAAATGTAAAGGTCAGAATTATTCACCTAAAGGTATTAATTTGGTAATTATCCAATTGTACTCACCCCAATTGACTTCCATTGTTAGTGTAGAGGACTTCATTATGTAACTCAATGGGGCTTTGGAAAGTTTCAAAGCAAAATGCAAAGGTCATATTTTTGTTAATACAATTACTTCACCCACAGAAACTACATTGGTAATCTTCCACCTAGATCATTTACTTCGATTATCAATGTATGAAGCCTAATAATGGAAGTCAATGGGGCATGTGTTCCGAAAGGTATTTTCATATTTTTTATCATATTATCATATTTTTGGTACAACAATTGCATAAATTATTCAGAAAAAACCTGTTTTATTTAGCACGGTTTAAAAAATTCACCCACATAAATTACATTATTAATCATCCACTTTGAACACCTGCACCATTGACTTTTATAGAGTGTAACAGTGCACACATAATTTTTCAGTGGCGTATTTCAAAAGTATTTTTTCCATCCATTTATTGCCAGTGTTTGAAAATTGGACACACATATAAGTATTTCACGAGTTCACACTTACATCAAATTAAATAGAGTAAATATTATGCGTATTTGGCGTGCTGTCCGGGGGAGGGCTCCGGGCTCAGAATTTTGCCCGAACCCAGAGTACCCCCCCCCCCCCCCCCCCCCGTGATAGAAATAGTCTAGAACTAGACTACATATATTAATTTGATGTCTTATGTGAGTTTAATTAAGTGAGGAGAAGGGGTGGTGGAGGGAAGCTAAGAAACAGTCAACGACAGGAAGGTAAATCGGCTGTCTGTATACACCTCCTATCATTGATTTTTTAATGAGCTCCTCTTGTGTTCAATTAGGTTTAATTATCTGGGTCTGCTCCACTTAACAGTTTTAATTTCCTGAATGTGCTTCTCCCGAAATGTGTTTATAAAACATAAATTTGAGAGTATAGGGGCAGTACTTCATGGGAGTGGGTGGAGCTAAAAAGCTATGTTGTAATGGTCTGCTTGTCTCAACTTTCTGATTTATGTACAGCATCATGGGTAATGTAGTTTTTCACCAGATGAAATTAAGATAAAAAAGCTTTATTGATGTGACACTAGGCTATTTTACAATAAACACTTCATAATCCGTCCAAAACAGGCCAAAGAAATCTTGTCTAAACAGTCTTACGTCTATGACATTTTATGTTGCAGCATAATGAAGGAGCTGCCGAACGACTGACATCTCTCTCTTTTCAAACAGATTACATAAACAGAGAATATTTGTTTTAAAATTTTATGTAAAACCTGACACTTCAACATTTCTTTAGACATATGGCATGTTTGTGTGACAAGTATTCACTAAGTTACTGTTCATTTTCTGGGAGAGTATCAGCTGCAGATTGCACATCATGTTTGTTTTCTTTATTTTGCAAAAAGCAGAACATTTTGTTTTTATTGTGATACTTCCCAGATTATAATGATGTATAACACTTACCTGAATGATAAAAATCGACTATTATTTGAGTCTCTTTGGCACTGATAAGAAAAAAAATTCGAGGCGGTTGTGCCAGTGTGATCTTCAACCTCTAGGGGTTAGAAGCGTGTTTGAAAATAATTGCAGATAGAAATAAAGTTGTCTTGAAAATGAATACATTGTTGTCATGCAATAAATACATATAAAAAAGTGAACTGCATGGTTTCAGAAGTGATGGGAAACAGTTTCTCAAGACGATCAGACCACCTTTGTCCTATTTGATACACCTATATCTCCTGCCCTTCCTTTTTTCCCATCTAATCCCATACAACCACATGACTTATACTTCAATGACACACATTATAGAAGTAGGCATTCAGGCAAGAGTGTTTGGATACACGCAAATTTCCGTCCCATTATGCCGGACAATGAGGAAAAAACCTTAATCTCTCTAAATCAGCGCACAAAGCCCGGATCAAGCCTACTCACTCTTTTGTGCCGACTACCTGCTTACAGCGATTCTCTACGGCTGCCTTCCATTATTTGTGTATGTGCTTTCCAATTAAGCACCTGTTCTAACAAAGTGCTGCACCTGAAAGCAAGGCACTCCGAGCATGTCATGGAGAAAAGCTGGGCTAGATTGTGTTTCATCACACTGCTGTGTGTGTTTAAGCTTGAGGGTTCACACAGACACACACACACACACACAGACAGACACACACACACACACACACACACACACACACACACACACACACACACACACAGAGAGACAACTCTTGACTGCTTAGTGGAATAAATAAAGTCAAGGTGTCATTTCCTTCTCCTGTCAGGTTCTTTAGACACAATTTCATCTTTCAAAAAAAAAAAAAAAAAACATTTAGAGCTGTCTGCATCTGAAATCCTGCCCCATTTGAATGTTTTTTTTTTATGCAGAATAATAGAATGTTTAATAATAAGCAATGCTATGTAGATGTTCTTAATTTATAATGAAAGAATTTAGAATGCAAACAAGAATAAAGTCCCAGAAAAGTGACCCATCAGAGATTACACAATAAGCATCATAAAGGTAAATTGAATAAAAGGTCAAGTGTGCACAATAATATGAGGCTGGAGTATTTTAACATTGAAAAAGGTAAAAGAAAAACACTTAAACATCTCCCATCTTTATCGACCCGGGACATTATTCACTACCCTCCCCCTTCATTCATTTTAACGACAAGAAAAAATAAAATTATAAAAGAATGTTTTCAAATATATACTTGTTTTAGAAGTGTATAGGGTCGCTAGTTTACTGAGGTATGTAATAGTGTAAGTATATTTATTTCTGCACAACAATAATTTAATCTCTGATGACTCATAAGTGCAATTCACCTTTATTTCTCAAGGTGGCAATGTCTTTGCAATCAAACACAAAATATCTTGGGGAGCACAAAACTTTTGTGTGCAAATGCAATGTTTTTCTCAAAAGAACAAATACAAAACTTTTGCGTGCAAATGCAATGTTTTTCTGAAAAGAGCCAATACAAAACTTTTGCGTGCAAATGCAATGTTTTTCTCAAAAGAGCCAATACAAAACTTTTGTGTGCAAATGCAATGTTTTTCTCAAAAGAGCAAATACAAAACTTTTGTGTGCAAATGCAATGTTTTTCTGAAAAGAGCCAATACAAAACTTTTGCGTGCAAATGCAATGTTTTTCTGAAAAGAGCCAATACAAAACTTTTGCGTGCAAATGCAATGTTTTTCTCAAAAGAGCAAATACAAAACTTTTGCAAGTGAGAGCAAAGTTTCTTGTGGAAATGTAAAACTTGCAGTGGGACAAAATTTATTGGGGAAATGCAAAGCTTTTGTACTGGAACGCAAAGTTTCTTAAGGAAATGCTAAACTTGCTCTGGAATGCAAGGTTTCTTAGGGAAATTCTAAACTTGCATGGGAATGCAAAGTTTCTTAGGGAAATGCTAAACTTGAACTGGAACGCAAATATTCTTAGGGAAATGAAAAACTTTTGCACTGGAATACAAAGGTTATTAGGGAAATGCTAAACTTGCACTGGAAGGCAAAGTTTCTTAAGGAAATGCTAAACTTGCACTGGAGGACAAAGTTTCTTAGAGAAATGCAATACTTGCACTAGAACGCAAAGTTTCTTGGGGAAATGCTAAACTTTCATTGGAAAGCAAAGTTTCGTGAGGAAATACAAAACCTTTGCACTGGAATGCAAAGTTTCTTAGGGAAATGCCAATCTAGCACTGGAACACAACGTTTCTTAGGGAAATGCCAATCTAGCACTGGAACACAAAGTTTCTTAGGGAAATGCTAAACTTGCAGGGGAAAGCAAAGTTTCTTGGAAGAGTGCAAAACCTTTTCACTGGAACTCAAAGTTTCTTAGGGAAATGCCAATCTAGCACTGGAACACAAAGTTTCTTAGGGAAATGCTAAACTTGCAGGGGAAAGCAAAGTTTCTTGGAAGAGTGCAAAACCTTTTCACTGGAACTCAAAGTTTCTTAGGGAAATGCCAATCTAGCACTGGAACACAAAGTTTCTTAGGGAAATGCTAAACTTGCAGGGGAAAGCAAAGTTTCTTGGAAGAGTGCAAAACCTTTTCACTGGAACTCAAAGTTTCTTAGGGAAAAGCAAAACTTGCACAGGAACGCAAAGTTTTTTAGGGGGTGCAAAACTTGCATGGGAACCCAAAGATCCTTATGGAAATGCTAAACTTGCTTAGGAACGCAAAGTTTATTTGGGGAGTGCAAGACTTTTGCACTGGAATGCAAAAGATTCTTAGGGAAATGCTAAACTTGCTTGGGAACGCAAAGATTCTTTGGGGAGTGCAAAGCTTTTGTACGGGAACGCAAAGTTTCTTAGGAAAATGCTAAACATGAACGGGAACGCAAAGTTTCTTGGGTGAGTGCCAAACTTGCACAATATTTTGCACATAAATGCAAAGTTTCTTGGAGAAATCTAAAACTTGTGCAGGTAAATGAAAAGTGTCTCAGGGGAACATCTTGGGGGAATGCAAAAATCTAGAAAAAAAAATTATATATTTCTAGATAAATATATATATATATTTACCCCTTGATCATTAGGGGCTTCATACTCCCTCAAAGTGCATAATGATGCTGTCTAGCTTCGGCGCAGGCTTTGCATCAGGAGTGCGCCTATGATGCCTTAAAATGTTGCTTGTGTTGGCAGCTCACTCAGCTGGCAGGTTTTGGACCAGGGCCAATGTTTAACACAACCCTGTTCCCAAAATTCCTCTTCACCTTTATAAGTCCCTCCTCTTTTTGCAATAATCAGTTGAGGTCAGCTGGTGGCTCACATCTGGCAGGGTGGTGTTGGAACAGCTGGGCTGAGCAGGTGCAGAAGCGCTGGTGTGTCAGCTCTGATAATGTGGTGATGGTTAGCACTCACTGCCACCAGCCTGCCTCCTGGCTGAATCTGCTACAATAACCCCTGCCAGACAGGCAACAGCACACACATCCAAATTCATTTTCCATAAATAAGGGTAATATAATGTTGCTATCAGCAAAGAACAGTGCATATCAGCAAAGAACAATGCATATCAAGTGCAATTTCTAATAAAAGGAATTATATCAAGGCATTATAGTATATCACTTACATACAAAAAGAATACATGTTAAGCTGCAAAATGGTATTTTTATGAACCAGTGAATGATTTGTGTTGGATTATTTTTCTTTTTTTCAAGATTTTATTATGATAGGACAGTAGGTAGACAGGAAGCAAAGTGGGAGAGAGAGAGAGGGACGGGATCGGGAAAGGTCCACAAGCCGGGACTCGAACTCGGGTCGCCCGAAGCTCAACAGCGCTATATGTCAGGGCACTTCCCACGAGGCTATTGGTGCTGTACTTGCACAACTTGGAAACTTTTTACCATGCCTTCATCTTTTATTTCTGCTACTTTTCCAATGACATTTATGGTTGAATGAATTATATCGTTTTAACCCCCGTCTCAGAGCCACACTTTCAATATTGTACTGTGAAAAGCCATAATAAATAATATTATTGCATTTCAAAAACCATGTAATAAGCAGTTTAGTATTATTGTGTGAAAATGATTTATATGTTTTTTTTACACAAATAACAGCTATCGCTCAATTACTCAATAATTACACAAATATTTCCACCACAGCCAAGAATTGCAGCTAATGAAGTTTTGAAGTGGACATTTTTATCAATGAGAAAACTGTAATTTTGCTGCTAAAATCCAGTAATTTCAATAGGAATCTACTTGATTTGGGAATTCTGTTTGCCGTGCGAATTTCCAGCGTTGACCAGTGAATGTTCTCTGAACTTTAGCTACCAACCTGGCAAGTTATAAACAAACACGATTCAAGAAACGTTAATAGAATGTTCTGGTCATTAGTAATGTTCTCAAAACGTTAGCTATACATCGTCCATTGTTCATTTTTTAAACATTTTAGTTGGATTTTCTAACATTGTAACATCTTGTTCAGATGTTTAGAACATTCAAAAGTAACATTTCCCACAATGTTTGTGCCATATGATAAAATGGAATGTTCCCTTAACGTTCACATAATCAAATAAACATTTAAAAGAACATTTAGAAGAACATTTAAAGAATTAATGTTTTCATAACTTAATGGGAATGTTAGCAATAAAAAAAAATATTATTTTTTTTAGCTGAGAACAGAACGCTGCTTGATTTTGTGCACACGAGTATAACACTATGGGGCCATTTACATGACACTGTTTACATTACCCCGTTTACATGACAACTAATAACAGAAAAAAAATTACGCGTTTTGGCCATTCATTTACATGACAACATTTACATGTGCATTTACATTTACAAGTGCAAGTTTATGAAAATGGCACTTTATCTTCTCTGTGTAAACTACAAAAATGTGAATTTGTGAAAAAGGTGACGTCATACGCATTACGTGTTCAGTCTATAGGAGCATAGTGTTTATTTACAAAGTAACATCGCCATCTACTAGCCTGACATGAATAATACAGTGTTTTAAGTCATTATACTTGAAAAAACACAAAAACGTTTCCAATTTTAGTACATCAGTGTCGCGTACAAGTACCCTTTTTGTACTTAAAGTAGTAATACTTACCACTTTTAGAAATTATCCAACTATATGTTTAGCTAACGTTTGTTGAAGTCAAAGTAATAATTACGTACTTTGCCACAAAGTTTATTTACTTTTTGCTGTTCATTTTCTCCATTGCGCTGCATAGATAAGTGCATATGGGACTCAACAAGGATCTCTTGCATCACAAAGCATTAAACTGTTAAGTAAACACATGTGCTGCTCTCTTCTCAATGGTCTGTAACAGCGGCGTAATTGCTGACTGACATCAAAGTGATTGTGAGGCAATGGAGGCTCTTTCCCTGAGCCGTTGTGCGTTAATGGGCAGTTAATACACTGTTAATCAAAAGCCAAGCACACTATACACTTATGTGTTCCAATTTGCCACTCGCCTGCTGTTAGCAAGCTTTTAGCCTCCATTTAGACATTTGTGAAAATACCAACCAAGCCAAAAGGCGACTAGTATTGTTTTATCCATTTGTGTTTTAGCCCTTGGACCACTTTTGTACGTTAAAATGATAGTTCACCTAAAAATGGCCCATGCCCAGTTTGTGTGTATTTAATATAATAATAATAATAATAATACATTGATTGATACGATGTATTAAGTCAATCAGTGCCCTATAAAAAAAGACCAGCAGTCCATTGTGCAAAGCGGTTGCACAACTGTCAACTCCCACAGTTACAGCAACGTGTAATGGATTCCAGTCATTTAAAGGTTCATTAAATTTGCTTTGTTCAAGTGCAATATAAATACTGTGATTTATAAGCTATAAATTGCAGCAGTTTCATAGTACTTCAGGAGGGTTTATTGGGCATAGCTGAAACATAACCTGCCACCGGTGGATGTTTGAGCTGTGTTTGCTTTGCTGTGCACATTTTGGCACTAACAAGGCAACGTTTAAGAGTACAGTTGGTCTTTGCTTGGGATAAGTTACACTTTTTAACCCTGTGACCCGGGACGTCATTCACTGTCCTCCAATATATCCATGCAATATTACAAATTAAAGAATGTAAAAGAATGCCTGTTTTCCCATTCATTTTTTGTAAAACGTGTATAGGGTCGCTAGTGACCCGAGGTGTGTAACAGTGTAAGTATTTTTTTCTGCACAACAATAATTGAATGTTTGATGACTGAATAAGTGCAATTCACCTTTATTCCTCAAGGTGGCAATGTCTGATACACAATGATGAATTGACTTCTCATTTATAGTTACCACAGGCAGAAAACAAAAGAATAGGAAGCAAAATTTGAAATGGCTTAGTGATTAACTGCCGATCAAGTTCTGAACGCAGTCAGATTTAGTGTCACTGTGGTTCTGGAATACGCTGTCTTTTAAAGATGTTTATGTTTGATGGTAAAAAGCATCTGCTCGAACTGAACACTTTCAAGCTCCAAAAGGTAAGGAAATATGCTTTATTATATTCTTCTGTAATGGACCAATCGGTAAGCCCCCTCCAATGTTTCTCTATGGCACTGAAACCTAAAGATGTCTGAGTTCCAGTCCCCATGCAACTGAAACTCAACGGCCATTGGCTCATCTGCATTTGAGGGGAGGGGTTTACCGATAGCTCAATTCTTTCTCTAACATCAGGAGGTTTAGGTTACACTTTATTTAGGGATTAGGGATTGAGTGAGGGTTAGCGCATGTAATTATGCATAATTTACTGTTATTAGTATGGTAAGTACATGTAACATATGTAACAAGGACACTGTAAAATAAAGTGTTACAGAGTTTTATATTATCACGACAGGTGGAGATCCATACGTGTTAGAATTAAAAGTGTTTTAAGAAACAAAGTCAAACAAGTATACTATTCTTTAAGTACAGTTAAGTGGCCTTTTATTTCATTAAAGGTGCACATTCAATACAATTAAGTGTGCTTCTTTTTTCACAAGGGTATTGAAATCACTGGATGTATTTATAATGTATTTTTGGAAATATTAAAAACAGGCGTCATGAGAGTGAATATTCTTCAAACATTCTTCAACATAACAAGTTTGAAATGACATGACGGCGAGAAAATGATGACAGAATTGTAATTTTTGGTTGAAATATCCCTTTTAGTGTTCACATACTCAACTGTTGTTCAATTCACTATATTTTAGAGAATAGATTGTTCTCTGTTTGGTGCACATCGACCTGCATAACGCTGTTTTTTACAGTATTTCGTTTTTTTTAATATTTCTGATCTTCTACTGTAAAACACAGCTGAAATAGACATGAAAAAGTGGATGAAGTATAGCTCCAAGGAGTGGATGGTTGGGTAACATCGAAATGCAATTTGAGACTCTCTAAAAGACTGATGTAGACAATGGAACTAGCTTTTCAATCGACCTCAGGAGTCGAGCGTTTCTGAGTCTGTGTGGCTTCATGGTGTAGTGAAAAACCCTGTGTATCCATGAATGTTTGTCGGTTTGCGTGTGTGTGTGTGTCTGCCCCATGGGCACGTTAGTCTGGAGAGGTGTAGTAAATGTTTCGCTCCAAGAGGTACGATATGCCACTGCTAACGAAATAGAGCTCGGTTGTAAGAAATGCACCCTGGGCACCTTTTCCACCAACCGTTAATAATGGCATGATTGAATCAATAAACAGTGGTGGATCCAAGCGCTCTGACACTTGCTGACTGCAAGCTGTTGTAATTTACTCCTCTTGCTCTGGCTAATGGTGCCATACTGATGTCAAACAGAAAGGATATTAAGACAGCCAAGCAGATAAAACTGCAGGAATTAAAGCTTTGATCAAATAAAATAAAATCAAAATAGGAGAGATATAGGGGAGCTTGAAGTTGCAGTTCAAATAAAATCAAAACATGAGAGCGTGATATGACAAAATCTTACATTTCGTGCAATAAATCATTTTATATCATGGTGACATTATTTATAATGAATTTTTTAGTGGGATAGTTCAATAAAACTGTTTACATATTAAATAATCAATTTGGTTATTTTGGATAATTCACTAAATTAACTTTACAAATGAAATGGACTGAAATGTTCTCTGTTTCAAACATGCCATAAGCTTTCTTCGGATTCCAATATTAGCAATGCATGGTTGATCTTTATTTTTAATGAATATCCAGCTCACATGCCTATTACGTGTTTAGTCTATAGACATGCGTGTTTGAATGCGTATGTGCACAGGCGTGTAGTCTTTCTTTACAAAGTGACATCGCCAAATTACTTCTCTGGCATGCATAATACAGCGTTTTTATCGTTTCCTCTGATCTGTGTGAAAAGGAATCATTTTGAGAACGTTTTCATCTGTATAGGAAAAAACTTTTGTCGTGAAAGAAAAACTTTTGTTGTGTCAATGAGGCCTTCACAGGGGAGAGTCTAGTTGATACAGTTTCTGATGACACTTCAGAGATGCGTTGTGGTCGTGTCTAGGCACAGGTCCACCATCTGATCTGGAAACAGCCTGGATCTGGCTGTAAACCTCTGGATAAACAGAGAGACTAATATTAGCATAGATGGCATTCTAAGGATGTAACAAGTACATCAGGTGTTATAGGAAGTGTTCCCGGCTGACCAAGTTAATGCAGCCTAACAATAATTTAACTGATTTGAATAATAGAAATTGATCATGTTCTATGTGTACACCAGGTTAAAGAGATGTGTTTTAGTCTAGATTTAAACTAACAGAGTGTGTCTGCTTCCCAAACAATGCTAGGAAGACTGTTCCAGAGTTTTGCTAAATAGGAAAAGGATAGACCGCCTGCAGTTGATTTTGATATTCTAGGTATTATCAACTGGCCAGAATTTTGAGATCGCAATAGACGTGATAGAGTACAATGCGTTAAGAGCTCGCTCAAGTACTGGGGAGCTAAACCATTTAGTGCTTTGTAAGTAATTAGCAAGATATTAAAATGTATACTATGTTTAATAGGGAGCCAATGCAGTGTTGACAGAACCGGGCTAATATGGTCATACATCCTGGTTCTAGTAAGAATTCGTAAGTCTAGTAAGTCTTCTAGTAAGAACTGCTGCATTTTGGACCAGCTGGAGTTTGTTTATTAAGCATGCAGGGCAACCACCCAGTAGAGCATTACAATAATCTAGCCTTAAGGTCACGAACGCAGGAACTAACTGTTCCATATTTTGCATTGAGAGCATAATTTAGATATATTTTTAAGATTGAAGAATGCAGTTTGAGAGATGCTAGAAACATGGCTTTCAAATGAAAGATTGGTATCAAAGCGCACACCCAGGTTCCTAACTGACGACGGAGACTTGACACAGCAGCCATCAAGTGTTGGCGTGCAGAGTTTTTTTTCCAGAATTAAGTAGTAAGAAATTACATCCAATCATCCATTTTTTATATATATATATATATATATATCAGCTATGCATTCTGTTCATCTTGTGAATTGGTAAGTTTTTCTTCAGGGCGCAAAGAAATATAGAGCTGAGTATCATCAGCATAACAGTGAAAACTAAAGCCATGCTTCCTAATGATATCTCTCAAGGGTAGCATGTACAGGGTGAAAAGCAACGGTCCTAGCACTGAGCCTTGAGGTACTCCATACTGAACTTGTGATCGAAATTACATCTCTTCATTTACTGCTACAAACTGATAACGGTCAGATAAGTATGATTTGAACCATGCCAATGCAATTCCACTAATGCCAACATAATTTTCAAGTCTATTTAAAAGAATGTTGTGGTTAAGAGTATCAAATGCAGCACTAAGATCCAGTAATACTAATAGAGAGATACAACCAAGTTTGTACTCACAGATACAAGTTCTTTCTAAAAAATAATATAGTTGTGAGGATACTGCCTTTTCTAGTATTAATAACCCTATAACTGTGAACGAACATTCTATTTATATAACTTGAGAGAACCTTGTCAGAACATTTAACAAAGTTATGAGAATGTTTCCTGTTAGCTGGGTATTTGCTGGACAGTATTCTGTATATCATCATTCCGGTCAGCCCATCGAATGAGCAATAATTTACTCGGGATTTTATCACAGAACAAAATAAAAGAGCAGATACCGAAATCTGTTTGTGAAGCCTTACACTTATCTCACTAAAAGGAAAAGCAACAAGAGCAGAAAAGAGTGATGTCTAGCGGTCGGGATGCTTGGAGGTCCTGATGAGATCACTTGAGTGGTGTCAGTGAGAAATAGCTGGCTTTTATACTGAGTGGTGGAGGATGACATTGGCCTGCTTTATCTCGAGGTCTTGCAGGGTGAGATTGGACAGCGGAATGAAGTGGCCTTAAAAAGTATTTACAGCAAACAGCATGACATCATTCTAGACCTTCTTTCTAGGTCAATAAATCTCAGTGGCTAGGAAAGCCACATTGTACTGTGCTGCTCATCTTGTAGGTAATGCTTAGGATTAAAACAAACAACACATTTTTATACATGAGTCCTGAGTCATTCTTGCTATGCGATACATGAAATAATTAAATAATCGCTTAATTGGACTGAAAAGCTTTCATATAAACATCTCAATCAATTCAAATGAGTCTGATTAAAAGAGCTGGTGTTGAATATGATGATATTATCAACATCCTCAATTCAAAACCCAGCCAACTCTGACTTGTTTAGAACAGACATCAGCCAAACAAGGTAAGCTATGGGTAGGTTTTTAGTCTGGCACGTCGTGGCATGGAAATCCTATATTTGCATGTAATATTTGTGAGCAAGTGGTTTTCTGAAATGTACATAAGCCACATATCCTGTGTTAGCAATGGCAGGTTGTCGATACAGGACTACATTGTGATTTCTCTTTGTGATATAGTTCAGGACTCGGGATGGATCTCTCTCCTGCTTTGATCTTTAACCTACTTTGTTTTTGTTTAAAAAAAATTACGTTGCAGCCGCTCACACTTGATCGCACGGAGCTTAGTGCTTACAGTATTTAGTTTCTGCAAAACTAGTAGCACCTAAAGGAATTAAAAAAAAAATAATGCAACCTTGCAAACGGTCCTTCCCACGCTTCGCGCTCAAACATCACAAACACAGCTGAACGGTGGCTTGAGAAGGCATCAAGATGTAGAAGTAGACTATATTAAAAGCAGTGGTGTAGTCTAGTTTTTTGTAGTGAGTATACTGTGATTTTTTTCCCCTCCCAGCCTCAGCCTTCCCCTCGCGACACCCCATAGGCACCACCACACTCATTAATGCATAAAGTATGCATCTACATGTAATTGAGAGCATTATTAAAGACTGCTTATATGTTATCAACATTCCAATTTATTATAAAGTTACAAAAGACAGTCAGCTGATAAAACCTGTGCTCCAGGTACCATATTCATATAGTATCACCATTCTTAAAGGTATAGTTCACCCAAAAACAAAAATTGTGTTATAATTTCCTCACCCTCAAGCACCCATTGACTTCCACAGTAGGAAAAAATATAGACTATGAAAGTCAATGGGTGCTGCCAACTGTCTGATTACCAACATTTTTCAAAATATTATCTTTTGTGTTAAACAGAAAAAGAAACTCATACAGTTTTGGAACAACTTGAGGGTGAGGAAATTATAACAATTTTCATTTTTGGGTGAACTATACCTTTAAGAGCTGCATTTAGCCTTAAATGTTATATCACTCACACACACACACTCTCACACTAACACGTAGTTTCTGTTACGTTGTCATCTGCTGCAGCTGAAGTGTCACCCAAAGTTGCTGTAGCTTTAGGGGCAGGCTTCCGAAAACACTCAAAGAGTGTAGTTTGAGTCTGCTTTCGTTTCATATCTTTATACAAATTTGCGCCAAAAAAGACCGCCAAGCACCTGTGCTTTTCCTTGGTAGGTGACGTCAGATCCAGGTCACAGGCCACGGAAGCCCCAATGGTCCAAAAAACGTTAGAGATTCGCAATCGCAACCACAGTCTAAGTTCGCAACACAGACGGGGTGAATTTATGAATGAAAGCTTTGTCACAAAACGATGTTGTTACGTATCCTCACGCTTTTTTAAGTGGGTATACGGAAATCCTTGGCCTTTCCTAGAGGGAATACGGCGTATACCTGCGTATCACGTAGACTACACCACTGATTAAAAGACAATAGACAATAAAAGTTTCAACATATTAGGAATTCTTATACTTACTACAGGGCTCTCAAGTCTCACGCATTGGGCGTGAGACACACACATTTCAACCCGTTCACACACTCACACGCTCACACGCCACACCTTTAAATTTTCAGGATAATGCCCACCAAGTTGCGCTGCTATTAGAGGAATCAAGTGACTTCCACATAGAGTTCAGAAGGCCCTGACACGCACCAGCCAATCAAATAAAAAATACAGCTACTGAACAGCCAATCAGAAAATAGCATTGCTGTATCCAGGTAAGATTTAGATATTCCCGCAACAACAACGTTTACATTCTGGTTTATTTGAAAGGGGTGGTAAAGCACACTCTTTCGAAGGCTTGATTGTGTTTGTGGGGTGCACTGTAACATGTGTTCATGCTTCGATTTTAAAAAAATGCAGTATTTTTCATACATTTGACCTTTATTCTACACTGCTCTTTCCCTCCTTGTAAAAACGGTCTGATGGTTTCCGGATTCTGTGAAGCCAGTCCCTCAAAAATACGCAATGGGCTCTGATTGGTTAGCTGGCCCAGTGTGTTGTGATTCGCTAACCGCCTAGTATACATTTCTCGAAAGCGTCACGCCCCTTACCTCTACAGGTAGCCTCAGGCTACTAGCCTGAGCTTTGTGTACAATAGCGTCAATGAAACCATACCAAGAGCCCGAATCAGACCCAGACAATTTTAGTGAAGATGATCGAGCAGAACCTGTTCAGTCCTCAAGAGTAAAGACTGCGGATCTATAGTGATCGCTCCTGAATGGCACTGTTACTTTTGTATTTTTAGAACGATTTGCCAAATATCTGTCGCAAGAACGGACACTAAACATAGTAGCCAAATCAAACACAGAACCATGTTTAGCATGCCTGTAGATAAACAATACATAAAAGCTCTAATCAAAGAATAATTTACACTAATGCCAAGTTCGCTGTTGAGATTTTAAACAGTTTGTAACGTTAGGGGTTTGTAGGATAACGTTAAGTATGAATGAGCATTTAACAAACTGGTTTGCAGAGCCAAACAGCGCTGTCATGTTTACTTCCTTGCTACAACGTACAATTAACAACACAAACTATTACAGGAAAACACATCAACGAAAAATAAATCACACTTACAGGTTGTGGCCCGTACTCGCGAAGATTGTGGAAGCTTTCCTCTGCGAGATGTGCCGCGGTAGCCGCGCGTGCCCGCCTGTCTCGTGCAGCTGAACTCGTGCAGCTGAAGGCTCATGTATTGCAAATACAGATGAATATTGTCCATTATGTCACATTTTCCGATCTTCTCCTCCGACCCCTGTCTGTCTCGTGCTTTGATTTATGATGGGCAGCATATATCCGATGCAAATGCGATCGTGTTCCCCTCATGTCTCTTACACACATGAATATGACGCTGTATGTTAAACGCACTGCAACGCTGCCCCCGTCCCTAGGAAGGCTGAAGAAAGTGGACCTGCAATCCGGATGAAAATAACAGCGTTTCGTCGGCATTGTCAACAGCACTCCAGCCTACTAACTATACCACAACAACTATTCCCCGCGGCGATACAAAATGGCCTCGCTCGCCCCCCCTTATTTCATATTCTCGGAGGAGGGGTTTATGTAAATATTGGGCCTGGTGATGTCAGCAAACCCTGGGTGAATGTGTAGTAGTCCCTACTGGCCGTTTGCTGTAGTCCTTAGAAATCGATTTCTTTAAAAGCAAATATCTCCCTTTGCTTTAAACTTTGAACGTTGTAACTTTGAAGATGTTGTTTATGCTCAAACAGCAACATTACACACTAGCTAAAGTTAGAAAAGTGAAATCGTGGTTTACCACCCCTTTAATGTTTTCTTTCCAACATTACTTAATTGTATATTCAAAAATATTTAAAACAAACTCATAACATTGTTCACTGTAAATGATTTAATTTGATTGGCAACAGCCCT
This sequence comes from Romanogobio albipinnatus, assembly GCA_023566225.1. Taxonomy (NCBI): domain Eukaryota; kingdom Metazoa; phylum Chordata; class Actinopteri; order Cypriniformes; family Gobionidae; genus Romanogobio; species Romanogobio albipinnatus. Next base: position 27,676,110 of record CM042263.1, on the reverse strand, counting down.
ACAGTGTCTTATTCTAATTTAATTTATAGATCAAATTTAAGAATATAAAATGAAAGCTGAAGCATAGCCTTTGTTTAATAAGATTATGGGAAAATGCTTGATGACTGGGAAATTCATAAAAGGTAAAAATATCAAAGATATGCAGATTTAAATATCTCAAAGCTGATTGAACACTGGTGAGACTATTGCTTCAGAATAAATTATATTTACAACACCGTAAATTCTGAAAAAAAAAACAATATTCCAAATTGTTATGGATTATTCATTTGCCTCTTCCCTGACATCTTTGAAATAGAGAAATGCAAGAATGAATACTATGCACACACACACACACACACACACACACACACACACACACACACAGAAATGTTGAATTACATTTTAAAAAATATTATTATTTATTTATTTATACAAATTAGTGTCATTAGTGTCATTTTTCAGATCAGAACCTCGTCTCCACCCAAACCCCTGTTGCCGTCGCCAAAATCTCACTCTGAACTCAGTTCAAAACTTGAGAGCCCTGTTATTAGCTGTGTTGCTATTTGTCAATCAGATTTTTGGATTGATTAAGGGGTAATGTGAATTACCCACCCACACTAATAGAGGCCAACCCATCATCCACTTTCTGCCTATGCCAATGGTTTAACGTGTTAAAATATTTAATGCAATTAACTCAACATCTGTTTTTCTGTCATCCTTTGGCTAGCGTAACATTATATGATCACGCTCTTATTTGTGCAAATGCTCTAAACCATTCAAGAGACAAGACAAAAGAGAATGCGCTGTCTGTGAATGTCCTGACTATGACAAATACACATACACACACAAGTCATAAGAAAATGCGCTATCTGTGAATGTCCTGACTATGACACACATACACACAACAAGACAGAAGAGAATGCGCTATCTGTGAATGTCCTGACTAAGACACACACACACACACGACAAGACAGAAGAGAACGCACTGTCTGTGAATGTCCTGACTATGACACATACACACATGACAAGAAAGAAGAGAACGGGCGGTCTGTGAATGTCCTGACTATGTCACACGCATACACGACAAGACAGAAGAGAACGGGCTGTCTGTGAATGTCCTGACTATGACACACACACACCGATGCACAGAACGACCCACACCATTATCACAAGCACAGACAGCACGCCAGAATCCAGGTCTATTTTGCGCTTGAACAGACAATTATACACAGAATTGTCTGTTTTGTGGAGTATAAATCATAAGAGCAGTCTTAAATGAGTTAAATAAACAGTTGTGAGAGAATGAAATGGGCGTGACAGCGCGTCAGATCCGCATCATGTTCGGCAACAGCAGATCTTAAAGGGACAGCAGCCACTAATGATGTCATTAATGTTCATCACAGAACAAAAGTAACAGAGAAAATTACTCACTGCTCTTGACTAAAGCACTTTGGTATCTTTAATAAAGATTAATCTATATTTAATTAATAATTTTCAGGCCTTTGATATTCAGACTTTATTCAATTTCTGTAGTACATGCAGTGCACATGTAAACGAAGATGTGATAAAACTGTGATCAAATTTGAAATCGGATTGGATTCATTTGAATTGACACAACTAAGGGTTTTTGTAGTTTACATAGAGATGATAATAATATTGTTTTCATAAGCCTGCAGTTTGAAATCCAATGCTGTTGTGTAAACAGCATGTAAAATATACGCATTGACTGTTTCTGTATGTTACACGGTTACGCCAGTAGGTGGCGACTAGCCACCGTCTTTATGAGAGAGTCATTGAAAATATTTGTTTAGAAACACTTTCTGCTTCTGAAATCGCTACATTTGGTTTCAAACTTGCTTTGAGACTTACGCTCTATATAGTATGAATGTGTGTTGTATAAATACAGTTTGGAGGTAATACATCCACCATGTTGTTGCTTCACCTCCTTTCACAAATCCTCTCCCGTGGCCTCATAGGATATTAAAGTGTCCATTGGTAGCACACTTCAGAATCTCACTGGAAGTAGTAGGTTATCCAGGTAATGTTTTATGAATACAATTAATTCAGACATGCTACTCAGCTCAAATAATGTTTTTAGCCTACTATAGAATATGGAAGTAGGCAAGTTCGGATGCAGGGACACTTTTCAGTCATGTGACAAGCACTGAGACCTGGAGGGCAAAAGAAGCTTGTGGTTTCAAGCCACAAATATTTAGATTTCAAAAGAAGACAGCAATCACTAAAAACAGCGGGACATTCTAAAACACTTAATGTGAAAAACTCTTAAACTTAAACAGTGACATTAAAAGATCAAATTCAGTATACACTTTAATGATGATGCAGATGAGCTCAGAATATGAATGTAACACGCTAAATTGCATGTTGAGCATTTTCTTTAAAATTGTTTTCTATGGGAAAAAATGCTTAACATGAAACCTGCACACTGTGTTCATATTCTGGGTTCATAGATACACAGTATGTTTTATGAATAAAGTGTATACTGAATTTTATTCCTACAATATCACTGTCTTAATGCATGAAGCATGGTTTTCTAATTGAAAATGTCTAACATGCAATATAGCATGTTGCATTCATATTCTGGGCTCATCTGTTTGCCTGTACATAGTATACATAATCAATATTAGCTTTAGTAGAACTAGCAGGTAGTAAATCTGATCAAAAATAACTGTCAGGCAGTAGAGGAGAGCCTTGTTTTGCCCTCCAGGCATTCCAAAGGGTGTGAAAACTATGAATTCCAAGATAGAAATTTGGACTGGATTTGGGCATGTGTTCGTACAGACTTCGGTTTCAATAAACATGGCTGTTAATCCCAAACACTGACTGTGCCTAACTGAAATGTTTCAAACCAAACATATTTTCTTTGAAATATAGTTTTAAATCGGTATATGCATTTTTCCTGTCCCCAATATCGCTTCATCTTGTTGCTTTCAACCCTTTAACCCTTAAATGCATACCTCGGGTCTTTAGCGACCCGAGACGTCATTCACTACCCTCCTCCTCATTCATTTTTTAAAGTTAGACATCAACCTTCTAAGTATTCCTCAATCAATCCATTTTAAACAATATAACAAGAAACAAATAATAAAATAATAATTGAATACCTGTTTTTCCACTAGTTTTTTGTCAAAATTGTGTAGGGTCACTAACGACCCGAGGTGTGTAAGATTGTACGTATTTTTTTTCTGCACAATAATAAATGAATCTATAATGATGAAATAAGTGCAATTCACCTTTATTCCACAAGGTGGCAATGTCTGATACACAATGATGAAGTGACGTTTCACTCATAGTTGCCTCAGACAGAAAACGAAACAATAATTATAATCTGCAAATTTGAAATGGCTCAGCGATTTACTGCAGAGCAAGTCCTGAACACAATCAAATATTAGTGTCACTGTCACTTGATGATGGATCTGGTTCAGGAAGCTGTCAGTGATCAAAATATTGATTTTGAAGACGTTGAAAATGAGTTTTGAGAATATGGGTGAGATCGCAATTATGAGCCAGATGCTGAATGTACTGGGAAATGAGCTCTGACGAGGATAGTGATGATGGTATAAAACATCTGCTCAAACGGAACCCTTCCAAGCTCCAAAAGGTAACAAAATATGTTTTATTTTATTCGTCTGTAATTGTTACTCTAATATCAAGAATTTTATATATTATCGCGACAGGTATAGATCTATCCATGTTAGATATAGATCCCGAATATGTAAGACTGTTTGGTGAAACAGTCATGCATTTAAGGGTTAAGTGAATTATTTCCTGTCAGGAAGCTAAACATTTTTGGAGGGAAAAAAACAGCAAAAAAATATTAGCAATGGATTTGACCAATTCTGTGATATTTGGTGATGTAAATTGTTTTGTTTCACTCAAAATGACAGAAATCAATATAATAATATCACAGTTTAAAAAACATGGTTAAAAACTCCTCTCAGCTCGCTAGTTCCATCCTGTTAGGTGTCCTCTTCATTGTCATTGCATGAAGTTTAAGCTTTAAGATTAAGTGCCTGATTTTGACTAGTCTGACATAAGCTTTCTTTTTGAAATCAGACATTTCACTTTCATAAATTATAGTAAACATAAGTATAATCCTTGAATAATCCCCTCTTAATGAAATAAGGGTGTGTGGGATGCATTCAAATCTGAGATCATGCACAACAGCAATGCTAATTACAACAGGATTAATGAGGTTGTTATGATTACACTTGATTATGTAGATCCTGTTTAGGTTTGTGAGACTCTATACAGGCTCAGGCTCTTACTTTAATGGTAATGCTGCAAATGTCAAGGGCTACAAATCAGTCAGGCATAGGCAAACTAAAGCGCTGTCTCCTTGCAGCAAGCATAAGAACCCTGCTCAAGCTGCGAAATGCATTGCTGATAGTTTCTCCTGCCGTGGAAATGGAGAAGGTTTCAGGGGTATTATGGCGAGGGAGGGGCAATTACCTGAGCACAATTACTGTATCTAACAGCCGCCATCCATCATCCTCTCCTCCCTCTCACAGGAGATTCTGTTCCGTAGCCTTATTCTGCTCCCGCTTTCCAGAGGAATTGCAGAGACACTCGGTCGTCTTGGTGAGTCTGGCACAGACTTTAAAATGGCAATTGAAAACCTGAGCGGCATTCCAAAAAGCTCCTTTTCCGCTCACGCGCAGCCCCGCCCGTCCCATCTACACCTGTCAAGAACGGGTCTGGGAAAATCTGGGAAAAGAAGCACAGGGGAAATGCTGGAGAACTATCGAAACAACCCTGGAGAACGACAAGCTTTATCTTCGACAGGAGGTAAATGCATTTATGTGAAGAGGAAATGCAGCGCCACTTAATTAAAATGCATGACCTTCAGTGACATGCTCAAATCAATTGCACACCTGTGATATAAGAAAATAAGAAGCTACAATTTTCCATCCCAAGAATGTCAATTTTATATCAGACAATCCAGCAGGTGGATGAATTAGACATTTCACACCGGGGACTAAAGGACGGCCAATCACGGTCGCCAACGGGGAAGTCATTTTGGCTCTGATGGAGCAATACGCCACCCCTTCGGGCCTTTTAAGTGCTTGAGCTATACGACTTTATGGCAGAGAAGAGATATTAGATGGAGATTAGATTCGATATAAATCCGCCCTTTAAAGAACCATGAAGATGGCAGTAAACAAGGTATATCCAATCTTTTTTTTTAGCTCTTTTTCCTTTTTTTAACAACGGCTCATCTGGGGCCTGAGACAGGAGGAGAGCGAGGTGAGTGAGAGGAATACTGATGAAGATTCAGCTGAAAGAACAGGTGCTGGTGGAGACAGGTGAGCAGAGAAGTGATCCTGAATATCTAATGGAGCCTCAGGGCAGTCAGGTTAGTGCATAGGTGTCTTTGATTAATAATTATGCCATGTTCTCTGAGAAACCCTAGACCCAGTGTGTGTGTGTTTGTGTGTGTGTGTGTGGTCTACTTTCACTTAATACACTAGCATTTAAAGCACCCCTACTATGCTTTTAAGAATATTGCCTTTCATGTAGTTTGTAGTGTTTGAGAATATAAAAGGCCTGCAAATATAGATAAAAGTGCAGATAAATAGAGTTATTGTCTCCTGAGTCATCCGTAATTCCAGTTTTACTTTCTACTCGAATTTATGTAGGTTTGCAAGACATTTGCATAATGCCAGCATATGGTCTTCATTGGCTGCCCGTGAACAATGTCTACTTTGACTCGCCCTGTACTGTAGTTGTAGCTGAGACTGGAGGAGTTTGGTGTGTGTTGACACTGTTTTCTGCACTGCAAAAGCAAAATCCTCTTTGATGCACTTACTAAGGATGAGGACTCAAATTGATAAAGAAAAAACGATGCCATCATTACTGTTCGTATCACTGTGTATTGAGCATGATAGAGTGAGATAGAGCTGATATTCAGATATGATAATGGGTGTTTGGTTTCCGACCAGAGTAGACCAATTACAACAGACTGGGCCATCTGACCAAACAGAGCAGAGTAGACCAATCACAAAAGTCTGGGCCATCTGACCAAACAGAGCAGAGCAGACCAATCACAACAGACTGGACCATATGACCAATCAGAGAAGAGCAGACCAATCACAACAGACTGGACCATATGACCAATCAGAGCAGAGCAGACCAATCACAACAGACTGGACCATATGACCAATCAGAGCAGAGCAGACCAATTACAAAGGACTGGACCAACTGACCAATCAGAGAAGAGCAAACCAATCACAACAGACTGGGCCATCTGACCAAACAGAGCAGAGTAGACCAATCACAACAGACTGAGCCATCTGACCAATCAGAGCACAGTAGACCAATCACAACAGTCTGGGCCATCTGACCAATCAGAGCAGAGTAGACCAATCACAACAGACTGGGCCATCTGACCAATCAGAGCAGAGTGGACTAATCACAACAGACTGGGCCATCTGACCAATCATAGCAGAGCAGACCAATCACAACAAACTGGGCCATCTGACCAATCAGAGCAAAGTGGACCAATCACAACAGACCAGACCATCTGACCATTCAGAGCAGAGCAGACCAATCACAACAGACTGGGCCATCTGACCAATCAGAGCAGTGCAGACCAATCATAACAGATTGGACCATCTGACCAATCAGAGTAGAGCAGACCAATCACAACAGACTGGGCCAACTGACCAGTCGGAACAAAGTAGGAAAGGAGGGGTTTAGAGAAACTGGATCCTTGATCAAACCATTTCAGACACTGTGAGAAAAGAGGTGATGCCAAAATGCATATTATACAAAAATTGAGTTAAACTGTATAATTGAACTTAAGTTAAAAAAAAAAATTGTAATCCAATATTTGGTGACAATTATAGCATAATGAGAGATTTACAAGTAATTTAAAAGGTCCAAGCTTTTGACCAGGAACACCAAATTAGGTGGAAGATATTCAACACAGCACGAGGGCAACAACATAGTTTGCCTTTTGTTTTTGAAAGATGTCTGGATTTTTTGTTAGTGCAGTCCAATGACTTATTTTGAATCAACTTTTATTGTTTGGACAAAAAAAAAGTATCCAAGTATTCAAAAAGTATCTACTACACTCAAATTTTTTTTGATATTCCAATTTGATGTACTTACTTTGGGTCAACTTAATTTATTAAGGTTGATTCAACTTATTTACTATGGTTAGGCACAGCTCAATTTAATAGTGTCATCCCAACTAATTTGCAATGTTTTGGACCAACTAATTTATTTAGGTTAGCCTAACAAAAGTGCTTAATGCTGAAAGAAAGCCATTTAAATCACATGGAAATCCTTTCCATGATTTAATTACATTAATTCAAAGAATAGCTTTTGAGAGCATTTACAAAACCTTTTACAATATTTTATTGGCTAGCCAGAAGATGGTTTTGTTACATCCATGGCATGCCCAGAGTAGTTTTTTATTATTAAAACAACTTTAATAATTATTAGTAGGTCCTCACCCCAAGCACATGCTCTACACTTCACCCAATGGTAACCTCCAAAAACACTAACATAACACAAACTTTTAAATACCAACATAACAAAACATTAAGCATTAAAAAGTCTCTCAATTTTCTCATCTGGTTAAAAATGCATCAAATTGAACTTTATTTAAACATTTAGTCTCCTAATTCAGCCCCTTTACAAAGCATGATGAGAAGTGAAAGTCTTATTTCTTTAGGTTACTTGATTGAAACATGTTATTTCAAAATGAAAACATCAAGTTATGTCAAAGAATAACGGTTTTAAAGGTCCCGTTCTTCGTGAATCCCATTGTTCAAACTTTAGTTAGTGTGTAATGTTGCTGTTAGAGCATAAATAATACCTGTAAAATTATAAAGCTCAAAGTTCAATGCCAAGCGAGATATTTTATTTAACAGAAGTTCCCTTTCAAAGCCTACAGCGAACGGCCGGCTCGGACTACATCCTGGTACTTCCTTCATAAATGACGTCGATAGAACAGTAGAACAGACTAACCTCCGCCCACAAGACTACGTGAAAAAAGGGGGCGTGGTCTTGTTGCTGTCCCACGTGGAGAAGAGGACGTGTCGCGTGGAGAAAAGGAAGTGGTGCGTTTGAGCGTTTGTCGCCATGTCGTCGAGACGCTGTTATTTTCATCCCGGAGTCAAATCACCTTTGTTTGGCTTTCCCAGGGACGATGTAGAGATCATTAAGCGCGCATATATCTCCCGTTAAGAGGCGTGACCTTTCCACGTGCGCTAAGATGCTGTCGAATCACAACACAGGACCGTGCTACGTTCGCTAAGCTGCTGTCAAATCAAAACACGGGAACCGCTGGCACAATCAGAACTCGTTACGTATTTCTGAAGGAGGGACTTCATAGTCATCAGCCGTTTTCAGGACAGTGAAAACAGCGGTGTACAGATAAGTAAATTGTGTTAAAAATACTGGGTTTTTTTACACGCGAAACATGAACACATGTTATATTGCACACTGTAAACACAATCAAAGCTTCAAAAGAACACGAAGAACGGGACCTTTAAGTCAGTTTAACATGAATCAATTAGGTTAGACAAACATAATTTGTTCACATAATTTCAACTTAATGGAATGAAGTAATTTTTAAGTAGGCCTAACCAAATTGAGTAGTCTCACAATGATTTTAATATGGTTCCCTAACAACAGTTCTGCACACGGGGGCTTGAGACCCTGCCTCTTTAATCAAAACACACAAGTTTATTTTTCTATATTTTTGTTGTCACTTGACTCATCTATAACACTGTACACAGTAGCTTTCATTATATTTGCTAGCAATAGCACATCATATACGTGCTGCTAAGTGTGAAATGCTCTTTTATGACATGTGTTGAGTTAGTCCACAGACTTTAAGCAATCGCTCCACTCTTCTCCACTATGGTAACCCAGTGTAATTTAAATGGTTCTAATAATTCCACTATAATTAAACATTAAACACTAATAAACAATATAAAGTCTCCCCCTTTTCTCATTTTGCCCAAAAACACAATTTTTTCAACAATTTTACTCTAGTCGTCAAGTCCCAAACAAAGCATGCTGGGAACTAGAGTTTCAGCAAAAATCATTTTCGAGTACTTAATTGGTTCACATTCACCGCAAATAATTGAATCTAGTAGATTGCACATTTTAGAGAATTACATTAATCGAAAGCAATTAAATCATTTTTAGAAGAGAAACACAAATGTGTTGCCTAGATCACAAATAATATGATTAAGTAAATTGGACAACATGTGTTTTCCTGTTTTTTCAGTGCTCCACAGAAGAAAGTCAGTATTGTCACTCCACAGGTTTGTAACCACATGAAGGTGGGTAACATTTTTAAGGAAATACAATTCTAGGATACACGTGGAATCACACTTGGTTCAGTCCTCAAGGAGAGACAGCTGTCTGACCCATGTGTTACTCTCCTCTGTCAATCCAACTACAACTCGGGACTCTGAAAAGGGTTTTTTTTCCCCCACAAGTTCTGTGCTCAACATAAAACATATAGTAGATTGTATCACAAGGCAGAACTTTCTCCAACTCTCCAAGACAGAGCATCCGCTCACACCACCCTCACCTCAGGCATGAAGACAGAACAGTCATCACTCCAACTTTGATTTCCAGTCATGTCCACCTGGGAGAACATTTGGATTTCAAAGACAAAGTGAGTGCTTATGAAAGCAGGCATCTCTTGTGAAGTTCTCACACATCTGACATTGAACTACTGCCAACAATCTTGCAGAATAGAAGCCCTCAACATAAACTGACCAGGAGGATGGATGTAAACCAATGAACTAAACCTGGTCATATAATGAGACATTGTCAGGACATCATTTACGATTCATGTACCTGGCTCACAGATAATTGTGTCCAAAACTGAGTTCCCAAAGGCAAAGATTGAGCAGAATGAAAAATTCTAACAGCAAGCTCTGTAAAGGTAGAGCTCTTAAGGTTACTTTTCACCATTTGTACATTCATTCTACATACACAAGTATAATGCATACACTCATGCATACATAGATGGAATAGAATATAAATATTTAATGAGCTTTGGCCTTTGGGTCACTGCCAGGAATTGTAATAGGCTACATTCTGAAAGAGAGTAGTTAAAGACATTTCACTGCACTGGTGACTGTCCTAGGAACAAGAGGCTGGAATTCCACAAAACACACTTCATCTTGGTACCAATAAGAATGTTTTGCATCATTTAAAAAGTTTTGGATGCAATTAGGTTACATCACAACAATTTAAAACCATTCTATAAACCACAAATATAATTTACATTTACAAATGAGGAGAGCAATAAAAGCAATCAGACAAACAAGGGGGAATAGCATGGAAGTGCTGTTAGTCTCAGTTAGTCTAACGCAGTACACATAAATTTTTTTCAATCACAACTCCGAGGTTCCTGACTGTCCTGGATGGAGTTATGGTTGATGAACCTAGCTGAATGGAGAAATTGTGATGAAGTGCTGGGTTGGTTGAGACCACAAGCAGTTCTATCTTTGCAAGGATGAGTTAAAGGTGATGATCCTTCATCCAGCCTGAAATGTATGTCAGGCAGGCTGCAATAAGAACACCAACTGTAGGATCATCTGGTTGAAATGAGAAGTAGAGTTGAGTGTCATTAGCATAGCAATGATAGGAAAAGTCATGTTTCTGAATGACAGAGCCTAATGATGACATGTAGATGGAGAAGAGAAGTGGTCCAAGCACTGAGCCCTGTGGAACTCCTGTAGCTAGGTGTTGTGACCAGGGCCTGAAATTAACATTTTTGACCACCAGCCACTGTGGCAGGTGGATTCAATAATCCACCTGCAACAATGACTTTTTACCAGCCATCTCTTCGACATTAAGCATGTTCACATGCTTGTCCTAAATTTTTCAACTAAATATCCAAATAAATCTAATTATTAAACTAAATTAACCATATAAACTAAATTACTGATCTAATTACTGATCTAAAGCCCACACTGTCACTGTATGATAATTGAAATATCACCGTTTTCTCCAGAATGGCTATACGGCTGAATAAAATTATGTTGCATTATTTTCCTGTTTAACACTGTAAAGCTGCTTTGAAACAATCTGTATTTTTAAAAGTGCTATATAAGTAAGGTTGACTTGACTTTATATTCTTAAATTTGATCTATAAATTAAATTAGAATAATAAGACACTGTAGGGCTGTTACCAATCAAATTAAATAATTTACACTGAAAAATTACAACTGCATTAAAAAATGTTGAGATTGTTTTAAATATTTTTGAATATACAAATAAGAAAAGGAAAGAATGTTTAAATATCAAAGTAAACCACCAGTAGGTGGCAGCAGGTGACCGTTTTAATGAGTGAGTCATTGAGTCGATTCGTTCAAACAGATGATTCATTCAAGAATGCGGCAGTCGTTTATGAATAGGTCATTTAATCTTTGATACAAACGACTCATTCAAACACTGAATCATTCAGTAAAACATTGATATCTCCGCGAGAGGCTGCGCGAGCGTCAACAGCGCAACATTGTTACCGTCAGTTTATTAAACATTAGGCTATATATTATTATCCACTATTGATCGCCACTTACGCTAAATTAATGCAGAATCATTCTTGCATTTTGTTGATTCTCTAGTTTTTTGTTATTGATGTTTTAATCTGTCTAGTAAAATTCTCTTTCACTTGCCCCTTCAAAAATCCACTTGTCCCACAAACATTGTTCTTTAACTTGTAAGAATACAAATTTAAGTGCTGTCAAGTTATTAACAAAATCAATATAAGTAATAATAACTCTTATAATATACATTTTTTTAAATCTTTTTATTCATTGATGTCCCGTGTCACAGACAGTAAAACTGACAGCTGCTAATCCAGATATAGCTCTACCGCAGCTCGTATGTGAACACATCACACACGGCTGTGATGACGGCTAATTAAGTCAAGTTCAGGAACGGTTAAACAGAACTAGAATAATATTATTATTACTGGTAAAGTTACCTCGTACCGGACATTTTCTCAACGGTTCCCAACATGCACATGATGCACACACATCTGTGCAACTGTCATTGTACTTTAGCCTACATCAGCGTTGCATTATTATCTCGTCCCATCTCACCAACCGTTTAATACTCGCACATCCAAACGTAGTCAGAGAAGGGCCTCATCTTCTATCCGATCGCATGAACGTAGTCGCATCCTCTTAAACTGCTCAATTAATCAGTCAACTCTCATTGGCTACCTGCCAATGTGGCAGGTAGATTGACAGTGTTACCCGCCAATTGCAAAATTCACCCGCATTTGGCGCGTGGTCAGGTGTTAATTTCAGGCCCTGGTTGTGACGTAGACACTTCACCCTTCCATGACACCCTGAAGGACCTACCTGAGAGGTAAGAATGTACAAAAAATGAAGGTAAGAATTTATAAAAAATACATAACCAAACCGTGTCAGTTTTGTTTGCAGTAAGGTTGCATCAGAATGTGTATAAAATGAACTATAAACCACACATATAACTTTAACTCTTTCACAGCCATTGACTGAATTTTTCGGCTATCCATGTTTTCACTGTTATACGGTAGAGGGCGCTGTTACACATCTTCTGAAAGAGTGCAGACTCTGCTGATCAAAACACAAGAAAAAAAGGAGCATAAACAAACAATAAACACATTGCTTATGCACATTGTAGTCTTTGACATGATTTTTGTTAAAAAAATTTGGTTTTCTTTATTACACTTACATTCAAATGTTGATCAAAAAAATAATGCATGAAGCTTTTTTTAAAGCAGAGCCTCTGTTTGACCAATCAGAGCAGAGTAGACCAATCAGAGCAGAGTGTAAATACTGCAAGGCCACATTGCAACTTTTTTGTGTTTACCTTCAAAAGTTGAATGAAGAATTAATGAGGAAATTCATATAAGAGATACAAAATCTTTTCAATGGATCATACTTCTATAGCTAAAAAAAACTTGCTATCATTTGCAACCATTTGGAGCAAACCTAATGCAAAATCAGGGCATCCACTGCCCAATATCTGCTCGACCAGTTTCATTCCCTCCCTCTCCTTCTCTTTCTCTCACTCTCGGTGAGCTTATCTCTTTCCACACCACCCTCTCCCTCAGCCCTTATCACCTCCTAAGCTCTGCGTCACGCATTCACAGCTTTGGCAAGGACAGCTCAGTGTCTGTGTACAAACATTATCCATCAAAAAACCATTCATGTAAACTTCAAATACCTCTTCCTTTCCTTTCTCTCTTTCTCCATCTGTCTATCAACCAATCTCAAGTCTATGAAGCTTATGTCATGGTAATTCCTATGCATTTCAGAATTCTTGTCAATGATATGTTTGCCTGATTCTTCGCAGCAGATAACAGGAATGCATTTCATGTGAAAGCTAAAAAAGAGCATCCCATTTGTTTTGAGAGACGAAGTTAAGGTTATAAAATAAACTGGGCTTCACAGACAAGAGTTAAAGAGACATTTGTGAAAGGTTTCCTCAAATAACAGTCTAATGAAAATTTTTATGTGGCTGAATCAGCAACTCATTGTGTGATTGAAATCGTTGTTCAAATGATTTATATTTGCACCATTTCAGTTTAATTTGGGAATGAGCAACTACTGTACTAAAGACCTGATCTTTGGATGAATCATTGTGTACAATAAATATACAGTCAGTGCTGGGTTAGTTACTCTAAAAGATAATGAACTACTGATACTATTGAAACTAATGAGTGAATGAAATACTAATTACATCAGCAATTAGATCACTGTAGTAATTGCATTACTTATTACTGATTGCTTATATCAACTTCAACCAATTTAACAATACAAGGATAGACATGAAACGGCTCGTCTTTCAAATAAATAAAATTGCATAAATTATTATTGAACTGAAAAGCTTTTTGATAAACCCAACTGTTTTCGAATAACACGCAGACAAATTTGGTGAAAGCACAGCAAATTGGACGCGAGGCTATATCTCTGCAACACTTTGACATTCAGACCAAAATTGGTATATGTCATCCCAAACACGACCTGAGGCCACATGCGGCATTTTGGCACAGCACCACCTACTGGTAAGGAGATACTTCTTAATGGTTTGCCATAAAATCTGAAATCTGATTCAGTGCATCATGCCGAGTCTCAAACAAAACTTTTTGTCTGCCATTTTAAATTTCTTTAAAAACTTTTTCGAACTCCTTTCGAGCTTTGTGATAGACGAAACCTTTCTCGAGAAAGAGCATCAACGCGTTACTTTAATCTGACTACTTTTTTCCAGTAACGAGTAATCTAACGCGTTAATATTTCCAAACCAGATTAAAGTAATTTATTCAAGTCACTGTGAGTTACTATTTTTGTCATTTTCCTTAGTAAAAATATATTGCGTCTCAGGGAGAGTATTTATGTTAAGTCAAGAAAGACTGTCTTTATAACATTTTTTATTAAAACGTTTTTTTTTTCAGCAAATATTTTTTTAATTTCAACTTAAAATGTCAGGAGACACATTTTTGAACGTTACTGTTAAAAATGCACTTCCAATAAAGTGAGTGTTGGCAAAAATGGTTGTCATTTTTATGTTGAGGCAGCAGGGGTGTTGTCGGCAACTGCTGAATGTAACTAACTTGTAATCTAACTTAGTTACTTTTAAAATCAAGTAATCTGTAAAGTAACTAAATTACTTTTTAAAGGTCCCATGGCATGAAAATGTCATTTTATGAGGTTTTTTAACATTAATATGAGTTCCCATCACCTGTATATGGTCCACAAGTGGCTAGAATTTTTGATGGGTGTAAACCAAGTTCTGGCTGTCTTTCTCTGCCTTTGAGAAAATGAGAGCTCAGACAAGCTGATCTTGAATTTTCCTGTTATGACATCATAACAGGAAAGGTTACCTCCCCTTCCTCTGCTTTGCCCGCCCAGTGCATTCGGAGAAAATGGATTCAGTTTATGTCAGCACAGGCTTTACAAACAGACTTTACAATATGGATTCGACAGCACCGCGACAAACAGTGAGTAACAGTGTTAATTAATGCCTGATCTGTGATCAGTGATTTCTGATATGTAGCTAATCATTCAAGTTCACTCAGACTTTCTTTCTAGATCGTTTAATGATTGCCGTCTTGATGCCCTAAGCCAGGGGTCTCAAACTCATTTTACCTGGGGGCTGCTGGAGGTAGACTCTGGGTCAGGCTGGGCCGCATCAAGTATTACACATAAAAAGTGTTTCAAGTATTCAAAAAAAAAGTAGCACAACTGATCCAATCTTCTCAATCTTTATTATTAACAGTTCTTCAACATGAATGTTTCTTCTGAACATGAACTGTTCCTCTGAATTTTAACTAAATAATATAGCCTATAGAAATTAAATGTAATATGAAATAATGATTGATTTTAATTTTATTTTAAATAATAGACTAATTCACAGCAAGGCCGTAACCAGGTCCAACAGAACAGTGAACGAAATTCTAGGTCTAATTCTAGGACTATTTGTAAACAATATTTGTATTAATTTGCGTCAAATATATTATTAGTCCCGATATTCTTTGCATGAGTGAGTGAATAAATACATAGATCAGCAAATGCCATTAGAATTCTCCTGTGGTCTGGTGGTAGAATTTTTGTCAACAGTGTCAAAGGTTTCGGGGTTCTAATCCGCCCTCATGTAGTTTTTCATCATTAAAATCAAAAATGTCTATCAATGATTGTATAATAAGACCATGGACACGTTTGCATTTTGTTTTGTGATTTCACCAGAAAGAATAGAGTCTCTCTCAACAACGGCATTAAGCGATGTCTAAACTTTGATGTCAAGAAGGGGGCCACAAAATATCATCCTGCGGGCCGCAAGTGGCCCGCGGGCCACGGGTTTGAGACCCCTGCCCTAAGCGTAATGCATCAGTGAATCAAGCCAGTGACTAAAACGATCATTTCTGTTAGTAGCATGAAACAAATCTGTTTTTTAAGTGATTAAACTACAGAGAGCGATCAAAGAAAACACTCTTTATAATGTCCGGAGCTGTCAATCACACGTCGTGAGTGTATCTGCACACTTGCCCAAACTGCCATTATAATGAATGACGCTGTTATGCTGCCCAGCGAAGCTCTTACTGTATTGCTGTAGATTTCATGTTTGCTGTTAGTTGTGGTGAAAGCATTTCGTGAGATAAAACGCGTTGCAATGAGGAGATCACTGCATTCACGCGATCAACAGACTGTCTGTCTACTCAATGCTCATTACTGCAGCCTTTCATGTGATAGGAATAGATCATAAAATAATGTTATAATCCACACTTTGACGATTTGTTCATCTCGACAGCTGTAATGGTAAAAAAAAATTTAAACTTTGTATTGTTGACGTCTTTCTGAAGCTCACAGCCATGCCTGCATGTCACATTGTTCCTTTTTGTTCCATTGGCCCCGATAATTGCTGCTTGCAGTTATATTTTTATAGAGAATTGTTCTATAGTCTATACAGTATTTACCCTAATCCTTCCCTCGCACTTTGTAACAAATCCTTCCCTCACAGGTCAAAATGAAGCCCTAAAATTATATTTATTTTTTTATAGAATTATTCTTAATTCTTTAAAATGATACTTAATTGTCCAGAAAGCTTATTTCATTTAATTTTGATAATATTTTTTCTAATTTTCAATGGATTTTTTTTTTTTTACCTGTAAATTACTAGATTGTATCAGTAAATAATAAATAAATAACAATTGAAGCACATTCTTCACATTCTTTCAACTTAAATTCAAAATAACACAATTTCATGCATAACCCTTTTAATTCAGATTAGAATATTTTACATTGGGTGTCTTTGCTGACCTTTTGGGGAAAAAAGACAATATAACATGCTTTTATCATGACTCTTGCCACTATCTCTATGTGGAGCAGTGAGCTGTTCTGCTGGGTCCTAAAGTCAATTTCTCTTCAGAATGCATTGAGATACACATGTAGACATTATTAAATAATTCTTGGCATTTTTAGTTAGAATTTTTGACATTTTTAGGGTTTTCTATGTGTGCTGAAGCATTCCTCACATTCCATTCATTCCTAAGGGAAATGACCAGTGAGGGAGGGATTTGTTACTTTTTTAAATTTCAACCACAAAACCCCTTTGAACCCTTTCAATTTTTTTGTTGTGTATTCGTGGCTCAAGTACTACAAAAGGCTTAGCGTCTCGGACCACTCTGATAAACACTAAATCATTTTTTTTTTATAATAATTTAAATGCGTGGAACGATCTTCCCAACACCATCCGAAACGCAGAATCATTGACATCATTCAAAAGTCAACTTAAAACTCAGCTCTTCCGTGAGCACTTAACCTCATAAAAAAAAAAGTATAATAAATAAATAATAAAAAAAAAAATCCTCTCCTCTTTCTCTTTCTTCTTCCCTCCCTACTCTAGCCTGTGCTACACTGAGCAATGTACACGCTCTCAGGATTTCAGGCTCTTATTGCGCTTCTCGACTCTTCATGATCGCTTCATGTACCCCCAAGTTGTAAGTCGCTTTGGATAAAAGCGTCTGCTAAATGCATAAATGTAAATGTAAATGCATTTTGGGTCAAAATGACCAGAGGGAAGAATGAGGGTTAATGCAAGTAACTGTTAAATTACAGAAAAATTAAGAGTAATCCCTTACTTTACTTTTTCAAGGGAAAAGTAATTACATTTCAGTAATTAATTTTTTAGTAATGCATTACACCCAACACTGTATATAGTAGTGACCAAAAGTAATGTCCGGCCCAGGAAAATTGTCATCTTTACCTTTTATTCCAATATTATTAAAAATATTTTGCAAGCATATGTGTGCTGGACACATGCAAAAAGAGAGAACCAACGAAATGTTAATAACTGATGGATACCTGCAATTCCCCACTATATTAGGTATATCATATCATAATTTTGCATAAGTTGTTGAACTTAATTTCAAATGATTGTAATAAAAACAATAATTTTTTTATTAATTTAGGCCAGAAACGTTTAGCTGTGTTACACATTTTGCCTGTAACCCTGTTACCAGACGATTTCCCCATTAGAAATCATTAACATTTCTTAAAATCATAAAAACTGAAGAAATAACAATTCTAACCCTTTTGCTCCTGCTTACAAAATAAGTTTAATACAAATTGAAAGCTATGCAATGAATTAATTAAGGCTTAATTTACAACACAACATTTTTGCACAGCTTTTTTACTTAAAAAGTATTCAGTTTTAGCTTGTTTATCACTAGAGAATGACATGCTCTGTCGTCTGGTAACAATTGCTAACACCATAAAATGTGAATAGAAAATAAAACGGCTTATATATATTTAGTTTGACCTCCTGAGGTTGACACTCAGCATTTTCTGTAGGGTAAAGCACCTTCTTTCACTGACCATTGGTTAAAAAGATCTATTTTGTACCCTATTCGTGGAAAGTGCTTGCTGCCTACGTAGGCACCTCACTAGGAATAGAACCTATAGTCCAAAACACTTCTGAAAAGTTTCCTGCTTGCAGCAGCACATCCAAGTATTTAATGCAAACCAAGAGGTTTCAGCCTAGTCTATAATGTTCAAACACAAAATGAATTCAATCCATCTTTTAAAAAATGCAAGGCAAATACAAGTCATGCTAAAATTCCTAGACACAAACATCATTGCTGGTGTCTGTTAAATGATGACATTACTGCAGTGCGGAATACATTTTGAAGTGTCAGACAGTCTGGTTGTAACTTAGCCTATGAATAATAATCAGTCATGCTAATGTTGCTAGGTTGTTGGATAGTCCAGTAATTATATTCATGAGCCTTCTCAAATATGTTACGGATTGGTTAAATGGTCTATTTCATGTATTGACTTGGACATCAGGTCTGCATTAGAGCACTTGCTTATCTCTGAAATGTCAACAATTTAGCATCAAATTAGAAATAAACTGAACAAAATCGTATGAAGAATTATCACTGTCAATAGCATATTGAACGGCTACTTTTCTAAATCAGTATAAGTTCAGTTTCTAGACGGTGGTTTCTTGTTTTGGTTCAATTCAGAAGTGAAGTGCATGCATTCTATTTGTAAGTATTTTTATGGTCCTCTGGCAACCCGACATCATTGCTGAATTCTGTTCGCTTGACATATGGAGCGAGTGCAGACTCATCACACTTGATTTGTGAGATAACAGGAGTACGGGACATGTTATAAGAGGCAGGAAAACTGACCAAGCAGAAGCCTATAAATGTAATATAACAGTGCTTAGATCATTCAGCCAAGTTATTAAAGGGGTCATATCATGAAAAAATCTAATTTTCTTTTATCTTCTGATATTGAACAGCTTGATGCTGTATGAAAACATAACTCAAGTCCAAAAAACACGTTTTTTAAATGCATTACCACATGACCATCTATGTCTATGACCATCTACACTCTAAAAAAAAAAGGTTCTATATGGCACCAAAAATGGTTCTTGGCTCGTAATCATAGGGGAACTTTTTTAAGTGCTATATAGCACCAATTTTGGTGCTTCAGTTGTTCTTCAGCGGTTCTTCAGAGGTTCTTCACCGGTTCTTTGACTAAGGTGCTATATAGCACCGCTAACTATGGTGCTATATAGCACCGCTACCATATACAGAACATACTAAGATATGGTGCTATATAGCACCAAAAATGATTCCCCTATGATTACGACGAAGAACCATTTTTGGTGCCATATAGAACCTTTTTTTTTTAGAGTGTATTGTTACATGTCAGTAACGCCTTTTGGGGGTCTTTAGATTTGTTTCCCTTGTAAAATATAGGCCACTTAAAAGATAATACTTAGAACTCAATGTGATGCTTTTGGACACTTAATTGCATATTGTTAACAATTCTAGAAAAGGTATTATACTTTATTTTATACTTTTATATGTAATTTATTTTATACTTACAATGTATTTTATACTTACATTTATATGTAAGTAAAAATGTACTCAAATGTAACTGATGTGTGCCTTTTTACTCTTAAAGTTCTTAAAGAACTTAAAGGGATGATGTACTGCATTGTTTTATAATGTTTCCTGTGGTGCACTTATAATGTTAGTATGATTTTTACATCCAAAAATCATAATTTAGAAATAAAAGGCATTTTTCCTACCCTGATTTGAACTCAACTGAGACATTCACATTGTTGAAAATAAATAAGCACATTCCTAGCATGAGGATCCTTTGGAAGATAATGTTATTTTTTGTCCAATGATCCTGTATCGCTCGTCTCTCCTTGTCATGTCACTAACACGCCAGTGGGCGGGGCCAAAGTTGCGAGGATGAAGTAGGCATTGATCTTCTTCTGCAGAGGCGATCTTTCACCATCTATTATAGGCTCATTCCACAATGAGTCTTTCCCTGGGCTTGGTTAAAATAGAAGCTGTTTTTGGACTAACAAGGAAGTTTTCAGTTCTGGAACTTACAGGATATTTGTATAGTATGATGACCACTTACATGTCAAAAGATCAAGGAAAAATTGATTTCTCAGTTCATGGCCCCTTTAAGTACATCTTTATATGTAATTTCATAAATAGGTTTAATGTCTTTGAAATATGGTTAAAGCGTACTGCTGAATGTACTGACAAGCATTTTTGTAAAATTAAAATATTCATAATGTAATTTCTATTGAAACTTGCATGTTAAATATTTGTAATTACAATTTAGTATATTTAAAACATGTTCAATGTAAAATTGTCACAGGTTGGCTGTGTAGCGAAAGACATACTAAAACTAAACAAGACAAAAACTAAACATGACTGTGACATAACTCACCGAAAGCACGTCCTCCCGTTGGAAAAACAGTCCAAACTGAGGTAGGGAGGAGATTTTGGAGTATGAGAAGGTGGCAAAGGAAGACATCACTAAAGGTGATGATACATGGGGCAACTTTTTTGAGCAATGTTTCTGGGCAATGTTACAAAGCAATGTATCAGTGTGAGCCGTCTGACGATTTGTGCCACTCGCTCAGATTGTGCTTTATTAACGTCCATACCTACCCCTGCGCTAAACCTATACCATTAAAACAATGCAAATATAGTGTTGGTAGCACATTCTAGGTAGCATTATTTGTCAGAACACCAGAAACAATGACTGTTGTCAAGGGCATTTAAGTGGAGTTTGTGGAAATGGTTTGGGGCACCACCCACCCATCTGCAGCTGAGGTAAATAAACATAGCTATTGATGAAACAAAGTGTAATGAGCTGGATGAGGAGGCTTTTGTTGCACTTCAGTCACCGGTGTTTCCATCCAGTTACATACCATCTCAGTTATCACTGGATATATTGTGTGATGAGCTGGATGAGGAGGCTTTTGTTGCACTTCAGTCACCGGTGTTTCCATCCAGTTACATACCATCCCAGTCATCACTGGATATGTTATATGATGAGCTGGATGAGGTTTTTGCAGCACTTCAGTCACCTTCGGTTTCACCCAGTTCCTTATCATCCAAGTCGCCGCTCCCTTCAGTCCCTCTGCTCCTCCAGTGGTTCGGCTCATCTGCACGGATCTACCTGAGATTTCACAGTCATCAACTCCGGCTTAGCTTGTGGATACCTCAGCGCCACTTCAAGCCTCCAAGTCCTGGAGTCCAACTTGGCCCTCCAACCCTTCAGCTCCACCTTGGCTAAATACTCCCTCGGCTTCACCCTAGACAGTAATTTCTCGGGCCCCGCCAGGCTACCTCCTCCCTCTGGCTCCACCTTGGTCCATCATCTCTCTGGCTCTGCTTTGTACTTCCAAGTCAGCTGCTGGACCTCGACCCTTCACCCCTCTGGCTCCTCTGGGATCCTTCTTCCCTCCATCTACACCCTGGTCTGCCAAGCCCATGCCTCACCTTGGTCTCAGCCCACGGTCTGGTTCCACCTGGCTCCTCTACCAAGTCTCCACCATGGCTCCACCCTCCTTCGGCTCCACAGTGGACCTTCTTCATGTCATGGCTCTGGGTCATCGTCCTATCTCTGTCCTGGCTCTTCCCACATTCATCTCTGCCCTGGTTCCTCTGGTCGTTGTCTTATGGTGATGATACACAGGGCAACTTTTTGAGCAATGTTACTAGGCAATGTTGCAGTCAACGGGCAACCAGGTAAGACACAGGGCCCATGACCAATCTAAAGTATCCAGATAGAAATTTGTTGCCCATTCCCAATGGGAAAGTGGCCGTGGCCAACCTTTTCTATAACTTTTTTGAGCAATGTTTTTGGGCAATGTTACAAAGCAATGACACCTGGACTAACTCTGCGTTGGACTTGGGCTCCGAGATGAAGACAGCCTCTGGCTATCTTCCTGGCAAGCTCGGGCTCCGGGAGCGATCCCCCTGCTCCAGCAAAAGGAAGGGAACTGCTGTGGACATATCCCTTATGAAATGTTCACCCCAAATAATCCTTTCAAGGTCTCGTGTTCTGTCACGGGTTGACTGTGTAGCAATAATCCACAAAGAAGATGCTTGACAGAATGACAATAAACAATAATTTTAATTATATAATCTGCAAGTACAGCTTTTTTTTATTTAAAAAATATTTATATATATTTAATTAATATTGCCAAAAAAAACATTTAGCGCTTTTAGTTTGAAATTCTCGTTTTGTCTTGTGTCCTGTTTTCCCCTTGATGGTTTCCAGATGTTTCTCCTTTGGTGTCCTGTATATTTATAGTTCTTTTTCTTGCTTCCCATGTATTTTGTCTCGCATTGTTTTGTTGTGCATTTTTATACTTTGGTGAGTTCTTGGAATATCGTATTGATTTAATAGTCTGCAATTGGGTCTCTATGGTCCTCTCGCCAAGAGTCGAATGCTACAGGTAATTCATTTCTAAATCAAACCCAGATGGGACATTTAACAAAAGTGAAGTCATTTCCATGGTGAAATTGAATCAAATCATCAAAGTTCAACAAGTGAAATATCATCCAAAAAGTGATGCAAACGACCAGCAGAGGACTGCACGATCGCCATCTTTACACGTGTAAGTTTAAGTCCATAAAGGGTGGGGGGAGTTGTTTAAATACTGAATCCTTGCTTATTTTGAGATCCATGTTTGCATATCCACTGCATTTTGATGCACTTTGAGAAATGTAGAATATGTTTTTAGTGCGAGTGAGATGAGTAAAGAACACTGTTGCATAAATTTACACACAGTTTTAAAATTTAGTAATTACATAAAGGGCTTTTTCCATATGGCTACAGGAACTGAATATTATATTATATTATATTTCTGCATCTGTAGTGGTCCCTAAAGGAGTTGCATCAGGTAGTCTCACCCAGACTCAAGTTTGGCCACAAATAAACATGTTGGATCGTTCAAATAATTTTACACTCGTCAGTAAGTCAGCTTACAGATGGCTGACTTATAGTTATCGCTGCACGTTAAACTTGGACAAGAGAATACATTTTGGGAGAAGAAAAATGCACTTTACCTTCAAATCGACTCTTTGACCTAAGTCAAGTCCATAGATGTATATTCTATTATACCAATGTATTCCCCTGTAACAAAACCACAATTTAGCTTGCATTAGTGTGCAAGTATTTTCATATAAGAATAGGCAAATTAAGTTTCGATTATCTGTAATGTTTACTGTTGCAGCCTGAACACTATGTGATGATTTACTCGCTGTCAGCAGGTGTGCAATATTAAACCATTAGATATTGATTTATACACAACAGTTTATATGACTGGCTCACATGGCGCATTACTTTGGCCATGATGCTAATGGGAAACTGCACTGAGCCAAACAGCTTTAGTTTTCTCCAAAAGTTTCTCTCTGTCTGTGTGTTTCCTAACAGCCTGTGTTTGTAATGGACCTGTCGGAGCAATAATAATGATGAATAAGTCTCCAGTGGGAGGAGGATGTGTGTGCGGTGTGTGTGTATGCAAGAGAACGTGAGGTGGGCTGGGCCGAAAGAACTGAGACCAAACCCAGTGAAAAAGTGCAGAGATTATGACTGTGGCAGACTATCATAAATCAAAGGAAAGAGGTTTGCCACTAGAAAAGAGTCCCTGCTGTATTAAAAGGAACGCCAGTGCAACAGTTTGCACAGCTCCCCAATGACCCTGAACATTTAAGTAATTTCACACTTAGGCCTACTATCAATAGCATTTGTTCTGCATTTTTAGGCATTTGTTTCAGTCTGTCTGCCCTATGAAATCAAAATGGAGGTTTTGAGGTCATCTATAGGGGGGGTGTGGTGCATTTAGGTTTTTGTCCAATCAAATGCTCTCAACAATGATGATGCCCCTCCCCCTAATACCACCTGCCTCTAGCAATAACAAGTTGCAAATCAGTATTGTCCAGACAGTAATGTAGACTAAAGGCTAAATGCAGAGCTCTTTGGTATGCCCTATCCAACTTCCTTTTTCAACGGGAAATATGTAAACACTATCTGTCTATCTGTCTGTCTGTCTGTCTGTCTGTCTGTCTATCTATCTATCTATAACAAGGCCTAAAAATATGCTAGATACAGTTAAGACATACAGTATATTGCCAAAAGTATTGGGACACCCCTCCAAATCATTGAATTAATGCGTTCCAATCACTTCCATGGCCACAGATGTATAAAATCAAACACTAGGCATGCAGACGCTTCTACAAACATTTGTGAAAGAATGGGTCGCTCTTAGGAGCTCAGTGAATTCAAGTGTGGTACCATGATAGGTTGCCACCTGTGCAATAAGTCCATTCGTGAAATTTCCTCACTACTAAATATTCCACGGTCAACTGTTTTTGGTATTATAACAAAGTGGAAGCAATTGGCAACAACAGCAACTTAGCCATATAAAATCACAGAGCGGGGTCAGCACATGAGGCGCACAGTGCGCAGAAGTCGCCAACTTTCTAAAGAATGAATAGCTACAGACCACCAAACTTGCACTCCAATGTTGATTATTGATTCACATGCACAGGAAATACATGATGCAAGGCTGATTAACATAACATTTCTGTGATGTGAAGGAAAGTTTCAATCAGAATTTGTGTCCCTCTCATTTATGTGACATTCAGCGGTTTACTCTGATGTTTAGTTTTTAAATATATATCACAAACCCTGTACTTGCTCTAGCCCACCAGATTTGCTCCAACGACGCAAGCTTGAAACTGTTGGACCCCATTGACTTTCAGTGATGGACAAAAAGAGCTGAGACATTACTCTAATATATTATTTTGTGTTCTGCAGAAGAAAGGAAATTGTTGGGATCGACATGAGTAAATGATGGCTTGTTAGATGAACTTTACTTTTAAGAGAGGCTTCAATTGTCCAATATAATCACAAGGCAAATGTCTGTCCATGACGTCACCATTTGTACGCGGGGCACTCAAGATTTGCAGTACGCCAAACTCCTTGTCCTTTTAATAGAGCCTTGGGATGTGTTTGATTGGGCAATTATTTCTAGGTGACAACAATGCAATCCATTTTTATTATCCGCAGGAATGCTTTCTTTCTCTGTGAGCATGCAGAGAAAATCTCACACAGAGCAATTCTTAAATAGGATTCAGATCAATCACAGCAGCAAGTCCCATCCTGCAAAAGAGAAGTCCAATATTCGGGTAACTCACAGGGGTCCAGCGATAAATTAACACCCTCTGCCCTGCACTTTATAGCTGCTGAGTGTCTGCTTTACAAAGCCAAATATATTATTTATTGTCCGGCTGCTTATTTATTTAGAGATTCGGCTAATTCAATTACCAACATGGTGAACAGTCCTATAATTCTTAAATCAGTTTCACCTAATGAATTATTCTTCAGTAACTGAGGCTGTTTTCAATTCCACCGCTCTCCCTGCCACCACAGGTCTCTTTTCAAGTTGTCTTTTTGAGTCCGAATTGCAATACATTTACATAATCAACTTGATTACCACAGTAAGTACTCCGGCAGTATTTCAAGATTAGCTGGGCTACAAATTGATAGAAAAGGATGCAAGTTTCAATGTGTTAATGAAACAATAACGTGATATAGAAATTAAAAAATCTAAGTAAATCAAAGAAAAAATGTACCAAGATCTTACAATCATGCCTTTTTTTTAAAGAAAAGTTGCAATTTAATGACTCTAATGCCGAGTTCAGACTGCACGATTTTCAAACTCGTCGGATCACTGCTCTTTTCACATTGCATGACTATCTGGGGTAGCATTAAGTCACTGCTGTGTTCACACTGCACGATGGATCGGCGACAGGAGCTTTCACACTGCATGACTTTACAATAGGAAGAATCACAGACAACTCTCTCCGATGCGCAAACTACAGCTGCGTCCGAAACCTGGAAAATGCTGCCTTCGGAGGACACATTTCAATGCAGGAAGGCACGTCTGAATCTAATGTTAGCTAGATACCTTCATCTGATCGATTTTTGAAGGCAGCATATTTGTATCCTTCGCTGCCTTTGATATCCCACAATCCTGTGCTTTCCATTCTCTGACAGTTGAGTTGGAAAAAAAAGATGGTGTCCGAAAGTTGCATTTGCTGGTCAGTTTGTGTGTAAATGTACGTTTTTTATGTTCTACTTCTGATGTCATTTCTAGCGAGAAATTACTAATGTAGTAATTCAATGTTTGTTTAGTTCTCACCAAAGCTCTCTCTATTTTGCTGTAGATCATTAAACGGTTACACTGCCTAAGAAGTCTGTCTGAAATTAGTTTTGTGAGGTGCCTTCATGCACAAACGCTGCCTTACAAGCCATTGTCTGATAAGGCAGCGAGGCAACGAGTCAGCTGCCTAGGTTTTCGGACGCAGCCTACATTTCACAACCAAACACACGTGTGATGAGACAAGTAAATAACGCGAGAATGTGCGTGCGTCAGACCGTTCTCACGCTGTGCGCTGGTTTGCAGCGAAAAGAAGAAAAAGATTATGGCAGAGGAAATGGTCGGGGAGACAGAGGGAGCAAGGATTGTGTTCTGCAAAGAGAGTTTGAGGAAAATAAATAATTTAGCAATGTGCTGCTGTTGCGGCTGGCAAGCAAATGTTTGTGCTTTGTTTCTGTTTGATATAACTGTAAATATATTTATTAAAATACTGATATTCTGGTCTATAACTCCTCCCTGAACCTCCTGCTGCCCTGTATCTTGCTCTCTCATTGGATGTAGGTCATCGCAGATGTAATTTTCAGTCAGAACACATTTCACACAGCAGGAGTTTGAATCGCAGACAGGTCCAGATATTTAGCATGCCAAATATCACACAGGCATCGGCGACTCATCGGTGATTCTCTCTGATCGCGTCTTTGATAATTCACACTGTGTGATTGTCACTCATGTGCACGAGCACCAATTTGCCTATGATTTCGGGCATTCGTCTGCGATTTCACAAAACCTGTTGCCGGGTCAAAATCGGTCCTAAAATAGGGCAGTGTGAACTCGGCATAACTATCATGTAACTATCCAACGCTATCTCACGACCAATTCGTATGTATTTGTACGATGTGGCTAATTCGTACGAATTTGTATGACCTCACTCGTACGAATTTGTACGTTTTGTCTAATCCCCAGTGACGGTTAAGTTTAGGGGCGGGGTTTGAGGTAGGTCATTCGTACAAATTCGTACGAATTTGGCAACTCGTCAAATACGTACGATTTAGCAAAAATCGTATGAATTCGTACGACTGAGGTCGTACAGATTCGTACGAATTAGCCACCTCGTAAAATATGTACGAATTGCCATGAGATCGGGTTGAACTATCAAGTAAAAAGTAATAGCATATTTTACTTACAAACTGTATGTGAGTCGGGCATTTCCTCCAAGGAGGCAAGGAAGCAGTTGCTCCTCAAAAAACTGAGCACAGTACAAAAATAAAACACAAATATTTTGAAATATGCCATTAAAAACTCAATAAATCACTAATTATTCTAAAGTGACTGTCCAACAGTGACATCAGTGGTTAAAGGGGTCATGATTTTTAATTTTTTTTTATGTTATAATAGTCCACTTATAATGTTTACATAAAAAAACATCCTAATTTAGAAGTAACCTCTCTTTGAAAAACTCCGTTTTGATAGTCATTCTGCATTCAAGACTTGGAAGTAAAAGCCCACTGCTATGATTCGGTAACAGTTTGGCATATTAAAATAATATGCAACCAGTTAAATTCAGCCATACATATTTGAGCCAGAGACTGATCCCAAATCAGAAGACGAACCTACCCCTCAAATACCAAGGATACTCCAGTCTGTGACAGCGTGGTAATTAATCATCTTTATTTATATGTATTCCTTGTGTATTCGTGAGGTAAAATTGTATTTTATTACATTATAATTGTCTAATTATTACAATATCTAAGTTTTTTTTTTTTTTTTTTACAAATATCATTCATTATTATTGACAAATATCATTATGTTTTTGGAAAGTTGCACGAAAATTTATGTTTTATTTCCAGTTTCAGCATGTTGGGTTGACCACATTACTTTTTGGTTGCACCACATTTTTTCCAGATTATAATAGTGAAACAGTTGAAATGTACTATTTGACTATTTGAAATCAGTTTAAAAGCATCCAAAAAAATGTTTATCTAGCGATATGTGAATGTGCCATGCTTTCACCATCGAAAACCTGTAAACCATTTCAAGTAGAGTTCAGGGAGTGTACTGAAGAAAGATTGTTTGAAGATCAGGTCCAAGTTGTTGATCTGATGGCCATGTGTGCTGGGTATTAAACCTCTGCACAGTTGTGTATTTCATTTATTGTTATTGCTGCACTATTATTATTTATGTCTGGCTGTGGCGGCTCAAAGAGTGGTCATTCAAACGGGACAGGTCATATGATTTTACTTAACGCAACTTTTAACATCACGTCCAAAGCTTTTCTGGCCAGAGACATGCCTCAGTTTACTGCAAAGGGATGCCGTATTTCATGGGCATTGACATTAAATTAAAGGAATGAAATGAAAGTGAGTAGGCTAGAAGGTGGTTTAATCTCCATCTATCTTAAAGTATTTGAGGCATTTTTCATCAATACTTGCATGTTTTGCGACACTTTCAAAGTGGTGAGGGCCAATAAACACATACGATACAGAGAACAACCAACATAAAACATTGCCAGATTCACATCTGCTTCAAATAAATCAGAACATGCTAATAGCGCTACTCACTGGACATTTAAATAATAAAAATAGATTTCAAAGTTCAAGTTTTGAAATCGATACCGTTATCATCTCCATGTAAACTTCAAAAACGTGAATCTGTGAAAACGGTGAAGGCATGCACATAGCACTGGGGAGCCAACCCATTTAAAGCTTTGTAAGTAATTAGCAAGAATGTATACAATGTTTAATAGGGAGCCAATGCAGTGTTGACAGAACCGGGCTAATATGGTCATACTTCCTGGTTCTAGTAAGAACTCTAGCTTGTGCGTTGGAGTTTTTTTATTAAGCATGCAGGGCAACCAACCAGTAGAGCATTACATGAACGTCAGAGGTCATGAACGCATGAACTAACTGCTCTGCATTTGGCATTGAGTGCATATATCGTAATTTAGATGTATTTTTAAGATGGAAGAATACAGTTTTACAGATGCTAGAAATGTGGCTTTCAAATTAAAGATTGGTATCAAAGAGCACACCCAGGTTCCTAACTGACGACAAAGACTTGACAGAGCAGCCATCAAGTTTTAGACAGTATTCTAGGATACTACGTGCAGAGTTTTTTTTGTCTAATAATTAGAAACTCTAAAAAAAAAAATGTATCAGCTACGCGTTCAGTAAATTTTTGTTTTGTGGGGGCATGAAGAAATATAGAGTATCATCTGCATAACAGTAAAAAATAACGCCATGCTTCCTTGTGATATCTCCCAAGGGTAGCATGTACAGGGTGAAAAACAACGGTCCTAGCACTGAGCCTTGAGGTACTCCATACTGAACTTGTGATCGGTATGACATCTTTGTTTACTGCTACAAACTGATAATGAATTTATATTATAACATTCTTTTAAGATAAAAAAATAAAGATACTTAAATTTACCTACTGTATTAATTTGATAAATTGTTAATTAACTATTATTGGCTTTAACATTTACACACACTGGTAACAGGGTTGAAAACTTGCAAACTTAATATAAAAATTAAATATGACATTAAACAGCTCATATAATATAAAATTGTGTATTCTTGAGTTCTCTCATTTAAATTAGGCAGAAATATTAAGAAATGTTATTTATTTTCAGAAATATAGATAATATTAAAAATCAATGTTTGCTTAGCTATCAAGACACCTGTGAACATTTGTATTGAGTTTCTGTAGTATTAACCCCTAAACCCTACGTTATTCACTACCCTTTTTTTTTTTAAAGTTAGACATCAACATTATCAGCTATTTATTGTAAAAATGTATACAATCATGAAAGAATGTCTGTTTTCTGATTAATATATTGTTTTAAAAAAAAGTGTATAGGGTCACTAGAGACCCGAGGTATGTAATAGTGTAATTATATATATATATTTTCAGTGCAACAATAATTTAATCTTTGATGACTCAATAAGTGTAGTGCTTCTTTATTCCTCAAGGCAATGTCTGACACACAATGATGAAGTGACGTTTCACTTATAGTTACCGCAGGCAGAAAACAAAAGAATAGGAAAAATCATCAGCAAAATCTTGAAATGGCTCAGGGATTTACTGCACATCAAGTTCTGAATGCAATCAGATAATAGTGTCACTGTCACCTGGTGGTGGACCTAGTGAAGAATCCGTCAGTATTCCGAATATTGATTTTGATGATGTTGAAAACAATAGTTTTGGAAATATGTTTGAGATAGTGAATATGAGCAGATGCTGAATGTATGACTATACATAGCTATGACATAGACAGTGATGATGGTAAAAATGCATATGCTCCAATTCCAAAAGGTAACAAAATATGCTTTTTTTATTCTTTGGCTAGTGTTAAAATATCAGGAGAGTTTTATACTACTGCAGCAGTTAGAGATTAATCGGTGGTAGACGTCCGGGTCGCTAAACACCCCAATATGTACACCCCAAACTTATGTGTATTGGTGAATCCCATGTGTGCCATTATTTTTTTCTCATTTAATTTCAGTTGCTGCCTGAAATTAAAGCACTTCTGAATTTTTAAAACTTGAAGTGTATGTGTTTTTCTCTCACAGTCAGTCTTCATCTGTCCCAGCCTGCTTCATCATGTCCCTGATCTCCTCTGTGCCTGACTTCACTCTTTCTTTTCTTTCAAACAGCATTTCCTCTTCCTGTTAGCCTCTGGTGGATGAGAGATGAGAGAGAAAGATGTCGAGATGGTGCCGATGGGGAGAGAAATGAAAAGTAATGTGAAAGCCGGGACGGGCAGGAAATGAATGAGCGGCAACAGGAAGTCATTGATGGGAGAGGAAAAAGGGGCATCCATAATACGGTAAACAGCAGAATGACAGAGTGAGAGAGAGTTAAAGATGAAAGACGGATGAATGGATGGAGAGAGAGGCACTGGAAAGATCAGAAGTGTTTGTCCTGCCAGCACGCAGCGCTAAGCTGATGAAGATAAATGAGTTGTGTGGATGGGAAGCGCGGTGAATGCGAGGCCGCAGTAGAGTCGTTTAATTCTAATTACCGCTCTCTTACCGTTAGCGCCGCCGAGAACGCTCAGTCGTGCCATCCATCCATATGGTCCTTCTCTACTGCAATGCCCTGTTAGCAGCTCATGATCCCTGTGTGAACACAGGAAGTAGGATGTTGGCCTGACCCTAGTCTCGCATTGCCTGATTTTTGGGTATCGGTATTAAAATGATGGAGAACCACATATTTAGACTGGAAGAGACTGTATGGCATGCTCAACCACAGTTTGTGTTGAATAAAGAGTCAGTTGACATGTAGTTGCAAATTTACTTAGTTAGTAGAATGTCTAAAATGGGCTATCTATATAAAAAATATTTTATAAAAACAAAGTCTAACCATATAACATAATTCAACTGTAAAAAAGATTATAGTTCAGGGAAGAAGGATATGGGAACTGGCAAATGATCAATGTTACTTTAATGATGTATTAAAGATAAACTAAATGAAAGGAAAGCGGCAGCCCCGCACCGACGACTGCCACATGAACTACTGCAAAACAACAACATAAACCTCCCAGGCCTGGTCTTCTCTCATCATTCACAGTCGTCACTCCGACTTTTTATTCTTCCAGATCTCCTCCATGGGACCTGAAAACGGTGAGACTCACAGGTGTCACTCATTAAAAGTCGCTCCACCGGCCTTGCTACGTTACCACGGGCTTATAACTTCTGAACGGTTTCCCCACGATTTGCCCATATTGGCCATTTTGAATTTTGTTGTAAAATGCTACAATTTTATAAACACATTAGCGTATCATTACGAAACTCTGTATGGGTCATCGGCACGATGCCCTAAAGGACCTTGAGATGTTTCGAGCCAGCGTCACCTAGTGGTAAAATCAAATTGATTGATTGACTTATTTTCACGGGAGTCATCTAGCCTATTTAGATTCCTGAATCCTTGCAGAGTCCAACGATACCAAACATGATAGGTTTTGCCTAATGGTTTGTGAAACATTGTGATTTAGCATTTAAACAACTTTTGCGAATATCTTCGAAACCGATAGTCCGATCAAGACGAAACCACCATAGGAAAATCAGAACCATGGCGTTTTGACAAAATATTAATAGCCAAATATCAACATTTTTATAGTAAGTGGCAAAAAAATCTATCAAATTTGGGTGTGGGTCATTTATTTGTTCATACATATACAGTAAATGTCAATAACTCCTAAACGAAACACACCAAAAAAAAGCAGTGGGACTATAATTGAAAAAAAAAAAAAACTTAAATTGGCTCTCACCACAGTACCGTTGGTCTGATTGACTTCAAAATTGACATGCAGTGTCTTTGTCTCAGTTGCTATCTTTGGCCATTATGACATGGGTGTACCTTGAAAAACATGGCCATCTTTTTAAAAAAAATTACAAAAAAGATCCAAAACTGTAAATGCAATGGTTTTGCATATTATTATATTTTACAAACGCATTGGCATATCGTTACGAAACTCGGTATGTGTCTTCGGCACCATTCCCTGAAGTTACTCAAAAAGTTTCAGGGCAGCACCCCTTGTGGTCAAAATTTGCAATGAAATTATTTTATAGGCAATTATATCTCATTACAACTTACAAATTATTTATGGGTTTTCAACCTTTTCTTGACACATTTTTGCAGTTGGTCTGCTGCTAGCTTCCTTGTTTGCTTCTGTTGTGCTTGGCCCTGATACTTGCCGTTGCGTTAACATTGTTACAATTATATCTATAACAGTGTGCATAGGATAAAATCAAAATTAAACTATGGACTCCTGAACGGACTTTCCTTGACTGACGTCACTCTTGTATTTTTGCCTGACAACTTTTCAATCAATTCTCAATGGAAACAATCCACTCCCTCCCTATATTTTACGTCAGATTACGGAAACAAGATTCTCGACTTTAACTTTTGAGATGGTGACCATAATCCATCACCCACATGGACCAATTATCCAACCCAACATCACAATATCTAATCTTCTTTGTTAGTACGTGGAGCCATCGCCTGCATAATAACGCAGCTTTCTGCTCAATTTGTCGAGTGTTTGTAGCCATCTGATGACGATGTGCAAGCACTACAGGCAATGAAAGACTTAAAGAAACGTGTTCCTTTTCTACAAGGGCATTATTGATTGAGGTTGAAGCAGAAAGACAGTAAGTAATTAAATGGAACAATTGCTGGGTGTAAAATTAGCCTTCATGTCGTTAGAGCTGTATGAGGAGAGGGGAGGGAGGAAAGAGGCCTGTCTGCAGTGACTGATGACTGAGGAGCAATTAAAAGGCGAGAGGGAGCTGGGTGGAGATGTGCTGCCTGAGCCGGGTATAGATTTATCTGAGATAATGAACTTCTCACCCTCCATTGATCAGTGGGGACAAGCTGAAGGTTCTGCTCAAGACCCTGAGAAGACATTGCTGTGTGTGAACAACAAAATCTTCCAGGCGGCCATTTTGTTTATATTGATGAACATGGCTAGAAAGAAAAGTCGCCAGGCTTTCCCTTGTGAAGTATGCTGAAATATGTTGAATGTGCACTTAGGGTACTTCAAAGTATTCTTTAAAAAATGTTTACTTGCGGATAAGTGAAGAGAGTCACTTTCATGACTGTTTCTTAACACACTTAAGGCCTGTACACACCTGGGCGAATATTGCACACGCTTATTGCCAGCGTTTTTCATGACATTTTTCGGCGCGTCTTGAGTGTTAACACCCAAGCGATACGGGTGATGCGCCGAGGGAACGTGCATATTCAGTAGATAACGCTCCCGGTACACAAGGTGGTGCTGCGGCACTGCACTTTATGCTTCTGACACTCGCTTGTCACACAGAAGAAGAAGAGAGGGAGTATTTACGTGCTTGCCAAAACCATTCACACACTTTTTGCTAACTGGCAAGCAGCATTAGCAGCTCATCTTCTTCTTTGTCTACTTACTACTTCTTCGTCGTATCAATTTGTGCTCGGCAAGACCGTTTTGTGCTTGAGCGCCACCAAGTAGTGTTTTACTGTCACTTCAGCAGCTCCAGGCACATGCACAAAAGCGCTGATCTCATTGGTCGGGCAGTTTTTAACATGCCGCGTCAGAATAAAAAAAACAAACCCGAGGCGTTTTTAAAAAAAATTATGCTTTTATGCCTGCCGTTTTGTGCGTCGGTGTGCACACTCACATTGGCGCCCTTTGTTTAGTCATGAGGCGTTAAACGTCGGTGATAAACGCACGTGAAAATCGTCCCGGTGTGAACAGGCCTTTAGGGTGGGTTGTGCCAACAAGGATTAATCTTAAAGTTGCACTATGTGACTTTTCCATCCGCTAGAGGCCGCCTATTCAAAACAAAGGCCGCTGGAGCTATTGTTAATAAGATGAAGGCAACACACACCTCGCAAGCAGCGGGACTTTTATTATGACACAGTCGCCTGCTCTCCATACATCTGAGTGTGTTGAAAATTATGTTATGACGTTACTCTGTGCGTTCGCTCGGCGGCTGCTATGACACTTGTTGCACAGGTAAGAGTAAAGTTGTAAGAGTAAAGTGTTTCTGCAAAATAAAACCGGAAACCGAGGGTAACGCAGATATGACCCCATCGACAGGCGACTCCCTCACACGTTCCGGTTCCTTGGTTAAAATAGCATTTTTCTCATGATTTACAAATAGTTGGAAACATTTGGGATATTGTAAGTACTCAACTGAACAAAATATATAGGCTAACACTGGCCTAGTGGTTTTTGGATATTTGACTGAAAAAATGTTACATAGTGCAGCTTTAAATCTAGATTAAATCAAGGTTTATCTAATAATTCTGTTGCACCAAATTTAAACTTTGTTTAAAAATAAGTAGGTTTACATTTAAACCATAATTGTAATCCTGGATTTAATTTATATTTAAAATAGATTAACTTTAATCCTGTTGCTCCATAACTTTAAACTCAGATTTAAATCTCAATTATGGATTAATTTTAAACTTACATGTGAGAGGGTTAAATATAATAAATTAAATAAAGTGCACCTACAATTAAACTATGCAGATGATTGAACAGAGATAGAAACAGTGGGTTTCTCAGGTCTCAGAGAGGTGTTTATTACTAATAAAAATGAAAAATAAAGCGAATTGAGCTGTCAATGTGTGAGGGTCGTGGCGGCCCGTGAGTTTACGCCTGCTATCGAGTCCGGGATGCAGATCCGTCAGTCATCTCGGTACACCTCGGTGTTGGACAAAGAAAAGAAGAGAGGAGTATATTTAGCATTTAACGGCAGCAGGGATGATGAGGTGAGTGCCAGTGATCGCGGCCGCGCCTCGTTCAAACAGAATGGGCGGCGATCAAATGGACAAGGGTCTGTCAAGAGCGGACATAGTCACTCCGCCAATCATCAACAGTTGTTTGTCATAAGTTACGCTGCCACAATATACTCCATTAATTGATACTATAAATATATTTCCAGGCTTATGAAATCCGCACGCGCTTCTGCAATGTTTTCATTGCCTGCTTGATCAGCAACTGTCTCTTTACGTAGAGCTTTATAAAGACAGCTGACGTTTTACAAGTTTATTTACTTTATCGACAAGAGCTACTTATGTCAGAGAGAGAGCGTTTCTGGTGGTCAATAAAGAAGGACATTTTATATTAGTATTGTTGCTGTCAATGGCGAATCCATCATGGTGGCGAAAATTAATCATAGGCTAAATGGAGGTGGTGCAACACAACTCGATTTAAAATAAAGCCTAGATCAACAAATCCTAGATTAGCTCTAAACTGGGTTTAATGTTATCCTTGTTGGTGCAACCCACCCTTACACTGTAAATTCTAATTAGTTAGACTTACTTTAAAAAGCATGCAAACCGATTGCCTTAGAAAAACCAAAAAAAGTGAAATGTATGTTGTGCTAACAAATGCTTAGTTCACTTACACAAGAGTTAGTAACTAACAAAAAACTGTAGAGAGTACTTGATGATTTACTTTAAATTTACTCTTGACTTAGTGTAGCTACCATTGATGTGTTACCATTGTTGTGTTTTTTATGCTGAAAGTTTTAAAAACAGCCTATTTATTATATACCTTCCTTTGAAACCAAATATCTGTGATTTCTTGTTGCATTGCTGCATCAATAGAAAGATAATTACAGTAATATAAATTAAGTTCCAAGTGCCCAACCAAAGGGAACACTGATCACCATAATGGTGAGGGTTTTTTTTTTCCTTTGAAAAAATGGCACCCAAACCAATCAATTAATCTTAACTTGTTTTTTTGTTTAGGTTATTTTGTTCTGAATAAACAAGGTATAGTATGTGAATAGTACAGATTACTACAGATTACAGATAGTACTACAGTGGACATCCATGACATGTGTAGTCCCACAAGGGTCAATTATTGCACCACTCCTATTCAACCTGTATATGCTGCCACTGAGCCAAATAATGAGAGAGAACGTCTCGGTTACGTATGTAACCCATGTTCCCTGAGGAGGGAACGGAGACATAACATTAGTGACTAACGAATTGAGGTTTCGCTTAGAAGCCAATTACCTTCAAGGAGTCTAACAACGCCCAACGGCAGTGCCAATGCCATGGGCATGCGGAATTTGCATGCGTAACTCCTCCCCACAGCATGGGTATATAAGGAAGTACGCTGGCAACATCGCATTATGTTACTGCTGCGGAGCCAAGACTGAACTCCCGGCCGTTCCAGCAGTACAGCGGATGTGGCAAAGGGACGTTACGTCTCCGTTCCCTCCTCAGGGAACGTGGGTTACATACGTTACCGAGACGTTCCCTTTCGTTCAGTCACTACGATGTAACGTTAGTGATTAACGAATGGGGGTCCCAATACAGTGAAAGCCACTCGGCTGTCTTCCAGTGCCCTGCGTAAGTGTGAGTACCCTGTCGTAAGACTAGTACAGACGAAGGACTCCCACTCATCACAGGAATACCAAGGTACACTGGGAAGCATATTCCAGTGGAGATATGCCAAAATGCCTACCCGTAAGGAGGACTTAGAGAGTACCCATATGACCCGCTAAGGGCTGCATATGGAAAACTCTGGGGTACCAGCCGAAGGTGGATTTTTAACCCCAGGGGTGGCAGGGACTTGCCAAGGGAAAGACA
This sequence comes from Romanogobio albipinnatus, assembly GCA_023566225.1. Classification (NCBI taxonomy): domain Eukaryota; kingdom Metazoa; phylum Chordata; class Actinopteri; order Cypriniformes; family Gobionidae; genus Romanogobio; species Romanogobio albipinnatus. The sequence continues at coordinate 27,638,550 of CM042263.1, read as the reverse complement.
CCTGCTCACTGAGGAGGCTTACGGTGGAATACACGTGTGGGGGTCACCGGAGGGGAACCATGCACACGGGGCACCTGGCCGGACACGGGGTCTGGACTCGAGAGGGCAGACTTACTGGTGTCGGCGTCGACAGTGCTGGAGGAACTCAGGTCTTTCGGGAAGCTCACCTGAGGAAAATATTGCACGTATCCAGTCCGTGGAGTGGAATGGCGAGCAAGCGAAGACACCTGAGCCTAGTCCATTACCGCACTAGGTCTCTGTGTTCGCACACCTGCTCTCGAGAGTGACTCATTATGAGCCAGTCGTCGAGGTAGTTCAGGATGCAAACTCCGTGCTGCCTGAGTGGAGCAAGGGCTGCCTCGACAATCTTCGTGAAGACGCGAGGGGACAGAGCTAGCCCGAATGGGAGGACCGTGTACTGATATGCCTGCCCCTCGAAATCGGCTGGATGAACGCATTCGAAAAGGCGTTTCGCTGTCAACATCCTGAATAGAAGCCTGTGAAGGTATCGGTTCAGGACGGGCAGGTCCAGGATTGGCCATAACCCACCGGTTTTCTTGGGTACAATGAAGTAGGGGCTATAGAAGCCAGACTTCATCTCGGCTGGAGGGACAGGCTCGATCGCACCCTTCGCCAGTAGGGCGGCAATCTCCGCATGCATGACAGGGGCATTGGCCCCCGACCATAGTGCAGCGGACTCCCCGGAAGCGAGGAGGAGCCTGCACGAACTGAATCGCGTAGCCGTGCCTGACGGTCTTCGCGACCCAGCGGGACAGTCCCGGAAGCTGAAGCCAGGCTCCCAGGAACTGCATCATCGGGGTCATTCGGACCACAGACGTACCCAGGGTGGGGCAGCGAGGCAGCGTTACCGGCCCGGATGTGGGAGGTGGAGTGTCCCGGTGTGGGGGCACGGTTAACGGCTGCGTCCTGACAGAGGAGACCAGGGAAGGACGCATGTTCCACTGGGGTCTGCTCTGAGAGGAGGCTAGCGACAGAGAGGGACGAGAGAGGCGTGGCCCAGGGGCGGCGCACACTGCCGTCACCAGTCTCTGGGGGCTCAGGGATGGGAACCTATTAGGGGCGGGGACTGACGTGTTTCAGCGCACGGCGCCCCCAAAAACCAATCATCCAGCCGCGAGCGCTCCGGACAGGGTGGAGGGTTCCACTCTAGCCCAAGGCTCGCGGCTGCCCAGGACAGCATGGCTGTCAGCTTCGGGTCCAACTCGGGCAATGCTGGTGCGCCCGAAGGCGGCAGCACAGCCGAGTCATCATCCTCGGAGGACTCGAGCCCACCTTGTGATGCGGCGACTGACATCGCATCATCCTCTGGAGCGCCAAACAAGATCCGCAGGGGGGCCGGAGCCGGGCCCACGATCTCAGCCTGGACACTCACGGGTTGCGGTGTGCTAGAGGGGGGTGTGGCCCGAGGCATGAGCGTCGGGGCTTTGTTCCACACCGTCACCCTCAGGTCACCCTGGCCACCAGCCAAAGTACCGCCTCTCGCGGAGACGGTAGATTGGGGTGTGGCAGAGGGGACTCTCACTTCTTTACAAAGATCCTTCAGTCTCGACCGCAGCACCGCGATGGTCATGTTCCCGGAGTGGGAACATGACGCATCCACAAACGCTGCCTGGGCATGCTGAAAGCCCAAGCATACCAGACAGTGATTGTGCCCAACAGAAGATGACAACGAACAACCCAGAAGTGCACGGGCGAGACATCCTGAAAAGGACATGCCACGTGCAAGCTCTTTTTGTGAGAGGAAGCTTCGCAGTGATGCCGAAGCGCCCAGGGAAACACACACCAGCTGTCTAGCAGACCACTGCACAGATCAGCAGGCAGGAAGTATGTGATCACTGGAATGCGCCGTAGACACCAACACCACTGGAAAGCTGCTCGTCTCGAAGGCTGACAAAGACTCAGTTAGCAGGCTTGAAGGAGTGAAGAGTAGATCTTGGCTCCAAAGCAGAAACATAATGCGATGTTGCCAGCATACTTCCTTATATACCCACGCTGTGGGGCGGAGTTACGCATGCAAATTCTGCATGCTCATGGCATTGGCACTGCCATTGGGCGTTGTTAGACTCCTCGAAGGTAATTGGCTTCTAAGCGAAACCCCCATTCGTTAGTCACTAACGTTACGTTGTAGTGACTGAACGAAAGGGAACCACAGCTATGCTGACAACACCCAAATCTACTTAGCCCTATCGCCTAACGACTACAGCCCCATTGACTCCCTTTGCAAATGCATTGATGAAGTTAACAACTGGATGTGCCAAAACTTTCTTCAGTTAAACAAAGACAAAACTGAAATCACTTTATTTGGAAATAAAGATGAAATTCTCAAGGTGAACGCATATCTTGAGGCTAAAGGTCTAAAAACAAAAAATCAAGTCAGGAATCTCCAATAACTAAAGCAGCATACTATCATCTGAAAAATATTACAAGAATAAGATGCTTTGTTTCCAGACAAGACCTAGAGAAACTCGTTCATGCTTTCATCACCAACAGGGTGGACTATTGTAATGGTCTTCTTACAGGCCTTCCCAAAAAGACTATTAGACAGCTGCAGCTCATACAGAGCGCTGCTGCCAGGATTCTGAGCAGACCCAGAAAATATGAACATATCACACCAGTCCTCAGATCTTTACACTGGCTTCCAGTTACATTTAGAATTGATTTTAAAGTACTATTACTTGATCACTCAATGACCTAGGACCCTCAATACATTGCAGATATGCTGATTAAATACAAACCAAACAGATCACTCAGATCATCAGGCTCAAGTCAGTTAGAAATACCAAGGGTTCATTCAAAGCAAGGAGAGTCTGCGTTTAGCTATTATGCCAGCCGCAGTTGGAACCAGCTTCCAGAACAGATCAGATGTGCACCAACAGTAGCCCTATTCAAATCCAGACTCAAAACACATCTGTTCAGCTGTGCATTTACTGAATGAGCTCTGTGCCACTGTACGTCTGACTGATTGCACCTTATCTTATCTATGTATCATCTGTTTATTCTTTTTATAACTGTTTTAGTTTACCTTTGTTCTTATCTTTGGTTATTGTTTGTGTAGCTATATATCAAAATTGTGCTATTTTTAATTCTCTTTACAACTGTATATTTCTATTTCTTATGTATCTGTTGATTATTATTTTTGGTTAGGGCTGTCTGACTGGAAGAGATTGGAAAAGGACAGCAGTGTGCTTCGCTTCATTCCGCTTGTGAAGAGTGAGGCATAATTATACTAAGGGTTAATGGTTTAAGAAGTCGCTGATAGCGTCGCTACGTGCTAAAGGCTTAGGTAAAACGGCAGCAGACAATGCAAAGAAGCAGACTCAAGAAAGGGGAGGCCCTGCGGGGCATATGTAACATCCCCTACAGGAGCCCGTCTTGGACCGACTTGTAAGGTCCAGGAGACATTGCGAACCTGCTCCATCTCTTCCATCTCAGATAGGGGTACCCCAAATTTAGAGAATCAGGCAGTTAGGGATCTATTTATCATCATTATTATTATTATTATTATTATTATTATTATTATCATTATAATTGTTTTATTCATTCATTGTTTTATTCTCTTTACAACTGTTTTAATTATCCTTGTTTCTATTTTTAATTCTTATACATGGTATTTTTATTTCTTATGCATATGTTATCACTATTTTAATTCATTTTCTATGTAAAGCACTTTGAATTACCATTGTGTATGAAAATGTGCTATATAAATAAACTTGCCTTGCCTTGCCTTACAGATAGTAGGCTACAGATTTTTTTTTTTACAATTAAGTTAAGACATTAAGTCAATTTAAAGGGGTCATATAATGCCATTTTTGTACAAGTTAATATGATTCGTTAGTGTCTAAATGAAAAGTTTGTAATATACTTTAATTAAAAAATCTCATTAGTATTGTAAGATTTTAAAACCAGGTCAAAACACAAATTTTACCTGGTCAAAAACAGCTCTGTTTTCATCAAGCCATTTCAGTGCATGTGGCTTTAAATGATAATGAGATTTGCTCACCCCGCCCCTCTGTTCTGTGGGGCGTTTTGACACAACACACCTGGAGTGTTGCCTTGACAACAGTTGAGGGTATATTTTGGAGAAATGGCAACGAGTCTCTGAGGACACAATTTGAACTGGAGTCGGACCCAGAACAAGATGACGGCCCCAACAAAGTTCGACAATTAAGGCTTCTGACATTTATAACATTTCTGAATGGTTGGTTAACGTAATGTCACTTTGATCTATCTTTGTACTGGCAGGGTAGCGTAGCGAGATACGAATGCTATGTGTTTACTGATGTATGCATTAGTTCATGGTTACCACGTTAACTTTATCACCAGCGTACACAGTTTGTAATAACCATAACGCGTTGTTCTTTATAAACGTGGGATTATGAATTATATTGAGAACGTCATACATAGAAAGTAACCCTGTAAACTTTAGCCGCATTCATCGTGAAGCATGCAAGCATTTGAAAAGAGTAATATAAAGGTAAATAAAACGTTACACTCACTTCTTCTGGAGGTGCAGCAGGAACAAGAATAGTTGGTACCGATCCTTTTTTCAGGAGCAGCTTCTTAGCAAAACCTGCTTTATACTGACCCTCAGAGCCGGCTCAAGGCATAAGCCAGGGGTCTCCAACACGTCGCTCGCGAGCTACCAGTAGCTCATGGCCTGATTGGTGGTAGCTTCGTCAAGACATACTTTTCATCTAATCAGAGTGAGCTAATATAGACAGGTGTGTCCCACCCCCTCCAACGCAAATAAAGTTTGACATATGGGCCATGAGGTTATTATTTTTATTTATGAACAAATGTAAATGTAAACATGTAAATGTAGGGATGTCACATACTTGACTTCGGCACCATGGTAGTGAAAGTTTTTAAATGTGATGATACCAGCATTTCTGTAGTACCGGTAGTAGCCGACAGACTCCCGAGGTACCCGCAGCTGCGTTGTCGCTTCCGTGTTTATCTAAGCGCAGGACTCCAGAATGTAGCCGAATATATACTAGTGTCTATGAATATTAAACTGCAAAATACTATTTAAATATTACTCCTGCATGTTCTGCGTCTCTGTGGGCGGCAGCATACAGCCTTTAAATGTTTATGTATTATTTACTTATACTGATTATCATCATAAATACTAAACGTATTGAATTTAATTGATTTTTTTTTTTAAATAGTTAAATAAAATAAAAAATAAAAAACTTTTGCTGTGGTAGCAAAATTGATACCAAAAGTTACCGTAAAAGTTTTATGGTATTGGTACTGACTACTGGAACTAGTTTGGATAGTTGTTAATATGAGAATTATTATGCATTATTTAAGAGTTTTAAGTATTGTATAACATGAGTAGCTCTCTGCGACTTTCATTTTTTAAAAAGTAGCTCTCAAATATAAAAAGGATGGAGACCCCTGGCATAAGCGAACTAAGCGGCTGCTTAGGGCCCCCTTTGCCACCAGGGGGCCCCCAAGAGCACATGAAATGACTTTTTGCAGTATGTTATTTCATGATGATTGAAATCGCGAAATGGCCTTAAACAATGACTAAATAAACTGCAAAATGTGAAGTTTTCTAATATATGCACGGATTGATTCTGACAGCACTGCACGAGCTTGCGGCGCCATTGGCCAGACACTATTTGCTTGTTAGCCAGGGTTCAAAGTCCAAGTGCAAGAAAACCAGCTAAAATGTAACCTTACTCGTCAGTTGCCTGGTAACCTTTTTATGAATGGATGGATTTGAGAATGCGCTATGTTTTAGCGCGAATATCGAATATCTTGTCTGGCGTGCTGCACGTTTTGTAAAGAGTACAGCATAGCTTCCAGTTTCAAAATGTTTGTCCCCTTGGAATTATAAGTTGTGTAGCCATATTTTGGAAGATTTTATTTAGAAAATAAAAAGGTTCTTTCTACACAGTCGAATGGAATGCAAAAAAATAAAATAAAAATTCAGCCAAAATAAAAGCTCTGTTTAATGTTTCAAAGAAATCAACATTTCTTGTTTTTAAAAGAAGTCTCTTCTGCTCACCAAGGATCCATTTATTTGATCAAAAATACAGTAAAAACGGTAATATTGTGAAATATTATTATAATGTAAAACATCAGTTTTATATGTGAATATAGTAAAGTGTGATTTATTCCTGTGATCAAAGCTGAATTTATCATTACTCCAGTCTTCAGTGTCACATGATCCTTCAGAATTCATTCTGATATGAGGATTTGATGCTCAAGAAACATTTATGATTATTATCAGTGGTGAAAACAGTTGTGTACAATATTTTTAGGATTTTTTGAAAGCTTTCTATTTCAGACAAATGCTGTTCTTTTGAACCTCCTATTCATCAAATAATCCTGGGGAAAAGTGAGCACATTCAGCATAAGAGACTACTTCTTTTTTTTTTTATATAAGTACATATCCCAGTCTGAACTGTACTACTGTAAGGCTTTGAATATTAACACCTGACCACTCCTGTGGGTTTGCTATTGGTACAATTAAAAACCGTATAAGGGTAAAACCATTACAGCCAGACATGATGTAAGCAACACAGCTACAACTACTAAAATTGATACTGGGTGTGCGAATTATCAAGAATTGACAATAGTCAATTGTATTGGTGGCACCGAGGGGCCCCCACATAAAATTCTGCTTAGGGCCCCATAAGGGCTTGGGCCGGCCCTGCTGACCCTCGTTTATAAAGCAGTCTGGTGAGAAATGATTTGCGCAAACATGAAAGCATTGACGTTGATCGGGGGGAATATTCCCTTCGAAAACAAAACTCAGCCACTGCGTCTTCAGCGGTTCGGATTTAGGAAAATCAAAAAGACTGCTGTGTTCGTTATTACACCCAAGAACAGAACACCACAATCGCTTAGACGCCATTCTGCTCCAGCGTATCAACAATGGCAGACTATGATGACAGCTCACTCAGGGCGGGTCTGTGTTGAAACCATAGACTGTAAAAAAATATGGACGTAGTGTCCGTGACGTCACCCATAGGATTCTGATGAGCCGTTCTGAAGCTCAAAGTATGGACGAGATGGCCGTTGCGTCACTCCCGGATAACAGAAAATGGGCAAAAAGGCGGGACGTGGGCGGAGCTTAAGTGACGCGATGACTAACAGACAACAGATAAATGGCTATCCACCTGTCACTCGAAGTGGCCACGCCCTTAATTATGCAGAACTTTAATGCTTTATATAATGTAAACGAATGAGTTATAAAAAAATTCACCCCCCTCACAGTTGTCATGAAGGGCAAAATTAGCCGTATAGACCAAAACCACAATTTGTACCAGGCTGTAAACATGTTTTAATCTGCTGTAAAGTTGGCCATTTTAACCTGGGGCTCAATGAGATTCTGCTCCCTTCTGGAGCCTGTCCCTAGTGGCCAGTCGATGAATTGCAGTTTAAGGCACTTCCGTATTGGCTTCAAGAGAAACTGCGGGAGGTTGCCGCTTGGTTGAAACGCTGCTGTCAATTACCAATCCGTGTGACGTCACATGGTCAGACGGCTCGATTTGAGACAGGGGAAAACATATAAGGAGATTTAAAAAAAAATCACAGGATGGATTTTTATCATTATAGGATGGTTGTGTACAGACACTGCCAACACACATTTCCATACAATCAACTTGTAAAAGTGCATGTACCATTATATGACCCCTTTAACTAAAAAGTGTTAGTTAGAATCACTTTTGGATTTTACAGTGTACGTAACACTTTTAAAGTACATTAAATCATCATGTTTTTAACAATCTTTGAATATGTACATTTATTTTGACGTGTTGACTAACATACCAAAGCACATGTAGAGTACACACAATTTTAACTGTAGTGTTAATCGTTATATTTAAAGTTAATATATTTTAAATGTACTAAATTGCAAATTCCTCATTACAAATTTGTAATTACAAATATATTTAAATACATGACATGAGTTTCAGTAGAAACATTCAAGTATATTTGCTTGTCAGTACATTCATCACTGCACTTTAATTTCACAGACAATAGAAGTTATTATGAAATTACTTAAGTCAAAAATCACTCTCAAATTCAACTAATTGCATTTAAATAAATTGAAAATATAATATGTTTTTATTTGATTGTAAATAACATGAAATTAAGTGTCGGAAAACATTGCATTCAGTTCAGACTATATTCTTTTAAAGGATATTATCTCCATAATAAGTGCAATTTTTAAATATGCTTAAATGCACTTATATTTCACAATGTTTAACATGCCAATAAAAAGTCGCTTGCCTTTTTTTTTAGGAAAACTTGTTTTAAACCTCAACACATTTTGATAGAATGTATCTCAAGATATGATCTAATCAATCGACGCTTGCTCACTGACTTTTCTATCGCTTCTGACCTAATGGATCCAATGGAACTTGCTAACACTGTTAAACAAAGCTGACAGTGATAGACATGCATTGAAAGATGGACTATAACACAACACATGGCATTCTGTGGATTTTTCCTTAGCGGTTAGATCTGTTTTTAAATCATAACATGTGGATTCATGCATGTTGAATAAAGCCCCGGGGCCTCGTGTATAAAGCTTTGAGTAGGTTTCATCCTAAAAGTGTACACAAACGTTTTTAAATGTCTTTTTCTACTATATATACCACATGTGAGTCAGAACCGGTTCAATGTTAGCTGAAAGCTATATGTATTACCTTTATTCCCCAGCCTACTACTGATATACACTGTGTTTGTGTGTGTGTGTGTGTGTGTGTGTGTGTGTGCGTGCGTGCGTGCGTGCGTGCGTGCGTGCGTGTGTGTGTGGTACTTTTTCATGTATTAATGAATTTCCAATCTATTGATAGATTGTGTTTGGCTTTCTGTGATAGAAATGGCATTTCAACCATTTTTTTAAATACATTTGTTAAATTGTTAGTTTCATATCAATAATGTGTATCATCCTAAATAGACACAATTAAATTATACAAAGATTTTGCATTTGACACAATTACAGCTTGATTGAAAAGGACAGTAAATGTTGATATGGTTTATTTTTATTTAATTTAGATTATTATAATTTTTTTATGTAATAATTAGTATTTTTATGATGGATTTTCATGCTTTAACTTAATGCTCTTCTGGGACAAGCGTAAAACAAATCTATAGCCTACTGCATTTGAAAATTAGCAAAAGTAAATGATGAAAGTTTGATAACGCATTTTGATGTGAATTTTATATAATAAATAGTAATAATAATAATAATAATAATAATAAAGTGCCCATGTTTGTTATAAAACCTTATTTATATAGGGTTGTGCAGAAACCCATTTTCTTCATACACAACATCCACACTTATATTTCAAATTTCACTGTAAACCCTAATGCTCAAAATAATGAATTGGTTTGAGTAGAGCCAACTCAAATTAAACAAATTAGTTCAATTATATGAACTTTTATGAGTATTTAGAACTTTCTTTTTCTTTTGCATTCTCAAAACTGATACATTTTAAGTAATCTGAATTGTTTCATTGTTTTGAGTTTTATGAACTTGTTTCTTGTAATTTAGACTAACTTAAATTGAACCGAAAATGGGCTGGGATTTCTATTTCCCAGCACACTCAAAAGGGACAGTAAATGCCAAAATTAAGTGTTATGTAGTGTTTTTTAGGGGAGATTTAGTAATGTTTAATGTTTTGTTAAACTAGTTTAGAAGAGTTTCTGTTATGTTGGGTTTTTGTAGAGTTTCCATCATGGTGACGAGTGGAGCATGAGATTACTTTGAGAAGAGATATATGCTAAATTTGTATTATATTGCTGTCCTCATTCAGCAAGTGCTATGCTATATGCTTTGATAGCATTAGCATTAGCAAGGTGGCATTTATTGAATTAGCTAAAGCTAGTCAAGTTTCCACTACAAAAAATTTGAGACTAGGTGATATTTTGTCAGTTAAAGGTATGAATTAACTTTCACAAGTTCAGAACATTTAATGATTTATGATTACAAAATAAAAATCTTAAACTTTACATTTCTTAACTTAAAAAAATTGAGGTAACTGATTTATGAAACTTTTATCCCGATAAAGTGCTATAATCGCTGATTGTGCTTCAGATGATTGTACAAGCAGTTGATCTCAAAGATAACCCTGCCAAAAACAGCACAGGATTTTTTTTTTTATAATGTTTATATTTGGGGTTTAGATGCTCTGGAATCCATCAGGAAAATACAGAGTCAACTTCACAATGGAAATCTCTATCATAGCAATGAGATCATACAAACGTCTGTCTGCATCCCACACAGTTCATATGTAAATTGCAGGCGTATTAATGCGGGAACATAATGCAAAAGTCATGTTGGTTTGACTCAAAGATTGAATCTCAGAAAACTCTATGAAACTTGCATTTCATATCTGGGATCAGTTGGCTAAAAATGTATGGCTGAATGGATGAATAAGAGTTTTGCATGGACGTACCAACATTCAAATATAATTCAGAGAAATGAACAATAATTATTTAAACTAATTATAAAATGAAGCTATTGAAAACGAAAAAAGCTAACAGAGTTAAATAGACTAACATAGCTGATACACTTGGTTGCTACCAAACCAATTTACTCCACACGTCATACATCATTCATGAATACCCTATACGATGTCAGTTCAGTATGACAGTAGATCTGTACAGCATCATAATGATGCGATATGTCCATCATTTTTCTCACATTCACACATACGCTAGTTAACCTCACCGCCTCCATCTCACAAATACAGATCCTAAAATAAACTTCAGGTGCCCATAGCTCAGAGAGTTATGAATATTGCAGGTTCCACAACATTAATTATTAATGGGAACAAGTATGAAGCCTTGGAGAATGTTGAACAAACAAAACAAGCCTCATAGTTTAGGTCAGATAGAAAGGAGATAAGAATTAGCCCTGACAAGTTAAAGTGTCGATTTGCAAATAGTATCTCTGTGTTAGCGTTATCCACAGTTAGCAAGCTTTGCAACTAGTTTGTAGAGCGACTACCTATTTTACAACTACAGTCAACTACAGTGTAAATGCTCACTGCTGTGATTGGCTGCTGTGAGACTTCAGTGTAAACTGAAAACTTTATTTTTTATTTTTTAAGTTTTGTCTTTAGAACAATCTTAAAGGGTTAGTTCACACAAAAAATCTAATTAGCCCATTATTTACTCACCCTCAAGCCATCCTAGGTGTATATGACATGAGTTATCAAAAATGTCCTGGCTCTTCCAAGCTTTATAATGGTAGTGACTTGTTGGTTCTTTTTTGAAGTCCATAAAAGTGCATCTATCCATCATAAAACTGCTCCACATGGCTCTGGGGGGGGTTAATAAAAGCCTTCTGAAGCAAAGTGTGTAAGAAAAATATCCATATTTAAAACTTTATAGACTAAATTAACTAGCTTCTGGTGGTCAGTGGTACGCAAGTTGACTTAGAGTAACCCTTGACGCGATGTATAGAAGCATCGCAAGCTTTGGGCTGGGCAACAAACTCAAGCCCCTCTTCTTTTATATCAAAATTCTCCACCATTTATCTTTAAAAATTCTAGTTTTAGACTTCTTATTCATGACCTGTGTTTTGTTTTGCTCTATCCTCTGCGCTTATGCGTTCGTCAATACGCATACGCCAAGGGTTCAAGGGTCAAGGGTTACTCTTTCGCCGTACCTCAACTTGTGTACTGCTGACCGCCGGAAGCTAATTATTTTTGCTTCAGAAGGCCTTTATTACCATTCAAAACATTGTTTTGAGGTGATGGGGGGCGTTTACAGTTTCACTTTCCTTCCATGTGGACGATTTGCATGTGAATCGCTTCGCGCACGTGGCTGTGGTCATATTTAAGATAATGAGGCGCTGCTGGAGGAACTGCACCTCTCGCTGTTTTTATACGGATTACATAATAAAGTAAAGACATATCATTCATGTTTGTGAGGCCAAAAAGTTGTTTTACACTGTCATGAGGAAAAATAAAGCAAAATGCACCCATGCGTTCTTCGGGTTCAGAGGGTTGAGGGAAAAGATAAGAACATTCTTAAATATTTTTGGGAATACAAAATATTCTTAACTTTATTCTTAAATTAGAAAATAATAAGAAAATAGCAGTTAGGAGAATTGTATTCTCATCGTTTTATGAATCAGCAAACCAGAACACTCAAATGAATTAATCTGCAGAGTTTTTGATTGCATTTTCTGAGAGGCTAAAAAAAGTGCAGGCTTTTAATGAAATTTCAATCATAAAAACTTTCAAAGTAATCTGTTTCGGAGTTTAGATTTAGAATCTGCCAGTAGATACACAGAAGTGCTGCTGTGAGCATTTAAGATCTGCTGCTGCATAAATAGACGTACATAAATCCTGTATCAGATCTAGGCAGATGGAGCTGGGGAGGTGGAAGGGTTCAGAGGACTAGCTTACATCAAAAACACAAAACCAGACTATTTAAATGTTGAGCAAGCAATCTCATTGGCTGCAGGATCAGCAGAGGCCAATCAGCTTGTGCCATGTGGTAATGATGGGATTGCTTGCAGATTGCATGTAAAGGACCACAGATCAGTCTGCGGCCTCTGAACTAGATAGTTCTGTGATATTTAAACAAATAAAAAATAAAATCACACTACTTAAGAAATAATCTGAATTAATGTTATTTTTATATTTTATTGTACACAATTTTTTATAAAATTTTTCTTAATCCATTATCTCTGTGTGTGTGTGTGTGTGTGTGTGTGTGTGTGTGTGTGTGTGTGTGTGTGTGTGTGTGTGTGTGTGTGTGTGTGTGTGTGTGTGTGTGTGTGTGTGTGTGTGTGTGTGTGTGTGTGTGTGTGTGTGTGTGTGTTGATAGAAAAGTAGATAGAAACTTGGTAGATAGAAAAGTGGCATTTAATTTATGAATGATTCAGGTCTTTGCATTAAACTGTCACCTGGCATGTGTGACGCCTCAGATGGGAGCCATATCAGAACGTTACCTCTCTCTCTCTCTCTCTCTCTCTCTCTCTCTCTCTCTCTCTCTCGATCACTTTTACACTCTCGTTAAAGTCTTTCCTCGTCTCAGGGGAAGTGACTCTTGTTTTATACTGTCACAGACGTGTGGCGCTGAGCAGGCGGAGGAAGCAGCTTGGCCCATTATAGCAGTCGGAAAACGTGGAGAGCACAGCATCAGTGCAGTCAATGACTACTGAACTGAAGGAGCCCAAGGTACGAGCAGCAGCTTTGCAATTGTCATTGTCATTGTAATTTGTCAGGTGGAACTACACAGCGACATGGTGGTCTGTCTGGGTAAAACTGTTTCCATGTCTTTTTATGTCCAGTAAAGTACTGTTCTCTGGTCTGGACTGAATGAGAACACGCACTGATAAACCAGGGTTGGCTCCGTTTTTCAATTCATGAGTATTAATTTGAATTGAATTGGCCATTTGAAACTAGTCCAAAAACAAAATCAGAAGTTGCTGGTATTAGCATTTTACTCTGTCTTTGGCACACTTCTGCAAGATTGCCTCGGCCCATGTGTAAGTGCAGTTATGCAGCGTAACAGGTGTCTTTACTATGATTTTCATTCTGAATAATTAATTAGGTGCTTTCACCTAAAAAGGAGCCTCCATCTCGTTAATAATAGAGCAGGTTTTTCTGTGTGGCAAGGGGGGCTTAATTATTTAAGAGCAATATAAGCTTGCCAAGAGGTTAATAGGACCTTTGCTGGCATTGAACCGCAGGCTACATGTGGAGAGGCTTGGCTGGATTGATGACGGTATTTTGGCACGGTGGTGTGAGAAGGTGGGGACTCGAGGCAAGAGGGCGGAAAGCCCGGGCACCTGGGGGCCATTTGAGAGAGGAGCGGTAGAGCAGCCCAGCGGAGGGAAGAGAGTCCAATGTCTTTTCTTGCGGAACTGACATTTAAAGAATGAATAGTTTATTTGCACATGCTGTTTCTGTTATTTTAGCATTATTAGTAAAACCCAAAATAATAATAATAAAAAGTAGCAATAAAAATTATAATAAAGATGTGAGAACAAAACAGCAGACAGGCAAAAGTATGGGTCAGTAATATTAACCCTTACAAGCACAAAAAGAAGCATACTTCAAGTTTAAGTAGGTACTTAAATGTTATAAGTATACTTTATGTACTAAAATAATGTTTTTATCAATTATTACAAGTATACTTGTAAGTGTACTATTTCATTACTTCTTAGAACTAAATTGGCCCACTTGACAGTTTATAGCAGTATATTTTTAAGTGTAACAATTGTAAACTTTGAGTACTTTGAGTTTACATTAAAAAAAAATGTGTGTTGCAACTATACTACAAGTGAAATAGCTACATACTTATTGTCCACTTTTTAGTATGAAAGTACACTTTGAAGTATACTCTCAGTAAAGAGTTCTTTTTTTTTTTTTACACTGCAAATTTTTCTTTGAGTGAACTTAACATCGTACTTATAGTTTACTATTTATATGTTACATTAACACTTTAAGTATACTACAAGGTTTCTATTTAGTTTTAATTTTTATATTTGAAAATACACTGCACCCTAACGCTGGCGCTTCCACTGTCAACATCTACGCAACTCAGTCCAGCCCACAGTCTGGGTTTGGCGGTTGCCAGGAGAACGGTACTTGCCTGACTGCATTGTGCCAAGTGTAAAGTTTGGTGGAGGGGGGATTATGGTGTGGGGGTTGTTTTTCAGGGGTTGGGCTTGGCCCCTTAGTTCCAGTGAAAGGAACTCTTAATGCTTCAGCATACCAAGACATTTTGGACAATTTCATGTTCCCAACTCTGTGGGAACAGGTTGGGGATGGCCCCTTCCTGTTCCAACATGACTGCGCACCAGTGCACAAAGCAAGGTCCATAAAGACATGGATGAGCGAGTTTTATGTGGAGGAACTTGACTGGCCTGTACAGAGTCCTGACCTCAACCCGATAGAACTCCTTTGGGATGAATTAGAGCGGAGACTGCAAGCCAGGCCTTCTCATCCAACATCATTGCCTGACCTCACATATGCGCTTCTAGAAGAATGGTCAAAGGTCAAGAATGGTTCCACCTTGTGGAAAGCCTTCCCAGAAGAGTTGAAGCTGTTATAGCTGCAAAGGGTGGATCAACTCCATATTAAACCCTACAGATTAAGAACGGGATGTCATTAAAGTTCATGTGCATGTAAAGGCAGACGTTCCAAAACTTTTGGCAATATAGTGCATAAGGTTCATTATCTTGTGTTACACAGCATGTTTGAGCTTCAGCAAGAACCAATGAGGTTTTTTCTCACACGTGAATAAAAGCCTAAATCAAACCAGTTCATCATATAAAGCGATTGAGTCACTTCAGAAAATATGGACTATACTGCTCAATTCATATTGATTAGTTAGTATAAACTTTTTGGTGTGTCATAGTGTCAATTGCGTAGCTGTCAATGGAGGGAGACAAATCAGGTTTAATGTAAAATATCTTCATTTGTGTTTCAGAGATTAACAAAAGTCTTACGGGTTTGGAACGACATGAGGGTAAATAATTTTCATTTTCAGATGAACTAACCCTTTAAATGCCTAAATAAGCTCGACTACACAGCACATCTTTATATATGCCATTATTTTCCATCATTTCAATTACTGCTAATTCTATTTTTTTATAAATCTCAGTTTTCTGCCTGCTTTTCTGAAGGAGGTAATATCATAATAACATTAATTGGAGGTAGAGACCACTTCTGTAAATATATCTAATTTGCATAGAAATGAGGCGTGTTTACCCCGAAAATAATGACAGTGACTTGATTCGCGAGTGGTGAATTGCGGGTGGTTTTTGTATAAGATAAGTGCTTTTCTCTCTAATGCTGGTCTTCCCTTATTCTGGTTAGCGATGAGTAGATATTCAGAAGGCTAGAAAAAAGAATCTGTGGATTGTTTTCCCCATTTTCTAAGTTAAAAAAGAGATGAATTTTAACCATTTAGTTTTATTGATTACTCTCTTTTCTGTGCTACTCAACACAATTGTGTAATCAAGCAAGTTTTTTCAATAAAAAAGGCATTTTTTTCAAATTCAATGCTTGTTATGACAGAGACTTTCCACACAGCTTTCTAGTAATTGTCAGATAAAATTACAGTATATTTAAACAAAAAACGATACGATTTAAATGCTCGAGCTCAAGCAGGATGGATTCTGATTGGCTGTCAGTGTTTTTATCGTTCATCAGCTGGATAAAATCGCTCTGAAAGTGATTCCAACAATATCGATGGACTGGTGTGGAAAAGAAGTTGTATTTAATCTAGTTTTATTTAAATGATTTACATGGATTGAACATGAATAAATATAGTTGGAAACTAGATGAAGTTACAGGAAAACAAAAATGTTGATTTTCAGTCAATAAACTTAATTCTAAAACTACACTGAACAAAATTATAAACGTTAGACTTTTGTTTTTGTCCCCATTTTTCATGAGCTGAACTCAAAGATCTAAGACTTTCTCTATGTACACAAAAGGCCTTCTGTCAAATATTGTTCCCAAATCTGTCTAAATCTGTGTTAGTGAGCACTTCTCCTTTGCCGAGATAATCCATGGATGTGGAGGTCCTGGGGTGGTGTGGTTACACGTGGTCTGCGATTGTGGATGTACTGCCAAATTCTCTGAAATGCCTTATGGTAGAGAAATGAACATTCAATTCACAGGCAACAGCTCTGGTGGACATTCCTGCAGTCAGCATGCCAAATGCCCGCTCCCTCAAAACTTGCCACATCTGTGGGCAGGGGCGTAAATTTCATCTAACAGTTGGGGGGGACAATAAACATGACATTTCTCAAGAGCAATTTTTGAAGGGGACACAAATAATACAGCCCAAATCGTACTTGTAAGGATATGTGTACCAAAAACAAAACAAAAAAACATTTCGTACTTATTTGGCGTTTTGGTGTACTGAAAAATTATCTAATGTCCGTTTTTCTTTTCTCTGTCATTTTATCTGACCAACAACAAAAAGCGATAGTTGTTTAAATACGATTAAGGTTCACCACGTCATATTATAATTATTAAATTATCTTGCGTCCTCCACATAGTATTCTATACTATGATATTCAGATATTTAGATATTCAACTGCAGAAAGCCTCTGATCTGCCACTTATTATCATATTGAGCAAAACCCTACACAGATCTGACAGAACGGCCGTGCGCATATACTTTCGGTTTAGAATTAGCGCCAATTTTTTTTATTTGGGGGCGGTTGCTTGAATTTTGGGTTCATTAGCATATTATTCGTAATGAAAAACACAACAACAAAACAGTACAATGACACACTCCCTTAAATAGGCGCTTTTACATTTCGCTTTGAAACCAAATCTTCGATCATCTTGTCTGTAAGCTGTTTGCTCGTTCGGCTCATGCTGTATTGAGCAGACACGTTCAGTTTTTAATTGTTGTGTCTGTTCTCTAATTGAACTAAATTATTTTATTACTATAAAAATGAAAACGACGGCGACGGTGGGCAAGTGATGTTAACAGTGTTTTGCCTAATCTGTATTGAAGAGAAAAGAATCACTTCATCTGATGTTTAAAGTGAATAAAATAGCCTTGACAGCTACTTACTGGTGTTTCACAACTGCTGTCTGAAGCGCTTTGTTCTCTCCCCAAACTTGTGTGGTAGTTTTTTACAGTCTATGGGTAACGTTAGTTGAGGTGCGCGGTGGATCAAACCACTGTGGGACAAGGGGGAAGGGGGGACTCAAAATGTTTCTAAACTTAAAACGCATTGTTTGTCCCTTTTGCATTTGTATTGTTTTACTACTTACACATTTATTTCAAGTATATATTGTTATTTTATTTACAATACTCAGCGTGGTTTTTAGGGGGGGGAGAGCCCTCAGATTGGAGGGGTCCTGTCCCCCGTGCGATTTACGCCCCTGTCTGTGGGATTGTGCTGTGTGATAATACTGCCCATTTTAGAGTGGCCTATTATTGTGGCCATCCTAAGGCACACCTGTGCAATAATCATGCTGTTTAATCTGCATCTTCATATGCCACACCTGTGAGGTAGATGGATTATCTCGGCAAAGGAGAAGTGCTCACTAACACAGATTTAGACAGATTTGTGAACAATATTTGACAGAAGGCCTTTTGTGTACATAGAAAAAGTCTTAGATTTTGAGTTCAGTTCATGAAAAATGGGGGCAAAAACAAGTGTTGTGTTTATAATTTTGTTCATTTTAAAAGAGTAAATCACACATAAAATAAACATAACTTAAAATAAATATCTAAATGTTTTTAATTCATGCAAAACCCTAAAAATAAAAATAAAATATGTTAAAAAAAAAATGCAGTGCATTTAAACATAAAAGGTGTTGGTTTTTGACCAGCAACCAGAATCTGGAGGTCAACATTTCATTGTATTTACAAATAAATGTGTGAACTGATTTCTATTCATTTTCAACTTTGAACCATAACCTCAAAGCCAACTCATCACACAGAAACCGAATTAAAGTTCTCAAAAGTACGAGTTTGTCTCTCAAACACAGTGTTTTTGTTTGTGGGATGGATAAAGAGTGACGTAATCGGTTAAGTCACCGTCAAGTCAGACGCCAAATGGTTTTATTAATCAGAAACCTTTAATAAACAAACACTGGATGTGTAGAACTTTCCATCTCTGTGCATTACTACATCTCACGTAGGCCTGATAATTACACCACGGAGCCAATTACTATATTTATGAAGGTGCGACGTGTTAATTTGGTCCCCGACACCTTTCGCGGCATTCCTCTGAGTCTGAATAATGGCTTAACCAACATTTATCTGGGCATCCATCCACGTTTCTAATCACTCGTCTCTGCTAGCGCTCACATGCGGCTGAATAATTCTGTCCCACCATCTTTCATTCCTAAATGACCTACTGATCTCCTCCATTCATTATGCAATATATGGGAGACAGAATTTAACTATCCATGTCCATTAATAAGAACATTACACATTAAACGATCTCATAAATGTTAATTAAATTAAAAGTAGACTATGTTGGGACGATTATTCACAGGGTTAACTGGGCATAAAGTTTCAAAGTTTGCTATTTGAGGTCCTAATAAGTTGTGATCAC
Organism: Romanogobio albipinnatus; assembly: GCA_023566225.1. Lineage (NCBI taxonomy): Eukaryota > Metazoa > Chordata > Actinopteri > Cypriniformes > Gobionidae > Romanogobio > Romanogobio albipinnatus. The sequence continues at coordinate 27,619,502 of CM042263.1, read as the reverse complement.
AGCTATAGTTAACTAAAACTAAATCCATAAAAAAAAAATCGGTAGCATGTTTTATGTTAACTACATTAGTTAACGTGAACTAAACCTAAACAGCATTTATTAATCTTAGTTAATATTCATTTCTACAATTACTAATGCATTATTCAAATCAAAAGGTGTATCTGATAACATTAATGTACTGTGAAATAGCATCAACAAACATTGAACAATTTAATTTTTTTACCTAATATCAACAAAGGTAAATAATAGCAGTAAAAAAAAATTATCATAGTAAGTTTATGTTAACTAAATGTGTCACGATCACAAATGAGAGTGCCCGTGGTTACCACCAGAGTGCACTTCATACCGGACTGTCACTTCATCTAAGGACTACATTACCCATAATACTCTCTGCCCAGACTCATCATAATTGATTACATCCACCTGTGTCTCATTACCCTGTTTACCTCACCCTATATAAGCCTGGGGTCCGTTCTTCGTACCTCGCTTAATACATCTGGGATGATTTGACAGATCCTAGATCTTTTAATCGTGATAACTGATGTCTGGCTAATTTGGTTCTTCAAACGAATTTGCGGATTGGATTTAAATATCTGGATTAAATGATCTAAGATCACTGCGCGTTCTTGTTTTCCCTGAAGAGGGCAGATGCATCGATACTCGAAACCATGATCAGCAATGCAGCGATTGGCTGGCGTCAAGACAGCAATGTAATGACATCATTTAATTAAAAAAGACACCTGGCAAAAAACTTGGCAAATTACACACAAAAAAAAACCACGAATATCTTGACCTTTATAAGGAAACAGCTAAACGACCAAACCAACATAAAAGTTATAATAGATCAATGATAAATGTTTTTTTTTTTTTTTTTTTTTTACATGATTACCAATTATTTATATTCACGATTCACGTCACAGTATTAAAGTTTCTTAAGGGTCAAGATCAAATTCTCTGCATCTCCTGCGCTGCATCAAGCCATCCCATAATATCCGTCATCACTTAAATTAATGACCGGCTCAGATTAACTGTACAACGTGTGCAAATCTCCAATAAAATGATAAAGTAATTATTCCCTCACAAATAAATCGCTCAATCAAGTGGCTGTGTCTATAGTATTATACACAACATTATAATATTATATACATTCTCATATACATATACAATTTAAAATGTGTATATTATTATTATTTAAAAGGATTATTATTGCCCCTGGTTCAGTAATGAACTCTTGTAATAAAGTAGCAGTGGCTGGGACAGATTTTAAATATCACCTCAAGATGCGATCTAATCCTGTTTACATGAAATAAGCCGCTCGCGGACAGGTTTAAGCTTACGGACCTGTTGCTATGACAGCAAGTCCAGGATGAGCGTCGAAGAACCAAACAATCCAAGATCATGCCAAATCGTCAACAATCAAATCCAGCTAACTGAGTTAGCGAGGTACGAAGAACGGACCCCTGGTTATCTCAGTCATTCATGGCGAAGTCTTGTTTGTTGTATCACTGCATTTCTGAGTATCATGTGCATTTTTGTATCATGTGCATTTCTGAGCATTCTCCCTGGTTTCTTGTCTCTTGGTCTTGGATTACTTGCCTGTTCTGTGGATTAGCCTGTCTCTCCTGCCTTGTTTGCCTGTTTGGACTGCTTGCCTGTGTATGACCTTTTGTCTGTTTTTGACTACGATTGTGGATTATCCTTTAATAAAGCTGCGTTTGGATTCTCAGCCTTTGTGTCTAGGAGCAGTACGTGACAAAATGACACCTTGCTGTAAAGTGTTACCCAAAACAATTGTCACTTGAAAGAAACTAAAATCTAATAATTTCTCATTTGTATTCAGTTTAACTTGATGTAATAAAACGACTATATAACTAACTAAATGGTCATTAATAAAAACTATATAGTTAACTGAAAACCATAAAAATACAAATAAATTGAAATTAAAATAAACGTAAACTTGATGTACTAAAATAACTACAACTAAAATTGAAATAAAAACTAGACATTATTTTTTTTAAATGGCATAAAAATTAGAAAAACAAAATAAAATGACTGAAACTTTAAAATGAAAATGAAATGGAAAATATAAAAATAATTCAAAATATTAATTAAAACTATAATAGCATCTCAATATTAAAATATCAATACTACATATACTATATATTAATAAAATAAACTAATACAAATGACAAAATCACTATTAAAACATTTATAGCTAAAATTAAAACGAAGGGTTTTTTTATTATTTGTAATAAAATGTAACATTTTATAAAAATAATAAAAATAATAAAAAATATTTATAAAAACGAATAATAGTACCTCAATGATACTAAAATAAAACCATACAAATTGAAATAAAATAAACATTAACTGAAATAAAATAAAATATAACAACATTTCTCATTTTCATTTAGTTAAATTTGATTTACTTAAATAACTAAAACTGAAATAAAAACTAGACTTTTTTTTTTTTTAAAGCTACACTGTGTGATATTTTCCCCCATCTAGCGGTGAAAAGGTATATGACCATCCATTAAATATTAGTTTCTGTTCCTCCCAATTCCGATTTCGTTTTAACTCCTACGGTGGCCGATTTAGTCCAAGATTAACATGGCTTCCAGTTCAATCCAGCAATCCCCCTCTTCACATTCGACACGGTGCCATCGAGTGTTAAAACGCGAAAGGCGAAGCTTGAATTTAAGGGTATGTCCCTCTTTGGCTAATGTACTTTCAAGATGGAGGGGCAACATGGCGACCCTCATTCGAACCCCTTACCCGTATGTATTTTCAATGGCATATTATAAACTTAGGAGAATACTTTATTAATTGAAAGAAGTAAATATACATTAATGAACACATATATTTTTGAAAGAACTAAGTGTTTTTAGCTAAGAATAAACTAAAAAAGTTACACAGCTTTAAATCAAAAACGTGAAAAAAGTGACATTAACGGTGCACTGTGTAAATTTTAGCGGCATCTAGCGGTGAGGTTGTGAACTGCTTCCGTCCACCGCTCACCCCTCCCCTTCGAAGCACATAGAGAAGCGACGGTGGCTGACACAGGACAAACATTCTATTCATTTTCTGTCTGTCTAATTTATTTAAAAAAAAAAAAAAAAAAATGTTGTCCTGTGTGTTCTGTGTTAGGTTAACTGAGACTTGTTACAGCACTTGCATACTGTAGCCTTTGACTGTTCTAGTTGCTTCTATTGCTCTCATTTGTAAGTCGCTTTGGATAAAAGCGTCTGCTAAATGACTAAATGTAAATGTAAATATGTCATCGTCGGAGAGAGCTGAGAGTCGCTAGTGCTCTGTAGAGAAGTTTGTCCGTTTAGGGCCACTGTAGAAAACATGATGGCGCAAAATGGTGACTTCACTGTAAGGAGACTCGCGGTGTATATGAAGATAGAAATGGCTCATTCTAAGGTAATAAAAACATAATGGTTCATTATATAAGGTCTTTATACTCCACTGAAAACATATATAATACAAAATGAAAAAACTTTAAAATTCAAAATATGAATAAAAGCTATAATAGTATCTCTGATACTAAAATAACAATACTATATTTAACATAAAATAAAAACGAATACAAATGACAAAACACCATTAAAACATTTTAAATGGACACTTTACAATAAGGTTCATTAGTTAACATTAACTAGTTAACATGAACTAATAATGAACTGCACTTATAAAGCATTTATTTATCTTTGTTAATGTTAATTTCAACATTTACTGATGCAGTATTCAAAATCTTGTTAACATTAGTTAATGCACTGTGAACTAACATGAACAAAGCATAAACAGCTGGATTTTTATTAAATATTAACTAATCCTGTGTTGTTCATGGTTAGTTCATGTTAACTAATGCATTAACTAATGTTAACTAATACAACGTTATTGTAAAGTGTTACCATTTAAATGAATGAAGTAAAAAATAAAATGTATTATTTTTAATAAAATGTATAATTCTATTAAAAATAAAAACAAATGTAAAATATAACCATAATAGTACCTCAGTGATACTATAAACATTTTTACTGCATAAAAATACAAATAAATTGAAATAAAATAAACGTTAACTGAAATAAAATAAAATATAGAAAACATGTTCATTTGGTTAAACTTGATGTGAAATAAAAACTAGACATATTTTTTTTTTTAAATTAAACAAATTACATTAAAAGAACAAAAACAAAACAAAATGACTGAAACTTTAAAATTAAAAATTAAAAATAAAAACTATAATAGTGATACTAAAGACATATTTAACATCAAATAAAACTAATACAAATGAGGACATCATTATTAAAACAGAATTTAAAACACAAAATATTTAAATAAAACTATTTATAAAAATGATAATGGTACTATCAATGATACTAAATGAACACTGGATCACAGTCGCACTGAAAAAAAAGTGTGTTGGATTTACATGATTTAATTGTGTACATCGGTCCCTCGTGAATCAATTAAGTTAAACAAACATAATTTGTTCATGTAACTTCAACATCATGGAATGAATACATTTTAAGTGACCCAATTAAGTAGTCTCAAAGGGAATATTATATGGCTCCCTGACATGATTCAGGCATTCAATTTCATATATTCATTTCATATGTTTTAATGTTACACAACTGAATTACTGCACTAGCTAGTTGACAAACTTTTAGCCATCAATAGCATACATTAGCATCTTAAATGCTAAGCATTAAAAGTTCCTTCAGCAAAGCCGTTATGACATTATTGTATTAGTCCAGTTTCAGTTAATGCAAGTAATCTCAACACAAACGGATTAAGTAAACTTCAATTTGACTTATATTTAAGTGGATTGAACACAATCAAATTAAGTTATGAGAAAATAGCAATTGTGCCGCTTTAGCTCATTTTGATTAAGCAATTTGAACAAGCAGTAAAAATATTTTTTTTCAGTGTACTTTGTGTTTTTAATCTTTTATTTTCTATACATCTAAAGAGACCTAAAAGTCATTTTTTCCCTTTAAAATGATGACTACATGCACTAAACCTGCTCATAACAGCCAGTCTGCATTTGTCCAGATATTGTGGACTATTAGAAATGCTGCAGCGCCCCCTACAGATCAACATATAAACCTATACATATGTTATATACTGGTAAATAAAGGGAAGAAAGCCAGTGTTGAGTTGGATCAGGGTTCAAATCCAAACGTCCCTCTGACAGAAGTCAGGACACGACGGCGCTTGCCAAATCATTAAAGCATTCATGAGTGTAATGGGCCAGTCCTAATCTCAAACGCTATCAATGTGGCCATTATATCCAGTGCCATTGTGCATGCTTTAGAGGGCAGATAAAAGCACAAATTACAGCAAATTACGGATTTCAAAACGAGGCGGAAATCCTAAATTTGTAATGTGATTGTGCTTTTGCAGCAGTCTGAGGAAAAGCTTGTGTCCGGCACAATGCAAGAGAGAGAGAGAGAGAGAGAGAGAGAGAGAGAGAGAGAGAGAGAGAGAGAGAGAGAAATCTTTCCTGTCCAAACCACAAGTCAAAGTCTCTAAAAAAAAAAGGTTCTATATGGCACCAAAAATGGTTCTTCGTCGTAGAGGAACCACTTTTGGTGCTATATAGCACCATATCTTAACATGTTCTGTATATGGTAGCGGTGCTATATAGCACCATAGATAGCGGTGCTATATAGCACCTTAGTCAAAGAACCAGTGAAGAACCTCTGAAGAACCGCTGAAGAACCACTGAAGCACCAAAATTGGTGCTATATAGCACTTAAAAAGGTTCTCCTATGATTACGAGCCAAGAACCATTTTTGGTGCCATATAGAACCCTTTTTTTTTTAGAGTGTGGAGCCCGAACGAGCCTGGTGTTCTTTTTTTACATTAAATATATTACATATTAAAATCTGACTTCTTGGCAGGTCACTCAAAAAAATGATACGCGAGTTTTACTTATTTTTTTATGTCAACAGGTTCCAGGTAATTGGGTTATGTTGAATTTAATTAAAATAGTTTATTTCAGTAAACTTAAGTTTTTTGTTTTTTTACGTAAGGTTAATTCAATGCCATTTAGTTAAATCAGGTTAACATTCTTAATTTTGTCCAAAACTACTCAATTGAATTATTCTAAAATTAATATAAAAAACAAACCAAAACAAGTAATCCAGTTTAATTGATTGTTTTTATTTAGTGAAATACTATTTTTACAACATTTACAAAACTTTTATAATGTCTTATTGGCTAGCCCAACCCGATCTCATGGCAATTCGTACATATTTTACGAGGTGGCTAATTCGTACGAATAAGTACGACCTCAGTCGTACGAATTCATACGATTTTTGCTAAATCGTACGTATTTGACGAGTTGCCAAATTCGTACGAATTTGTACGAATGACCTACCTCAAACCCCGCCCCTAAACCTAACCGTCACTGGGGATTAGACAAAACGTACAAATTCGTACGAGTGAGGTCGTACAAATTCGTACGAATTAGCCAACTTTAGCCAACTCGTAAAAATACATACGAATTGGTTGTGAGATAGCGTTGGCTAGCCAGATGGTTTTGTTACATTCATGGCATGCCCAAAGCAGTCGTTTTTTATTATAAAGCAACTTTAAATGTTATTAGCAAGTCCTCCCAAGCACATGCTCTACACTTCACCCAATGGTAACCTCCAAAAACACTAACATAACAAAAACTTTTAAATACCAACATAACAAAACATTAAGCATTAAAAAGTCTCTCAATTTTCTCATCTTGTTAAAAACGCATCGCACTTTATTTAAACATTTACTCTCCGAATTCAGCCCCTTTACAAAGCATGATGAGAAGTGAAAGTCTTGTTTGATTGGGTTACTTCAAAATGAAAACATCAAGTTATGTCAAAGAGTAACGGTTTTAAGTCAGTTTAACATGAATCAATTACATTTGAACCAGAAACCTGATATAATTGTGTTAAATCAAGATGAATTGCTTAAATAAAGTGAACAGCATCTTAAAATCATTTTTCGAGTGTGTGTTAAAGACGAGTGAGGTAAGAAAATCTATATCCTACTTGTTTTGGAAAGGAAAAGAAAGACAAACACAAAACCTCCAAGTGTACACTTGAGGTGAAAGTTTCATGCGGCCCTCGGGATCTCGCTCATGTTTTTTTGTTATCATAAAGCAATCCCATAATTCTCTGTCAGAGCCTCAGTCCGAGCCATCTAATCACGACGGAATTATGCTTTTCATTTATTATATTTTGTGGCGGCAGGGCCGGCTTGCGATTTTGTGGGGCCCTGCCATTGTAAAAACTGTAATATTATTAGATAACTATAAATATAAAATGTAAAAATAAGTCAAAATAAAATAAATAAACAGATGGAAACTTTTTTATGAGAAAGCACTAAAAATAATCATGACACTACATATGTATGAATCTGTTGCAAAGATCAATATTCAAACACATATTTTAAGGTTTTATGTTTGTTTTTGTAAACTTATAAAGTAAAAATATAGAAAAAAGATATGAATTCACAATCAGATATAACAGATCACAAACTCAAATATAAAGTCACAATTACCAAAAAGAAATAGTCGAAGTTATGAGAAATAAAGTAGCAGTTATAGAATATGAAGTTGCGGTTGTGTGATGTAAAGTCGTAATTACTAAAAAAAAAGTCGCAGTTATGAGAAATAAAATCCAAATTATAAGACATGAGGGTAAAATTACAAGATATAAATTTACACTTAGAAAAAAGAAAGTTGAAAATAAGAGAATTATTAACTAAATATTGCGATATGCGAAATAAAGTTCCAATTATAGAATAACATTTTTAATAAAGTTGCAATTATGAGATATAACTTGACAATTAGAAAAAAGAAAGTTGCAAATAAGAAAAAGTCATAATTACTGAAAAGTAGCAGAGAAATAAAGTTACAATTATAGAATTAACATTTGAATAAAGTTGCAATTATGAGATATATATTGACAATTTGAAGAAATTAAGAAAAATAAAGGCACAGTTATGAGATATGAAGTTATAATTACAAAACATTGTAGCAGATAAGGAATGAAGTTTCAATTACAAATATATGTCACGATTATGAGACAATCAAATGGTAAAATATAGTCAAAAATATACTTTAAAAAGTCACAAAAAGAAATAAAGTAGCATTTGTGGATTATGAAGTTGCAATTTTTGTGAGATATAAAATCGCAATTACTAAAAAAATGTATAAAATTGCAGATATTAGATATTAAATCGCATTTATCAGATATAAATTCACGGTTAGAATTATAAAGCATTAAGAAAAATACACAATTATGAGATAACTGTGAAATAAAGTTGCAATTATAGAATTAAAATCACATTAATATATAAGTTACAATTATGAGATATAAATTCATAATTTGTAGAAATTAAGGCACAATTATGACAATCGAATAGTCAAATATAGTCAAAAATATACTTTAAAAAGTCATAAATAGAAATAAAGTAGCATTTGTGGATTATGAAGTTGCAATTTTTGTGAGATATAAAATACTATTTTAACAATTACTAAAAATAAAATTGTAGTTGAGATATTAAATCACAATTATCAGATTCTTAAATTCTTAAGAAAAATACACAATTATGAGAGTTGCAATTATAGGATTAAATTCGCAATAATATGTCACAATTACGAGATATAAATTCACAATTAGAAAAAAGAAAGTTGCAAATAAGAAAAACAAAGTCATAATTACTGAAAAGTAGCAGATATGAGAAATAAAGTTACAATTATAGAATAAAAATTTGAATAAAGTAGCAATTATGAGACATAAATGGACAATTTGAAGAAATAAAGAAAAAAATAAAAGCACAATTATGAGAGATAAAGAGTTACAATTACAAAACATATAGCAGATATAAGGAATAAAGCTGTAATTATAGAATTAAAATCACAGTAATATATGACAAAATTGTGAGATATAAATTCACAATTTGAGTAAATTAAGGCACAGTTATGAGACAATCAAATGGTAAAATATGAAGTCACAAACTTTACTTAAAGGGTTAGTTCACCTAAAAATGAAAATTAGCCCATGATTTACTCACCCTCAAGCCATCCTATGTGTATATGACATTCTTTTTTCTGACGAATAAAATCAGAGTTATATTAAAAATGTCCTGGCTCTTCCAAGCTTTATAATGGCAGTGATTGTTGTGTCATTTTTGAAGTCCATAAAAGTGCATCTATCCATCATAAAACTGCTCCACATGGCTCCGGGGGGTTAATAATAGCGCAAGTTGACTTGCGTACCACTGACCGCAGGAAGCTAGATATTTAGTCTATAAAATTTAAAATATGGATATTTTTCTTACACAAATGCGGCTCTTTGCTTCAGAAGGCCTTTGTTAACACCCCGGTGCCGTGTGGAGCAGTTATATGATGGATAGATGCGCTTTTATGGACTTCAAAAACGAAGCAACAATTCACTACCATTGTAAAGCTTGGAAGAGCCAGCACATTTTTAATATAACTCTGATTTTATCCGTCAGAAAGAAGAATGTCATATACACCTAGGATGACTTGAGGGTGAGTGGGCTAATTTTCATTTTTGGGTAAACTAACTCTTTCAAAATTCACAAATAGAAATAAGGTAGCATTTGTTGATTACTATCACTAAAAAATTCACAACTATAATTATAAAGCTGCAATTAAAACAAATGCACAATCATGAGATAACTGTGAAATAAAGTTGCAATTTTGAGATTGTGAAGTCACATTTGTGAGAACTAAAGTCGCAGTTATTTATCTACTTTGACAATGAAGAATGGTGTGTGAAATATTGAGTTCCACAAGTGCGTTATCATTTAATGAAATTTCGTCACCTGTGGAATGATTGGTCATTATATACCCGACTGATCCCTGATGTTGCAGGTTTTAAAGCCACAGACTTCTTTTCTTTGGCGACTTTGGTCAGCACTGCTTTATAAATCAGTCTTGCCTTGTCTTGCGTTGAATTATTATTGTAAGAGCGCAAACCCCCTCGCACGCGATACAATGATCTACACATTTACCACAGGCCCTACACGACTGCTTACACTGCCTGTGCGCTCGAGGACGCGGCGGCCCTGGGTGGAGCACTTTAAACCAGAAGCTCAAACACTTTCAGGCCTTTTTTACCGAATGGCTGCAGTTGTGTGTAAGGAATTCATTTCCACTGAAAGCATTCGCACCACCACCCACCTTGACCTCAAGTGTCAGCACAGCTCTTTTAACCTTGTCATTGTCCGCTAAATCAAATGAGTGAATCTAATCGGATCGCTTCAGAATGCGAGATGGATTTTCAAAACAAACAGCGGCATATGGAGTCAGTTAAGGATGTTGGTAGCACGTCTCCAGGGTTAGAGCAGTAGATGCTGAAGAGATCCTCTGCCAACGACCGAGGGTGTGGAATATGGCAGATGGCAGGAAACTCATATATTTCTATTATCTCTGTAGAGTTGCATGACCCCAGCCTTCCATCACGGTTGCAGAGAGCCAGGAAGTCTCCATGTGCCAGCCACACTTCACACAAGGTGGAATTAATCCAGATATTTCCTCCAATAAAAACACAATCTACGCTAAGACGCGGTGTACCGTTACAGGCTGGTGTGAGAACGTAAACTTTACCACAGTCCCGAGTTAAGCCTGTAGCATTTCTGTTGGCACGCCACGCTAGATCCAGAACTGAAGGCATTAAAACTGAACTGATGGACCAAATTAAAAATGTCACTATTTCTTCCTTTTTTTTTGACGGGGGCCGGGGGTGGTTTAGGTTTCGTTGGAGGCAACAATGGACTCAAAAGCTCACTAGCATGTTTCGTAATGTGGAAAACAAAAGACTAATTGAAATATTCTCTCTTTTTGTCTTGTTTTTTTGGGGTCCAAAGTTTTGTTGTTGTGGACTAGCTTACTTACATAATTCATTACTTTGTTTTTCATGTGGAAAAAAAAAATGAATACATTTTAACCCCCTAAACTCCAAGGACCCTGATCAGGGTCCGAAATGACGTCATTAAATATATACTTTAAATGTTAAATGTCTGTGAAGGAGCTCTGACCTCTTATGCGGTACCATTTGAAAGCTTAGAATGTCTACTTTCGGGAAATATGCATCATCTTTGGCATTTGTTTTACACAAAGTAACTGATTTACACTACATTACTCTGGGACCATTTCCACCTGGATTTGGCCTAACCAAATTGAAAAGCTTCCCATTCATACAGTGGTCTACACTCTAAAAAATGCTGGCTTAAAAATAACCCAAGTTGGGTTGAAAGTGGACTAACCCAGCAATTGGGTTGTTTTAACCCAGCGTTTAAATGTTTGCTTAAAACAACCCAATTGCTGGGTTAGTCCATTTTCAACCCAACTTGGGTTATTTTTAACCCAGCATTTTTTAGAGTGCATGTAAGTATATGTTGTCTGAGCTGTAATAACACCCCAAAAAATAGGTGTTTTTATAGTTTTTGGTTATAAATTCATTTTTGAAAGTGTTTATACACTTCAGGTGCCCTAGCACCAGGGCTGGACTGGGGCTAAAATTCGGCCCTGGACAAACACAGCCCATCTGGCCCATGAGTTCCCCCGTGAATGTTTTTGCTGGGGTTAGGGCCCTACATTCGAGTAAATAAATAAAACTAGGACAGGGACAAATAATTATGGATATTATTGAATTTACTGCAAATGCAGTTAACAAATTTAATTGCACTTTTGTCACACAGAAATGCACTTGACAGTAAAGAACTGATTTGGAGCTAGGATGTATTAAAGTTAATTTACTGCTATTAAATTGTCATCATTTACTCAGCCTTAAGTTGCTCCAAACCTGTTTTACTTACTCTCTTCTGTGAAACACAAAAGAAGATATTTTAAGGAATGTTGGTAACCAAACCATTTTGGCTACCATTGAATATTGTATGGACAAAAAACAAAACAAAAAACAGACTCAAATGATTTTCTTATATGTTACACAGAAAGAAATTAATTCAGGTTTGGAATGTCATTAGGGTGAGAACATGATCACATTTTGTGTTGAACTACCCCTTTAAAAATATATATTTTTCATGATGTTCTCATTGAAATAACATTGAATTGAAATTTCATTAGAACTATTAACCCTTTAACAGCCCAACCCCCTTTTGAGAATACAAATATAATAATGCACTATCCAAACTTAAAGGGCTGTAATTCAAGAATGCTTTGGAATATAGACCAAAGTTTGGTCTCGTTTTAAAGACGACACTCTACAGATTATTGCTGAAGTGAAAGCAATTCAAAATATGATGAAAAGTATGAAAGAGTTATGGAAGTTTAAATTTACTGTAAATGAAAAATACTGTACTAAATATTTTTTAATTCACATAAAATATATATCTTACAAAAAAGAATTTACTCTAAAAATCAAAGCCATATGTCTAACCAAGTTGTGTTCCAAATTTGAAGTTGATATCACAAAAATTGAAGTTCCCATGAGATTTTGTTTAGGTGCTGTACCAAAAATATTCAAATTCCATTTATTGTTTTTTTTTAAATGCATTTTCCTGTAAATTTCTGTCCAAATATCACTTCCATCACAAAACAGTCACCAAATATGGACCCTTGAGACTCAGACCTTTCCGACAATATGTGTTTTGTCAAGATTGGAAAAGATTTTGAATATAAAGTAGTTCAAATAATTGTTGCGATATGAAACATGACACCGCCCACTAGGGGGAGGAGCCTGCTAGAATAATTTAGAGTACCGTTTCCATGGTAACACAATGTCCGATTTCAAAACGGTTTTCACAGGATGAATTTTGAGTTTGTAAGCTTTCAAATGATACCTAATTTATGATAATTACTTAAATATATGATACGAAAAAAAGGCGATAAAAAAAGAGCACCAGGCGTCCCACCTGTGGGACGGTGACAGTTAAGAGGTTAACAATTTCATAAAACGTTTAAAGAGAAAAAAGCTTTGTCCTTAATTAATGAGATCCAGGCTTTAAATCTGTTTTGTTGAATTATCCTTTAATTACCCTAATTCAATTTTAGTTACAGTTTAAAGGTGCACTATGTAAAAAATGTTCAGTAAATATCCAAAAACCACTAGACCAGTGTTGTATATTTTGTTCAGTTGAGTACTTACAATATCCCAAATGTTTTCAACTATTTGTAAATCGTGAGAAAATTGCTATTTTAACCAAGGACCTGGGACGTGTGAGGGAGTCGCCTGTCAATTGCGTCATATCTGCATTCCCCTTGGTTTCCGGTTTTATTTTGTAGAAACGCTTTACTCTTACTACAGTGTGCAACAAGTGTCATAGCAGCCGGCGAGCGAACGTCATAACTTCCTTTTCAACACACTCAGATGTATCTACCTCATACTCATGACCAGAAAAGCAGAAATGGCGCTGGCGACTGTGGCATAATAAATGTCCCGCCGGCGACTATGCCATAATAAAGGTCCTGCTGCTTGCGAGGCTTGTGTTGCGCTCTTCTTATTAACAATCGCTCCTGCTTCTGCTTCATACTACAGTAACGTTAATAATCACATCCATGAAGATGATTTCTGCCCGATTCTTTTCCACCAGCTGTGAGGTGGAGACCACATGTCCTAAGATGCTGCGCTCAAAATGGCGTCATCAAACCACGCCTTTGTTTTGAATAGACGACCTCTGGATGGAAAAGTTACATAGTGCAGCTTTAACTGTAGTTTCATTTAACTGTAAGTTCATGTGTAGTCACAGGTAAAACCATGCTCCTCATTACCATGGGTTTCTAAAATGAATACATAATAATAAACTATTGAATTTGTAATAAAAATATATAGTAAACGCATGTAGATGTTACAATACAGAGGTGACACGGAGAACTGATGAAAGGGGTGACAGAGTTTATTAACAGAACCAGGATGTGAGCAGACGAGGTGAGTAACAGAAGAGTATATCCAGCGAAATGGTAATGTCAATGGTGATACTGTACGTCTTGTTGCAGGTGACAAGGAGAGCAGAACGATGGAGACAAGGAGCCAGGAGACAAGACGAGGAGACACTCAGGAGACTGGGAGAACAAGTAGGTAACACAGGTGAGTCCGTAGAAGCAAGCATTAGCATGAGCATGTGCAAACGAGACCGGACAGTGACTGAGTGAATGCGTGGGGCTTAGGCCCAATCCCAATTCTGTTTTATACCCCTTCGCCTTCCCCTACCCCTACACCTACCTGTTCCCCTTGCTCCTTGAAACAGAGTGCCAAGGCGCAGGGGTCAAAATATTCCCCTAAGAAATGGGACACCACTACTACCATTACACGTCATCATACCCCATTTTATTTATTATAATGTCCTGTGACATTTAACCAGTATGAACAGCAATGAAGTGAGTAGGCTATATCTAACAGAAATCAGGCGCGAGCACGTTTAACAAATTACTCACTCCCAACAGAGTTTTGCGCTGTATTTGGACTTAATAAAATGGCGCTCGTTTTCAGTTCAAAACATATGAGCCAGAGTTTCCTAAGATGATACAGAATTATACAGAAAATACTGGTGAAGCCGCTTTTCCATTGGACCAAACTGTTCTCTTTGTTTATTTTATTAACCGTTCCATTCCGTGCTGATCCGAGCCGGCCGGTACGGATATGGTTTCGTTATCTACTATGGTGCTGCGATAATGTTCATATTTAAATACGTGTTATATGTAAAGTCAGTCGTTGCCTTGGTAACGCGAGAGTTTACAGACGATATGTGATGTAAATATCGACTGCGTTGTGAAGGATGACCAGATATATATTTTTAAACTATTATTAATATGTGTTCAAATCACCCAAATAGTGCGTTTTGCAAGCTACGGAGAAACGGCAGCCAGGTGACACGCAAGTGATCGATCCCGAGTGGCAACACACACACATTCTAGCAGCACGGTAGTCGGTGGAGGGAAACTCATCATACCCCTTCGTTCGAAGTGTGGTCCTGAAAAATCTTTGTTTGAAGGGCTATCTGGCCCTTCCCCTTACCCCTACCACTCCAGCTAAAAAAGAATCGAGACACCCCTAACCCTTCACGTGAACGCGCAAAACGAAGGGGAAGGGGAAAGAGAAGGGCTAAGGGGTAGAAATGGGATTGAGCCTTAAGTGCAGGTGGTGATTGCAGTGATAATGAAATGCAGGTGCGGGTAATCAGTATTCTGGTGACTGTGAACATTGTGTCTGGGAGAGGGTGGAGCCTGGCGTGCTTGTGACAGTAGAAAATACGAAAACAGCCTCTATAAAAGTGATTTAAAACAGCCAAAACTTTTTGCAGGGTGCTAGAGCACACATGGCCTGAGTTATACACTTTCAAAACTTTTTGGGGTTTATTACAGCTCAGACAGCATATACTTAAATATGTATCACTTGTTTTTTTTGTAATTTCAAAGGGTTTCCTGTAAAATGACACCAAAATTGTGTATATAGACCACTGTATGTGGGAATGGGAAGCTTTTCAATTTGGGAAGGGCAAATCAAGGCGGAAATCCCAAAAAATGGTCCCAGAGGTTGAATACCTTTTTTTTGTTTTTTTGTCTGTACAATAAAAGTGGATGGGGTCCAACGTTTTGTTGTTTAGGGCCAACTCACTAGCATGCTTCATAACTTTCTCATGCGGAAAACAGAGAGAAAAATAAAGACGCAATTATGAGATATAAATTCACAATTTAATAAATATAAAGGCACAATTAAGAGCCAGTGAAATTGTGAAATATAAAGTCACAAATAGAAATAAAGTGTAATATTATTTTTGTAGGATGTCATTTTTTAAATTTGTAATTTTTAAAGTCACTATTACTTAAACACATGATGAGGTATTAAATCACAACAATCATATATACATTCATAAATATAAAGCTGCAATTAAGAAATATACACAATTATGAGATAACTGTGAAATAAAGTTGCAATTTTGAGATATTAAAAATCTAATTTGTGTGAACTAAAGTCACAGTTATTTATTTATTTACTCTGACAATGAAAAATAATGTGTTAAATTCCTAAAAATAAAAGCCTAAAAATAGTGAGTGAGTTCCAGTGGCTTATTAACATAATTTTCATAACTTTCTTTTTCATGTGAAAAAAAATATACATTTTGAAAAAGATCTGTTTTGTTTTGTCCGTACAATGACAGTCAATTGGGTCCAATATTTTGTAGTTTTGGACCACATTGACTTTAACAGTATGGACAAAGACATTTTTCAAAATAATTTTTTGGAAGAACTATAAGTCCTTTTCCATACAGAACACATTCCCATGAATCCATCTGTCACAGCCCACCAAACGTAATGCGCTGCCACGTGTTTCTGGCTACTGAGAATGTGGCCCAATCTGACAGATGTTTACTATGATAAACAGTGTCTGTCAGTGGAGTAAACAGTGAAGATTTTCTTAATATGTGGCGCTTTTGCATTTGGCAAACTGCACCATCTGGTGCTGTTACCCGCTTCTGAAAGTTAGTTTTGATAAGAGTGTATTTTGTGAACTGCGGTAGGGAATAATAATAACACCCGCTCCAGACTGTCGACATGATGCATACCGCTGACCTTTTAAGATATAGGCATACTTTTATTTTTTTATTTTAGCAGAGAACCACTGCACTTGTGATCTGAATTGCTCTCTGTTTGTGAGTGTGTGTTTTAGCATGTGGTCGATATGCATTTGTTCTCAACAGAAATGTTGACATATGATGATGACTTCATATTCAAGGAAATGTTGGTCTGGTATTCCCAGAGGAGTGCTGTCAGAAGATGAATGAGTCATTTGGCACACTAATGTAAACAGTGTTGTGAAGGCATCGTGTCTGGGTGGTGTATTCCAGGGCAGCGGCACAGATTTTGATTTAAGACCGTATGCATATGGCCAGGGCTTGACATTAACTTTTTTGCTCATCAGCCACTGTGGCTAGTGGTTTTCCAAGGTTACTAGCATCTCAGCATTTTTCACTGGCACAATGTTTGACATCCATACCATGGGGGGAAACTGCCATTTAGATATTTGTTATATTATCTCATAATTTGTCAGCAGGTTTATTAGGCTGCTGTCACTTTAAGACCTGACGCATGGATCCATTATACTGTTACACATGTCAACTGTTTACATTTACTTAAAACAGAACTGACAGTGTTTACGTGAATACTCGCCAAGACATTATTTAGACATTATTTTGTGTGTTTTTGACTGTTTAAGTGCAATAAGCAGCGAAAAAGAATTCAATTCAGTGCTGAGAGGCGGCTTTATGTGTGTGTGAGCAGAAAATCTGCAGTAAAATTATGTACAATATGCGCAAACCCATGGCGAAACTAAAGCCCTGTAACAGCAACAATATTCATCTGGAGCAAATGAAGTGAGTGAGTGAGGGGAGGCGGGTTTGTGGGTCACTCGCTGTCGGAGAGAGAGAGAGAGAGAGAGAGAGAGAGAGAGAGAGAGAGAGAGAGAGAGAGAGAGAGAGAGAGAGAGAGAGAGAGAGAGAGAGAGAGAGAGAGAGAGAGAGAGAGAGAGAGAGAGAGAGAGAGAGAGAGAGAGAGAGAGAGAGAGATGCTGATATTGTGTGACTATTCTGTGGAAAATGAGTACTGGAAGCGTTTCAGATATTTCAGTATCAATATGCATCGAAAAATCGCTTTTATTTTGGCAACACTACATAGCACTTAGTTTATTATTTCAGATGCCTTTCTAAAAGACTGGAATTGAAAAATGTATATATTATATATCAAATTCAGCCCACCAAAGTGGCGGGTGTTAATGTCAAGCCCTGCATATGGATTTGAACAAATAAATACAATATAACTGTCACCACCCTGTTTGAGAATAGAATAGAAATGCACTGTAATTCAAGAATGTTTTGGAATATAGACATATGTTTGATCTTGTTTTAAAGAAGACACAGCATATTATTGAGAAAGCACTTAAAAAAATGAAAGTAAGGAAAAGTTATGGAAGTTTAAATTGATGGCTAATCAAATGTACTGCACTAAACATTTGACATTTTACTATAAAATTATAATAAAATCAAACCCATATATCTAACCAAGCTATGTTCCAAATTTGAAATAGATATCACAAAAATTGAAGCTCCTGTGAAATTTTGTTTAGGCGCTGTAAAAATATCCACCGGGTATCACCCACATTCCATTGATTGATTTATGTATTTTTATGCGTTCTCTGTAAACGAATTAATACATTTCTGTCCAAATATCACTTCTATCAGAAAACAGTGACCAAATATGAAACCTTGAGACTCAGACTTTTCCGACGATATGTGTCAAGATTAGAAAAGGTTTTTTATCATAAAGTAGTTTAAATAAATGTTGTAATTTGAAACCTGACACCGCCTACTAGGGGAGGAGCCCGCTAAAAGATTGTAAGGAACCGTTTCCATGGTAACGCAACGTCCAATTTCAAAACAGTTTCACAGGATGAATTTTGCGTTTGTAAGCTTTAGAATGATACCTAATTTATGATTATTACTAAAATATGTGCTATGAGAAAAAGCTAATTAAAGAAGAGCGCCAAGCACCCCACTAGCGGGATGATTTCCTCATCTAGCAGACCCTACAATTAGGTTAAACAAAAAAAGAAAGAAAAGACATGGGGTAAACTTCACATATAAACTACTCTACTAATGAGAGAATGTTTTAGGCTGCTGTCACTTTAAGACTGAATGCACTGATACACATGCACTTTCTCAACTGTTTACGTTCACTTAAAGGGATAGTTCAAAAATGAAAATTAACTCATGATTTACTCACCCTCAAGCCATCAATAAACACATGTCTGTGTTTATGAGGATACTTGCAAAGATGGGCATTTTGACATAAGTGTGTGTATTTAGCCCTTAAATGCATGACTGTTTTGCCAATAGCGACCCGGATATATATCTAACACGGATGGATCTCTACCTGCCGCAATAATATAAAAAACTCTCCTGATATCAGTGTAACAATTTCAGAGGAATAAAATAAAGCATATTTCGTTTGGAACTTGGAGGGGTTCAGTTTGAGCAGATGTTTCAAACCATCATCACTGTCCTCGTCAGAGCTCATTTCCCAGTACATTCAGCATCTGGCTCACACTCTACTCACACTCCGGTTCTTTGACTAAGGTGCTATAAAACCGCTAACTATGGTGCTATATAGCACCACTACCATATACAGAACATGTTAAGATATGGTGCTATATAGCACCAAAAGTGGTTCCTCTATGATTATGACGAAGAACCAATTTTGGTGCCATATAGAACCTTTTTTTTTTTAGAGTGCATATTCGCAATCTCAAACATATTCTCAAAATGATAATTTTCAACGTCTTCAAAATCAATATTTTAATCACTGACAGCTTCTTCACCAGATCCACCATCAAGTAACAGTGACACTAATATTTTGATTGCATTCAGTACTTGCTCTGCTCAGTCAGTAAATCACTCAGCCATTTCAAATTTTGCAGATTATATTTATTATTGTTTCGTTTTCAGTCTGCAGTAACTGAGTGAAACGTCACTTCATCATTGTGTATCAGACATTTCCACCTTGTGGAATAAAGGTGAATTGCACCTATTCAGTCATCAAAGATTAAATTATTATTGTGCAGAAAGAAAATATACGTACACTCTTACACACCTCGGGTCTTCAGCGACCCTATACAATTTTTACAAAAAATTTATGGAAAAAAGGCATTATTTTATAATTTTATAATGTTTTTCTTGTTATATTGTTTATAATGAATTGATTGAGGAATACTAAGATGGTTGATGTCTAACTTTTTTTGTCTAACTTTTTTAATTATTGAGGAGGAGGAGGGTAGTGAATGACGTCCCGGGTCACTAAAGACCCGAGGTAAGCATTTAAGGGTTAACCGTTCAAGCCCAATAATCAGTGGTGTAGTCTACATGATACGCAGGTATACGCCGTATACCCACTAGGAAAGGCCAAGGATTCCGTATACCCACTTAAAAAAGCGTGAGGATACGTAACAACATCGTTTTGTGACAGAACTTTCATTCATAAATTCACCCCGTCTGTGTCGCGAACTTATACTGTGGTTGCGATAGCGAATCTCTAACGTTTTAGGACCATCGGGGCTTCCGTGGCCTGTGACCTGGATCGACGTCACCTACCAAGGAAAAGCACATTGAAATTGACAGCTGATAAAACCTGTGCTCCAGGTATCATATTCATATAACATTTAAGGCTAAATGCAGCTCTTAAAGGTATAGTTCACCCAAAAATGAAAATTGTATTATAATTTCCTCACCCTCAAGTTGTTCCAAAACTGTATGAGTTTCTTTTTTCTGTTTAACACAAAAGATAATATTTTGAAAAAGTTGGTAATCAGACCATTGGCAGCACCCATTGACTTTCATAGTCTATATTTTTTCCTACTGTGGAAGTCAATGGGTGCTGCCAACTGTCTGATTACCAACATTTTTCAAAATATTATCTTTTTGTGTTAAACAGAAAAAAGAAACTCATACAGTTTTGGAACAACTTGAGGGTGAGGAAATTAAACACAATTTTCATTTTTGGGTGAACTATACCTTTAAGAATGATGATACTATATGAATATGGTACCTGAGCACAGGTTTTATCAGCTGACTGTCTTTTGTTGCTTTATAATAAATTGGAATGTTGATAACATATAAGCAGTCTTTAATAATGCTCTCAATTACATGTAGATGCATACTTTATGCATTAGTGAGTGTGGTGGTGCCTATGGGGTGTCACTCTGGGATGGGTGCGTATGAGGCTGGAGGGGAAAAAAATCACAGTATACTCACTACAAAAAACTAGACTACACCACTGCAATAATGTACCAAAAAAATAAATAAAAACGAATAAAGAGTTTTATTTTCGTTGCTTATTGTGCTTCAATGATTTAAAATCACTTATTTTTACTCAGCAATGCTTAAAAACACATGCAGATGATATGCTTTCGTGACCACGCAACATCACGTTAAGCATAACCGAGGCAATGGAGACAATAAAATCTCTACCGGTTGAGAAATTTCTACCGACTAATCGTGTCTAGGGTTGCAAAGTTTCCAGAAACGTTCCAGGATTTTTGGAAACTTTCCAGGATTTTTTGGAAAGTTTCTGGAAATTTACCGGAAATGTTTAGCCCCTTTGCAACCCTAATTGTGTCTACTGGTATATCGCCCAAACACTATCTTATATATGGCCTGCATCTTGTGTACATATAGTTATAATTATGACAGCAGTAATTCATCTAATGATGGAGGATAGCATATATCCAGATGTGCTATATACTAGGGGGAATTTTCTGCATTTTAAATAGACAATTCAGGTGATTCGCTTGTAGTAATGCTGTACAGTCCCAGTAAAGTATGCCAGAACAAATGTCTGCTACATCCTCCAGCACTTTCTACTCAAAACCCATGAGTCTGGGGCTGTTCTTGATTTGAATGGATCAGGTGCTAAAACAATGCATATAAACAACACTATCAGCGGGCACAAATCCATCACAGTGAAATCGAGGTAAGTTCACACTGCCATATGTGTAATTATATGATACTGTATGTGCACTCAGGATCTCTGGCGCAGCGTTCAGCTCAAGTCCAGCCACTGTCAGGCCGCTCGGGCCTGGGCACATGAGAACCGGACGGTCCCAGTGAGTGGGAGGTGCTGATTGAAAACCGTAAGCTCCGTTCGGGAAAGGGCAGCGGGGGGGACAGCTCAAAGACAGAGTGATGAGTGAGACGCCCGAAATAAATAAGTAAAAACAAGAGAATAAAAGACAGAGAAGAGTGACACAGGGGCGATGGCTTCCCTTTTCATGGCAGACATCAAACGGACTAATGCTGAGGAGATCTATTGTGTGTTTGACGGAGAGCAGGAATGAGAGAGAGAGAGAGAGAGAGAGAGAGAGAGAGAGAGAGAGAGAGAGAGAGGAGAGAGAGAGAGAGAGAGAGAGAGAGAGAGAGAGGGATATTAGAGAATATTCTAGAGCAGGGGGGGAATGAATAGCTTCATAAAAACATTGCTATTTCTGAGACTTGCACAAACTAAGTCCTTAAATATGATTAAAGATAATTATTGTTTTCCTTAACTCAAAAAAAATTTAATAAAAAAAAGTAAGTAAACCACAGCAAATTAAGCAAACACTTGGGTTTTTTGTTAATAATTAATGATAGTTGTTTTCAGCTAGTAAAGTCCATTGAGATGAGGTATAATTGTTGTTTTCTACATCTCAAAAAACTAAATAAGTTTCTTAAGTACATGAATAAAAAAGAAAGCAGGAAAAATGAGCAAACACTTGGGGCCCTATTTTAAACGATCTGAAACGCAAGTGTCAAAGCGCAAAGCGCAAGTAACTTTGTGGGCGGGTCTCGGCGCTGTTGCTATTTTTCCCGGCGGGATAAATGGCTCTTGCGCCCCGGCGCAAATCTAAAATGGGTTGGTCTGAAGTAGCTTCATTATTCATAGGTGTGGTTTGGGCGTAACGTGAATAAACCAATCAGAGCGTCATCCAACATTCCCTTTAATAGCAGGTGCGCAAGTTCCATTATGGATTGCTATTATTATGGCGTATTTTACCAGGGCGCACGCCAGGAGCGGTTCACAGCCGAGGAGACTGGATGTTCTTGTAAGAGCAGTGAAAGACAGAGAAGTTGTGTTGTATGGGATGGGAGAAACCCACCCAAAATAGCGTCGGTTAAATAAATAATTAGCCTGAATAATTTGTAAGCTAGATTTATGCCTATTTTTTCACATCTTCGTGGCACACCACAATGATTTCCGTCATCTCATGTGTTAATATTTTTTTAGTGTAACAATTTATGATTTGCAAAAATAACTGTTGCATCTGTGTAGATTACATGAGCAAAGTGTATGCGCGTTGTGCACGCTATGGTCAAGCATGCGCCCCTTAAAATAGCATAATGAACAACGCGCAACGCGCCACTGACTTTAGACTAGGTTTTTTCTGGTCAGTGGCGCAATTGTTTAATGGAACAGCAAAATAGCACCAGGGATTGTTTGCGCCGGAACAACGCCTCCTTTTTTTGCGCTGAACCGCCCAGGGAGCGCAAGTTCATTCACTAGTTTAGCGACGTGCTTCTGTGGAGGGAAAAGCGCGCTTTGCGCGGGTGCAAAATAGGAATGACACATGCGTCGGTGTACAAAGTCA
>CM042263.1:27399894-27596146 GCA_023566225.1 Romanogobio albipinnatus | reverse complement strand
TGTGTTAATATTTTTTTTAGTGTAACAATTTATGATTTGCAAAAATAACTGTTGCATCTGTGTAGATTACATGAGCAAAGTGTATGCGCGTTGTGCACGCTATGGTCAAGCATGCGCCCTTAAAATAGCATAATGAACAACGCGCAACGCGCCACTGACTTTAGACTAGGTTTTTTCTGGTCAGTGGCGCAATTGTTTAATGGAACAGCAAAATAGCACAGGGATTGTTTGCGCCGGAACACGCCTCCTTTTTTGCGCTGAACCGCCCAGGGAGCGCAAGTTCATTCACTAGTTTAGCGACGTGCTTCTGTGGAGGGAAAAGCGCGCTTTGCGCGGGTGCAAAATAGGAATGACACATGCGTCGGTGTACAAAGTCAATTGCGCTGGGTGCAAGATAGGGCCCTTGAAGTTATTTTTGTTTGCATAATAATTTCATTATTAACTCATCAAACATGTAAAACCACACTATTAGCT
Organism: Romanogobio albipinnatus; assembly: GCA_023566225.1. Classification (NCBI taxonomy): domain Eukaryota; kingdom Metazoa; phylum Chordata; class Actinopteri; order Cypriniformes; family Gobionidae; genus Romanogobio; species Romanogobio albipinnatus. Next base: position 27,595,672 of record CM042263.1, on the reverse strand, counting down.
TTCATTATTTGGTAACACTTTAGTATGGGGAACACATATTCACTATTTACTATGACTTCTGCTTCGATAAACACTTAATTACTGCTTATTAATAGTTAGTAAGGTAGTTGTTAGTTTAGGTATTGGTAGATTAAGGGATGTAGAATAAGGTCATCCAGAATAAGACATTAATACGTGCTTTATAAGTACTAATAAACAGCAATATATCCCAGTAATATGCATGCTAATAACAAACTAGTTAATAGTGAGAATTGGACCGATCAGGCCTAACATTATGACGTGAGGTGAAGTGAATAACACTGATCTCTTCATCACGGCACCTGTTAGTGTGTGGGATATATTAAGAAGTGAACATTTTGTCCTCAAACCTGATGTGTTAGAAGCAGGAAAAATGGGCAAGCATAAGGATTTGAGCGAGTTCGACAAGGGCCAAATTGTGATGGCTAGACGACTGGGTCAGAGCATCTCCAAAACTGCAGCTCTTGTGGGGTGTTCCCGGTCTGTAGTGGTCAGTATCTATCAAAAGTGCTCCAAGGAAGGAACAGTGGTGAACCGGCGACAGGGTCATGGGCGGCCAAGGCTCATTGATGCACGTGGGGGGGGGTGGGGAGTGAAGGCTGGCCCGTGTGGTCTGATCAAACAGACAAGCTACTGTAGCTCAAATTGCTCAAGAAGTTAATGCTGGTTCTGATAGAAAGGTTTGTTGCGTATGGGGCTGCATAGACGCAGACCAGTCAGGGTGCCCATGCTTACCCCTGTCCACCGTCGAAAGTGCCAACAGTGGACACGTGAGCATCAGAACTGGACCACGGCAATGAAAGAAGATGGCCTGGTCTGTTATGCCTGATTGGTGTCATATTTTTCAAAGTAGAGAGAGCGAGAGCGAGAGAGAGAGAGAGAGAGAGGAGAGAAGAGGAGAGAGAGAGAGAGAGAGAGAGAGAGAGAGAGAGAGAGAGAGAGAGAGAGAGAGAGAGAGAGAGAGAGAGAGAGAGAGGAGAGAGAAGAGAGAGAGAGAGAGAGAGAAGAGAAGAGAGAGAGAGAGAGAGATCTAAGCATGATAAATTGTGATTTTACTCAAGGGAAATTCTTGACAAACCTGAAATACAAGAATGAAACCCGAACGAAAAAGCATTTTGAGAGTAACCATCCGGTGACACAGTTCTGCTTATATATCAGCTTCTTGGAAGCACATTGATTCCAGAAAGTTAATGTTCATCCTCTATTATGATTCTCAAAACCTGTTGATAAACACATCTTTGCTGTTTCATTGGACCAGATATTGACAATTTTGGGAAAAAAACCCACATTTATGTTCAGATTTGTGTGCAATATCAACAAAACTACCTTGCAGAGTATTAGTAAACTGTCTGCTTAATATCTGCTAACACGTTATTGTGTTGCTTCCCAACAGACATTCTACTGCCTATAAGTAACTTTACTAATACATGTCAACTTATTCTACTAACCCGAACTCTAACCTAACAGTCTACTAATACTCTGAGAGTTATTTGTCATGTACAGGTGCTGGTCATATAATCAAAAAGTTGATTTATTTTACTAATTCTATTCAAAAAGTGAATCTTGTATATTATATTCATTCATTACACACAGAATGATATATTTCAAATGTTTATTTATTTTAATTTTGATGATTATAACTGACAACTAGTATCTCAGAAAATTAGAATATTGTGAAAAGGTTCAATATTGAAGACACCTGGTGCCACACTCTAATCAGCTAATTAACTCAAAACACCTGCAAAGGCCTTTAATGGTCTCTCAGTCTAGTTCTGTAGGCTATACAATCATGGGGAAGACTGCTGACTTGACAGTTGTCCAAAAGAAGACCATTGACAACTTCAACAAGGAGGGCAAGACACAAAAGGTCATTGCAAAAGAGGCTGGCAGTTCACAGAGCTCTGTGTCCAAGCACATTAATAGAGAGGCGAAGGGAAGGAAAAGATGTGGTAGAAAAAAGTGTACAAGCAATAGGGATAACCGCACCCTGGAGAGGATTGTGAAACAAAACCCATCCAAAAATGTGGGGGAGATTCACAAAGAGTGGACTGCAGCTGGAGTCAGTGCTTCAAGAACCACTACGCACAGACGTATGCAAGACATGGGTTTCAGCTGTCGCATCCCTTGTGTCAAGCCACTCTTGAACAACAGACAGCGTCAGAAGCGTCTCGTCTGGGCTAAAGACAAAAAGGACTGGACTACTGCTGAGTGGTCCAAAGTTATGTTCTCTGATGAAAGTAAATTTTGCATTTCCTTTGGAAATCAGGGTCCCAGAGTCTGGAGGAAGAGAGGAGAGGCACACAATCCACGTTGCTTGAGGTCCAGTGTAAAGTTTCCACAGTCACTGATGGTTTGGGGTGCCATGTCATCTACTGGTGTTGGTCCACTGTGTTTTCTGAGGTCCAAGGTCAACGCAGCCGTATACCAGGAAGTTTTAGAGCACTTCATGCTTCCTACTGCTGACCAACTTAATGGAGATGCAGATTTAATTTTCCAACAGGACTTGGCACCTGCCCACAGTGCCAAAGCAACCAGTACCTGGTTTAAGGACCATGGTATCCCTGTTCTTAATTGGCTAGCCTCCTAACTCGCCTGACCTTAACCCCATAGGAAATCTATGGGGTATTGTGAAGAGGAAGATGCGATATGCCAGACCCAACAATGCAGAAGAGCTGAAGGCCACTATCAGAGCAACCTGGGCTCTCATAACACCTGAGCAGTGCACACAGACTGATCGACTACTAGTCACGCTACATTGCTGCAGTAAATCAGGCAAAAGGAGCCCCAACAAAGTATTGAGTGCTGTACATGCTCATATTTTTCATGTTCATACTTTTCAGTTAGCCAAGATTTCTAAAAATCCTTTCTTTGTATTGGTCTTAAGAAATATTCAAATTTTCTGAGATACTAAATTTGGGATTTTCCTTAGTTGCCAGTTATAATCATCAAAATTAAAAGAAATAAACATTTGAAATATATCAGTCTGTGTGTAATGCATGAATATAATATACAAGTTTCACTTTTTGAATGGAATTAGTGAAATAAATCAACTTTTGTATGATATTCTAATTATATGACCAGCACCTGTAGTTGCAAAGTTACTTATAGTTAGCAGAATGTCTAAAGTGGACAATCTCTTTCCTTGTAAAGGACTTGTATTTATTTACTCTGCTAAGCACCTGTGTGAACTTGAGGGGAACTGACATCATCTATCCATACTTAAGTAAATTTATATTTATTAAGTCTCTATTAAGTTATTTTTGGGGTCACTGCATATTGGTGATGATTGGTGGATGGAGCTCTGGACCACTTAGGATCGCATGTAAGGCTTATTGGATTTTATTGAGGTTGGGATACTCCCTCGCATGATGTACTATAATATACTTTCAAGAGAAATGAATACAGAACAAACATTCCTTTACAAAATGCTTTTTGTAGTCCTCAGCCAAAATATGTCACTGCTGTAATTTCACTAAAAATGACTAAAGCTCAAATATCACAAAATTAAGGAAATTGCAGAATCATGTTCAATTTTGCACCTGTGAGAAATGGCCCAATGGGTCTTCCCACATTACAGACAGGAAATGGGAAAACTGTGAGAAAATGCCTCAGTACTGATATATTGTCAGTGTTCCACGGGCTCTATTTGCTATCTCTGGGAGGTCGAGAATTTGGGGGAGGCAGAGAAGATCAGTGGAGTCAGAGGATAAACAGTCCAGCAAGATGACTGGTATATTTCTGTGTCCTGGCTCTTATTCTAGATATCTCTCCTTAGAAAAACACTCCACGATATTTAAGAGCTGTCTGACCGTCTGTCCAAAAGCTAACAGTGGACTGGAAAGTTTGTGTACTAGGTTACAAGTTTGTGTTAAGGGTTTCTGGGGGAGTTTTAATGCAGATGTACACATACAGCTGCTCTGGGTTATCTCTGGATCAGCCATTGTGAGATCCCTGCTCCTTGAAGCAGATTTCATGCAGAATTTAGCTCAAAGTTGCACCAAAACATCTACCTAAATGTTTCTAGTTCTCCTAAAGTATTGGATTAGCTGGTACATGTGTGTTTAATTAAGGTTGGAACTAAACTGTGCAGGAAGGTGGCCCTCCAGAAACAGAGTTTTGCCGCATTTTGTGTCTTTTTTATTTAACACACCTGATTCAGATCATCAGCTCATTGGGAATGAGCTTCATGAACTGAACCGAATGTGTCAGATAAGGGAATCATGCATGTGCACAGCACTGGGTCACCAGGACCAGAATTAAGAGCCACTGTTTTAGATTTAAATTAGGTGCACCCTCAGTGCATCGTTGGTCTAGGCCAGGGGTGGCTGACATCGGTCCTGGATAGCCACAGTCCTGCAAAGTTTTGCTCCAACCCTAATCAAACACACCTGAACAAGCTAGTCAAGGTCTTGAAGGATTAGTTCCCTCCAGAATAAAAATTTCCTGATAATTTACTCATCCCCATCCAAGATGTTCATGTCTTTCTTTCTTCAGTCAGAAATTAAAACATTCCAGGATTCTTCTCCATATAGTGGACTTCAACGGGGACCAACGGGTTGAAGGTCCAAATTCCAGTTTCAAACAGCTCTACACAATCCCAGCCAATGAATAAGGGTCTTGTCTTGTGAAGCGATCTGTAATCTTCTAAAAAAATATAGAAATTTATTTTCTTTTTAACCACAAATGCTCATCTTGCACTAGTGTCAACGACTTCACGCATTACGCGTGACGTGGCGTTCATCTGTGTACAAAAAGGTAGGGTAGGGCGAAAAACTCATTTTATCCTCCAAAAAAACTCATTTTATCCTCCAAATTCAAAATCGTCCGGACAATCTTTGCACATTCGCTGTGTAAACACTGGGGTGGTACTTCCACCTATGTCACACGTGACCTTTCCAACATGACTACATAATGCTTGAAGTTGTGGACACTAGTGCAAGATGAGTATTTGTGGTTAAAAAGTTTAATATACTTTTCTTTTTTTTTTTTTTTGAAAATGACCAATTGTTATGTTAGATAAGACCCTTATTTCTCATCTGTGATCATGTAGAGCCGTTTGAAGCTGTATTGAAACTGCAATTTGGACCTTCAACCCATTGGTCTCTGTTGAAGTCCACTTTATGGAGAAAAATCCTGGAATGTCCAGGTCCTCAAAAACCTTAATATCTTTTCGCCTGAAGAAAAAAATACATGAACATCTTGGATGACATGGGCGTGAGTAAATCATCAGGAATTTTTAATTCTGGAGTGAACTAATCCTTTAACATGTGGACCTGGAGGAGGACTGCAAGACTTAGGTCATCATTCGGGACATGGCAATGATTACTCTTATTCAATGAAAAGTCCAGTGAGATTCCAATGCACATTTGTACACTGTATTCATTTTGTAGATTTTTGGAAACTTTACAGAATTTTTGGAAAGTTTCCAAAATAATTTTTGAAAAGTTTCCAGGATTTTTTGGGGAAATTTTGGGAAAGTTTCTGGAAAATTACTGGAAATGTTCAGCCTCTTTGCAGTTCTATTATAGATCTAGCTCCATGGAATTTCACAGCAACTACTACCTAGCAGTGGCATTACTTCTTAGAAGAGGACTGCAGGAAATGAAACCATTTGGGAAATGACCATGGTAGCCCTCATGCTGTGAAAAGTCTCACAAAATTCAGATGGGCTATCATCAGGTTTAGACACAACCTTGTCTATATTCATTAAAGGTCCACTATGTAGGATTTTAGTAGTAAAATATCCATAAACCACTAGACCAGTGTTATATATTTTGTTCAGTTGAGTACTTACAATATCTCAAATGTTTCCAACTATTTGTAAATTGTGAGAAAATTGCGATTTTAACCGAGGTACAGGGACGTGTGAATAGGAGTGAAGGAGTCGCCAGTCAATGGCGTCATTTCCGCATTACCCTCGGTTTCCGCTCGGTTGCCGTAGAAACCATGGCAGCATATAGTCTCGTGGACAAATGCGGACGGTGTAGCGTCTATCAAGCAACTACCGGTAGTTTGTTTCGCGCAGTCGTTATGGAACACAATTATTCTTTGCCGTTTGCAGCTGATTCTGTCGACAAAGACAAGTCCCATCAACGTAAATGTCAATGTATAGGTCAACCAAATGACCCAAGACGATTTTGGGACAAGAAGAGAAATAAAACCAGGATCAACATCGGTGTGGCATTTTCAAAATGGAGAGAACTTCGCGAAAAACTTAAACTAGACAGAGACGCCGATCTTGCATGTGTTTAATAGACAGGTGAGTAATTGGTTTAATTCCTTTACTGACAGAAAACGTGTGATTTGTTTATATCAAACAACAGTGCTAGTCTTATTGTTTGAATGTCTTATTGTCTATGCATATGATGTGAAACATGGTGAGGTCATGTTCACTGTGAATACTTCAAGGCATGTTAAGAACTGGTAAATGTAAATTTGTTGTTTATGCTGTAGCTTTAGGGTTTTTTTGTTATTTTTGTTTTACCAAAAAGTTAGTTTTGAATTGAATTCGAGAAATACAGTAACATCTATGACAACCAATTAGTATTAAACCTTACTTTATTTGCGGCTAATTCATTATAGTGAAAGAAAATCATGTCATCAAACGCAACATTTATAAAACTATTACTTTACCTCATCCATGAGCATGATTTCTGATTCCCGTGTGATTGATTACCATCAGCGGTGGAGTTGAAGACGACATTCATTCACATCGTCATCAAGCTAAGACATTGTTGTTGTTTTGAATGTACGCCCTCTAGTGGCGAAAAAAGTTACATAGTATACCTTTAAGTCCATAAGCAACTCCAACCAAATCCTTGTCAAACATGTATCTCATGAAACTTTCACTGAACATGCTTCACCATCTAGACAACAATGTGTCTCTGGCATATGGAATTCCACATCAAACTATTACCTGGCAGTCGATGTGGCTCTAATGTGTGGACTCGGATTAGATCTTAGAAAAAAATCAAGCCCGAGCCCGTGCATGTTGTATCTGAGCCCGGCCCGACACATTAACTGTAATTATGAGCCTGAGCCCGATTTTGTGACCATTTTTTAATACGTGGGCCGTTATAACTCACGTTCTCAACTACAATTCAGAGTTGTTTGAACTACAGAAATCTGTTTAGAATTATCTTAAAGGAATAGTTCACCCTGAGATGAAAATAAAGCCATCTTTTACTCACCCTGCTGTTGTTCCAATGCCCTATGTCCTTCTATCTTTTTTGACCTCAAAAGAAGAAATAAAAAAAAAACGTCCTTCACGTGCTCCTCCATATAATGGCTGTGAATGGCGAACAGGCTAAAACTTTACGAAAATGATACAAAAGTATCACGCAATCATACAGTGAGACATGCGCCATATATGGAAAGTGCTCAGGAGGTATACTATAAGGTTTTGTGAGAAAAAAACCCTTATTATTCAGTCAAAATACTGAGCTCAGCCATTACTCTGTGCGCGTTCCTGTGAGTGCGCGCAAGCCATCAGCAGCAGCTCATGCTTACTATAACTCACACTGTTGTCATGGTACCCAGGATAAGCACACACACGCACCATTTTGAGAAATCAGGCTCAATAGAAACACGTGACTCTCGTCTTCTGGTATATGATAAGAAATAATACTAATAATAAAGTAAACCTCCTGAAGTGAATGTTGTGTACCGGTTATCATGACAACATTGCATGAGCTGCTGCTGATGCACATAGAGTAATGGCTGAGCTCAGTATTTTGACTGAATAATAAGGTTTCTTTCTCACAAAACCTTATAGTATGCCTCCTGAACCTCCTGATCAAGGGCCCGGCCCGAGGATAGTGGCGGGAAATATCGGCTCGACCCACTGAAACTAAAGTCTAACTCGGAGGGCATCAAGAGACCTAAGGGTGCCATGTGGGACAGGGCTATAACCCTCATTTTGCAGAAAGTCACATGCAACATTCATGTATTATGTTCATCATGTCCCAGAGCAACCCCAACCCTAACCTTGTCATGAGTGTACCTTGCAAGAGTTTTGCTGAACAAGGATTATCATCTAGACAGAACTGTGGCTATAGTCCATGGGATTCCACAGCAATTACTACCAGGACAGTGCAAAAACAGACGACATCCGACTAGAGCCAACGGTACAGAACACACAAAAAAAACTAAAGCTGGGCTCAGAGTTTTAGGCCGTTTTTCCCCTCCCGAGAATCGAAAAAAAAAAAACTTGTTGAGGACCTCGATTGGTTCCGATGTTCGACGCAGATTATCTGATAATGTGAGGTGTTCACAGATCAAATCTTGCACCTCCCGATCTGCTCTCACACAAATCGGGGCTGCCCCGAACATATCAAACATGTTTGATATCTAGGATTTTAAATCGGGACGATTACATCAGTTTTTTTACAATAGCCAATGAGAGAAGTGATTGAGAGCACTTTTGAAATCGCGACCACAAAACAAGCTGCTGTGTTGAACAACGAAGATGGCAGAACATTGTGTGGAGTGTTTAAAACAACACATCTATTTGTATAGCGTGTCTTCGAAAACATGACACAACCATACAGACATACAGAAGAGCTGAGGAGAAATTGCCTTGGTTTTGAACGAGTGTAGAAAGCTGCTAGCAAATGTAAACATTACCCGTTGAGAGATCAATGACGATCTGCTACGTACATGTTTACATCCGCTTCCCCATGAGATCACCTCCTGGCATAATAATCTTAATAATATCTTGTAGTGTGTGATGCGCAAACATGTTAAAATCTTGTGTGTGCATGTTTGAGATTTGAGAGAAAAAAAATCTGTGATGATTCTCCTTATGTTAGTGATGCCACCGGATTTCATAATCGGGTAGGATTTAAAAACTCCTTTAGTCTGAGCCCAGCTTTAGCTGAACAAAGCTCAAAAATGACCTGATGTTTCCTGATGGCCGATCGTCGGCTTGGTGTGTGCCCGTCTTTAGGGTAGCATTTGGGACATAGCTGTGATCATCCTCATTTTGCGAAAGGTCTCCTGAGATTTGCGTACATCATTCATGCATTTTGTTAATTAAGTCTGAGGGCAATCCCAACCCTGACTCGACCCTACACTTGTCAAATGTGTTTTTTCAGAGAGTTTTTCTCAACAAGGTTTACCATCTAGACATCACTGTGGCTCTTGTCCATTGGATTCACACCATCTTCAGCCAAAGGATTGCCGTCTGGGCCGGATGCCACCCCCGGAACCAAAATACTTCTGGATACTAGAGATCAAGAGATCTGTTTGTGTGAAGTGTCCATTGTATCACCATCCATCAAATCTTCTCTGTACTGATGGAGAACTTTGCAGATCCAAACATGAACAAAACATGCTCTGATGTGCCTTGAAATTGGGAAAATTCACACTGGTGGACATCATCAGCAAATTTATCTTACGCTCGATTCCTTTTGCTCTTTTTTATGGGTTGTATTTGAAGGATACAGTCGAGACAAGCTTTTGGAAAGTGGTGGACCAAAAGATTGATTGGGCTGGTCTGCTCAGTGTAAAGCCCACCCTTTTTATCCGAGCCATTGTTTAAACACACGTTTCCCTTCTTGGCAGATGACATGGAGATGAATCCAGGTCTTTCAATTGTTTATGCATGCCGTAGACGTTGGAAGGTGCTCATCAACTTAAAGTTTGGCAACAGCAGTCTCGCGTGTCAACTTTCTAATCTGTGTTTTGCCAAGTGACAAGACACTCAACGGATTTCTTTTTTTCTATTGCAGGAGTCCACTGATGTCAAGTAGTTTGTTTTCCTCAACGTAGCATTCACTCACAATGGGGGTTGCATACTGGTAAAGCCAAAGTGAGTTTCTGGCTCTTAAAGGCAGCATAATGACAAAGTGCATGATTTAATGGGATTCATTAGAGGCCGGTCTGACAGCGGCCGTCGCCAAAAAGCTTCCCACGCACACAAGCACAGCTCTGTGCAAATATGTTGCACAGAAAACAAATTAACTGCAAGCAGTCACATCTGGCCTGTAAAATGAATCAAAGAGCGGATAAACAATGTGCCATTGAGAAGGAAGAGTTCTGGAGGACACTGAAAGTGAAATGCAACAAAAATTGGAAGTCTAGGTTGCCTTGTGTGGGAAGTGATATACTTAACACGTGACTTGACTGGGACCAGTGTTAATATAGTGGTGCTATAGAATTTAACATTTAAAAAAACTGTTATTATTAAAGGGAGATTTGTGTTCCTGGATACTGATCAATACAGTGTTTTAGTCAGGCAACAATACACTATGCATGGACATCTATAGTGAAAACACCTTTCACTGCAAACACCCGCTGAATAACCCTAAGAACCCTAAACAGGCCTATAGTTTAGGAAGTGAACTGTCACTGTCAAACAATATTTTTTTATGGAGATATTTTTATTTTTTTATTTTTATCATGAAAGCAACAAGCCACTTAAAGCTGTGCTATTTTATTATTATGGTTTCTGACCAATCACAACAGACTGATCCATCTGACCAATCAGAGCAGAGTAGACCAATCACAACAGACTGGGCCATCTGACCAATCAGAGCAGAGTAGACCAATCACAACAGAATGAGCCATCTGACCAATCGGAGCAGAGTAGACCAATCACAACAGACTGGACCATCTGATCAATGACTTCATTTATAATTTATTTACATTTTAGGAAAATGAAAAACGTTTTGTTCCTAAAAGACACAAAAGCTTAAATGAAATCCAATTATTATTATTTTTAACTGCTTTATTTTTGTTATGAGCTGTACCTAATATAAAATATGACAGGTTAGAGAGTTGCATCTGTTGCATCACGATTCCTTTTCCACCGCACCAAAAGATGCTCTCTACACATGTTTTACTTTCATTATTAATTCCTTTCCTTTATATCCCTTACCAATATTTCCTTTTGTTCTCTACCTATTGATAATTAATCATGGATTTCATCTATCAGCGGATTCCCGGGAGCCATCACAGTATGAGCCAATGTTTCTTATTTTTTTAAAACATTATTACTGGTATTTCACACTCTACAGAAGAGACCTGTGCTGTAGAACTGTAAGGGAACTATTTGATGACTATTTATTACACCCTGTCCTGAAAATCAGACAGCACTGCCTTCCCATAAGCCCTGCCATGCATCTTATCCATCTCATCTCTTCAACACCATATGTGCTTTGTTTGACTCTCCAGGCGGCATGAAAAAAAGCCTCGTCCACCATCTCTAGACCACTCCAGCCTGCCTTTGATGGGATTAGATCCCATGGTGACGTCATCCAAAATGTCTGTAGAGTAAAAATAAAACCCCTTTTTAAAGTTAGCCCTGACAGACGTGGAGTTTGATCCTCTTCCTGCAGAGCGCTAATGCAGGTAAGACAAGGTGAAATTCAAGAATTTAAAACGCATGAATAAACAAACAATTGGTTAAGGGCACGAGATGGGAAGTGTAAAAGGATTGGAAGATGAATGCTGTGTTTTGGTTACCCCTGGGCAGGGTTTAAAAGTATGTATGAGTGGCACTTTCCATGAATAGTGCACATAATAGTAAAGTCAGTAGAGTCAGTAAAGGGGGTCGCTTTAGAAAATCTATTGTCATAAATATAATTATATACATTTTAAAACCTGATTTATCAGATCATTTTCTCAACAGATATTAAATAAACATTAACATTCATTTTCATTGTTTCACGTTTTATATTTCATAGCTTATTTGAATGTTTTTTTTTGTCTGACAATAACTTAATAGGTTTGCGTTGTTAAGCTTTACAAATGCGCCACACTCTACAATTTGTCACTGTTTAAGGAATGTTCCACTTTTTGTTATGAGGTTACAAAACAAATAAATTAATTGAATTTATATATATATATATATATATATATATAAGGGTGTGAACCTACACTGGTCTCACGGTTCGGTTCGATTATGATTATCACGCCATTGAATCAGTTCAATTCGATATCACAATGCATCACAATGCATTGACGATGCACTGCATAATATACAATTTTGTCAGTCAGTTATATGAACTGAACCTTTACCTACTCAAAGAAAACAAGCTTCTTGAATGTATCAAACAAAACTCAAGACTGGGCACAGAAGACAACAGGAGCATTTAGAACAAATACACAAAAAACTAAAAGCCACTTCAGGAGGTGGTCAAAACTAAAGTCTAAATGCATCTGGTTGTTGAAACCACATATGTACATTTTACTCATCCAAACAATGCTAAAAAAAAGAAAAGTGTGAGAGCGTTATAGGCTATGTCATGTTATAGCCAGATATGACAGCGCTACTAAAGCACGCATGGTCGCAGACGAGCCGCTGCGTATCTCTTCATCAAGCTAACGCACAAACTACTGCAAATAAAACCGAAAGTAAGTCGCATATTCTCAGCACACAATTATCTTCATTAAAAGTAAAGAAACCGAATGATCTTACCAGTGGTGTTGCCGGTATGATGATCAATTTTAAGGTAAACGACAAAACAAGGGATTTATGTAAAAAAGAGATGTTTTAAATGGGATCCAAAGTGTGTACCAAGTTAAATCAGATTTGTCGAAAGTGTTGAGGGAGAAAATGTATGTGTGTAAGACATAGAGGCTAATAACCTGCAGACCCTCTCTTTGCTTCGCCTCATGCTAACTGTCATTCCCAGAGGGCCGAGGGTCAGCTGTCTATCAACAGCAGAAATATGACCATTTATGTCATCAATTTTCTAATTTGTACTGCCGGCAGCCGCTCGTTAGCTGTGTGGCGGTGCTGAGCGATGACGCAGTGGTCACTGAGGCCAGGCCACCGAGTTTACCATGCATTAGCTCACTGCTCCCCTTTAATCTTTAATGAAAGGAACCCGTCAGTTAAGATGAAGACATCAGTTAGCAGAAATTAAAACCTTACAGTGAGCTTCACTCGAGTCGTTTAATATATACACTTACTGACTGCTGCTCCAAGACTTACCGAGATGTAACTGTGTAAAAAACTGCAACAAATTTTTATATAAAATGTTTGTTTTGAGCTGTATTGTGTTTTCGGTTTTGCTTTCAGAATGAGAATGTTATTTTAAATGCTAATGTCAACTATTAAAGCTACACTGTGTAACTTTTTTTGTTTATTCTTAGCTAAAAACACTTAGTTCTTTCAAAAATATAAGTGCTCATTAATGTATATTTACTTATTTCAAGTTATAAAGTATTCTCGTAAGTTTATAATATGCCATTGAAAATACATACGGGTAAGGGGTTCGAATGGGGGTCGCCATGTTGCCCCTCCATCTTGAAAGTACATTATCCAAAGAGGGACATACCCGTAAATTCAAGCTTCGCCTTTCGCGTTTTAACACTCGATGGCACCGTGTCTGGATTGAACTGGAAGCCATGTTAATCTTGGACTAAAACGGCCACCGTAGGAGTTAAAACGAAATCGGAATTGGGAGGAACAGAACCTAATATTTACTGGATGGTCATATACCTTTTCACCGCTAGATGGGGGAAAATATCACACAGTGTAGCTTTAATGTCAATAATGTGCAGTATAACAGGGTGAACCTCAAGAAACCTGTAGCGAAATTAGATTTAGCATGAATAAAATTAAGGGGCATTATTGGTATGACAATGAATACTGTACATATTTTGGTAACGCTTTAGATTATGGCCCAGAAAGTACTGCGTAAGTAAAGAGAATTTACAGCATAATTTTCGGTAATTATAGTGTAACTATAAAGTAAGTATGTGTATAAGGGAACAATATGTAATATTGAGGGAATAAAGGGGTAACTATCAGGAAAATTAACACATTATATATACTGTAAGTATTTTTTAATTAAGGGGTAATTATCCGTGTAGTTACAGGGTAAGTATGAATCTGCGGGCTGTAAATTAAAGTGGTGTTTGTTCCCCTCTTGTTTCGTGTAGTTACAGGGTAAGTACAATATAAACACGCACACAATCTGATATCACTCAGAAACCTTTATTTAAAAAATACGTTTTTTAAAACAGATTTACAACACTTATTCGTTTCTCTTGCTTGGCTTCTACTTTTTCGTCCTTGCCACAGATGAAACTTAAGAAGGAATCCCATGTATCTAGCTATCCTATTATGTAACTACACTGAAAATACAGTGCACGCAGAAATGTCCTCACCGTTTACTCGTCTTTCACCCTCATGCCATCCGAGATGTACATACGACTTTATTTCTTCATATGAACACAGAAAAATGAATAAACTCTGCTAATGAAAACTCATTTGGGTTCCTAAAAGTTCAAGCATCAAACAGCAATAACTACAGTAATCCATACGATCCCAATGGATGAATCAATGTCTTCTGAAGTGAAACGATAAGTGTTTGTAAGAAAAATAACAATATTTAACATTTTTTAAACGGTAGACTATCGCTTCCGACCAGCTTCACGGGTTGAGTTCACGCTTGATGTAACTTGAAGCGTGACGTGAGCGCGCCGAGAAACTCTGGTCATGCGGATGTCGGATGCTGTTGGTTTTTATTTTTTTAATGCTCACAACAGTATACAAACAATAACATAATATATGTTAATAGCAATGAGAAACAAACAAGACTAGAAGACAGAGACACCAGTTCTTGTGTGTGTTTCAGATGAAACTTGCGCGAAAACGTCATGAAAGCTTGAAGCTTCTTTACTCATGCACGCGCTGGTAACAGCTGATCGGATGCGAAAAGATTAGTAAATTATGAGAGCATTTCTTGGTGTACTTTTTATTTTAATAAATAATAATACAAAATATCAAAAGACCTGGGATTCCTCTTAAGATCCATCAATGGAAATAACGATAAAGAAGAAGAGGAACATGAAGAGGAAGACAAGCAAGAGAAGCAAAAAAGGGACAAAACGTGACTCTTTCTGTCCGGATGTTATTATTTGAAATGAAAAGTTTATTTAAAAAAATGAATAAGTGTCAAATCTGTTTTGGATTTAGTTGTTTGTCAAATAAATATTTCCGAGTGATATCAGATTTTGTATGTGTTGTTGTACTTACCCTGTAACTACATGAAACAAAAGGGGAACTAGAACCACTTTAATTTACAGCCCACAGATTCATACTTACCCTGTAACTACACGGATAATTACCCCTTAATTAAAAAATACTTACAGTATAAATAATGTGTTAATTTTCCTGATAGTTACCCCTTTATTCCCCCAGTATTACATATTGTTCCCTTATACCTACACATACTTTCTTTATAGTTACACTATAATTACCGAAAGTTATGTTGTAAATTCTCTTTACTTACGCAGTACTTTCCGGGCCGTAATCTAAAGCGTTACCCATATTTTTTCCACGTAACTTACGTGATTCATTGACTAACCAATCTTAAATGTTATTTTGCAGACATTATCCAAAACGTCTTCCAGTAAACCAATTGCTGCAGTCATATTTAACATTATCCGTTGTCGTTAAGGTATTCGAACTCTGAAATGAGACACAGATGGACACTCAAAAGCAATTTTCGTCTCTTAATGTCTGTCTTTTTCTACCTCACACACACAGATCTGAGTGCATTACCCTGATTGCAACACTTAATGGAGTCACAGTCTTTCCCATGGGTGACCACCATCTCAACAAATCTACATGAGGGCAAAGGTCAGGGTCAATGTCACTTCCATGACTGTCTTAAAAGCCCGGCTGCATCCTAAGAGCGTGCTAATGGAGATCTGGAGATTGTATAGGAGTCTGAGCCAATAAATATGTCACAATGTCATGTCATCTGTCGCTCATTTGTATTTATTGCAGTGTAATTGAGCCAGAGGTTTGACATACAGTGATGAAGGCCAGCGCAACCCATCACTAGTATTCCCCAGGCCGCTCCTATAATGCTCATAGAGCTTTCCTTCTGCTGTACAAACACAATCTAAAGAAACTAAGAACTTCATTGGGAATCACGTCTATCAGGAAACACGTCTGTCAGGCATCAAGGCTTGCAAAATTTCAAAATCCCTGGTAGCCCTTTGGGCAGGCACTCTTGAGATTTTGGTAGCCCGAAAATAATGTAACTAGCCAAAATAAAAAATTGGACTGGAGTCGAAATATCAATCAAAAACACAAACAAAAAACACATGTATTTGGTTCTAACTGAACTGAAATTTCTATGAATTTTTATCCTGACCTGTCTTTTTGGATCAGCATAACTGAAATACCGGTGTAAATCCATGCGCCTCTTAACATTTTCTCACACACACACACACACACACACACACACACACACACACACACACACACACACACACACACACACACACACACACACACACACACACACACACACACACACACACACACACACACACACACAGTGTCACTGGTTTTCACAATTTTCTCCACTGCGTATACAATCTCTTTAATTAAGCAACAAGAAAATAAAAGTAAAGTAGTAAGTTCTTTGGCAAAATTATATTTCCTTAATAGTCTAAACACAATCTTAAATTGTCACTGTTTCCGTCAGTGCAGCTTCCCGAACACACAACACTAAATATGTTCAACCCAAGCTAAGACTGGATATAGGCTTTATTAGTTTAATGTCATATACACTGTGTTTCACAGAGTTGCTAAGTTATTAAACAATATTTAATATTTTTTTAAATAACTCCTTTGTGTTTTATATAATGACCACTAGGATGTGTTCTAGACATAGGCCTATGTTTTCCTTGATTGATTTACCCCGAGGAGTTGAAAATTAAAGTAAAAAAGTAATGCATGTCGCATTTTACCATGAAACGAGAGTTGTGTCTTTATCAAGCAAACACAATAATGATTTATCTCTCATCCACCCACAATTAATTTACTTGGCCCGCCCGATCGGTGGATATAGAACCGCACACACACTCACACACCCCGCACGCATTAGCAGCGCATAAGCAGCGCTTATTTTTTCCGATACTCGTCTGTATAGTACACAAACGCAGCGGTTTAGCTGCGCGCAAAAAACTGCCAATGTGAAAAGCACAACGAAATCAGCATGACCAAAACTTCTGCTCACTTCAAGAGAGTGAACAACGCACATCATTAAAGGAATGTTATTTCACTATTTAGGATAGCCCGTCAGGCAGGGCGGTGATACATTTTAATAGCCTGACTAGAAAACACATTAGCCCCAGGACGTCGGGCTAGCGATTTTGCGAGCCCTTGGCATCAAGAGTTTAAGAGCTGATTGATTGTGAAAAAGATCAGAAAGACTACTATAGCTGTTCAACTGTATAGCTTGAATTTGGACAGTGAGTAAAAGACAAATTAACTAATTGTGACTAGTTGGTTGAATGAAATAGTTCATATACAATCCAAAGACAAACTCTCACGAATAAACCAGTAAATAATATTTTAAATGCAATAATAATATGAACTTGCACTTGATAGGAACCTATCCTACACTAAAGCCCTATTTGGATGGGATTAGTTTTACAAGGTTAGATTACAGGACGTCTGTAATATTAATGGCCAATTCACACAGGATAAGAAATCTCAGTAAAGCTACCTGAAGTGGGAGGGGTAGCTTGATTTACACACTGCCGTCACCTCTCTGTCGTCATGTGCATATTACGCTGCTTCCTGATATCATGTATGCAAACACATATAATCTATATAACCTATATATAACAGTTAGGTCCAGTCGCACGATTTATTAATTCAATTAATACAATTCTGATTGTAATAGGCACTTACCTAAAGCTAAAAGAAGTTTGTGCCTCTAACAAGTGCTTTCGACCTTCTTTTTTATCTGAATGATATGCAGAAAACACTTGAGGTTTGCCACAGACTTGTCCCACCACCTAGAACGCAACTGAATGCTTCTTCAAGCACCTCCATACTCGAAAAACTGTGGAAAATTACATGATGTAATATTTATAGGGATGCGATATGGGATGCGACATTTTCGTGCAATATGGGTGAAAATGATGTCATTTTTATTGCTCCGATAAATAAAAGAAATCTGATTACTAGATCCGATAAAGTACTGCCGAAATAAAAATGGACACGCCACGCAGCTGAGACGCTGCCACGCTTGCAGTGTGTAGCCAGCCTAAAACATGGAGTGACGATCCCCATTTAACTGGCATTTGAACATGTAAAAAGTTTTCCAGAGACAGCGAAAAGGCTAAAGCCATAAACGACAAAGTAATGGATTTCATAGTCCTTGATGACCAATGCATTTGATCTATTATGTATTTGAAACACACTTAAAGATGCCTTCCTCATCCCTCATATTTATTTTGTTAAACTATATAATTTCAGAGAAATCTCAACAATGCCCTATGCCCTTTTGTTGAGGATGCACTTTTTTTTCTTAAAGTTGACAAATGAAATGGTTACACGAGAATGAAAATTGATGTTTTTGATGTAGTATGTATCCTCATCCTCATGCACTAAAGGTTAATATGCAGTTTTTTATGCATGACATACTTGAATATAAATTTGTTGTTAATGAGTTAAGTGCAGATAAACCATAATTCTGTCATAGTTCTGTTAAACACTTTCTGTTACTAAGTATTGTGGTGCCTTACACAAAAAATAAAAACATTTGAAGAGTTAGGACTGATATTTGCCATTATAGTTAGGCCAGAGAAACTAAAATATCAGTGCATCTTAGATTTTCTATTCTCCTGGATGCACAAACTGCAGATTATATGGAAATGATAATATAAAAATATGAACTTATTGGTTAACGGTATCAGTATCGGCCATGAGGAGGACTTAATTAGCGGTTATCGTATCGGTAAAAAAATGTCATATCGTGCATCCCTAAATATTTCCGTACACATTTACAGCGGGTCTGTTCGCATGGGATTATTATTACCTGAGGAAATTTTTCTGGACCTTTTTACAGAAGGTAAAAGTCGCCGTAATCTTTACTGACACTGTCCGTAATGATTACTGAGATGGCACATTCAGATGGGACTAAAATCACTTAGAAGCTCTAGCAATAATTACTTTACCCCACCTCTCCATATTAAACTAATCCTGTTGAATTAGGGTTTAGTAAACTCATTCCCCAAGACCTCTGACAATATCATATGCTAACCTTATAAAACCTTTAACCTATTTAACCTTAACCTGCTGCTAACTTTATGTAAGACTTTCTCGGATAAGGACATATTTAAGACTTTCTCGGATAAGGACATATTTCAACTTCTAACCTTCAAGATTTGGGGGTCTACCAAACTGCTGTTGCAACCTGATCTCACAGAATTCCGTGAAATTAACACGGGACCCTTAACTCAAAACCGTGGCAGTTTCACGGAATCGCCGAAAATTCTGTGATGGGTCCACGGAAGTGATTCCTATGCAAGTCAATGACAGTATACAGACGCGTTGGGCATTGTTTTCATCATGAAACTATGATTTTTGCCATTATGACATGGAGTGTGATTCTCGATTTAATCAGCCAGCATAATTTTATTTAAATTATTTTCATTTTTTATTTATTTACAGTATTTAGACACGTTTTGAACACGTAACCCAATCCCTTCCCTAAACCTACCCATTTGTGTATTATAAAAAACAGGGTATAACAGGCAGATACGACTGCAGGCACAATTTATTCAAAAAGTACAAATATTCCAAGTGTTCCGAGGTCAAACGATTGATTTGTGTGAAGAAAATCCCCAAAAGCGATCAGCAGCGTCGAGTCCATCCGCCAAAGATCAAAAACACATTTCAAATTTTACCGCCGGAAGAAACGTTACGTCAGCTTTGACAGCATTGGCTGTCGTATGTCTCGTGACCAATTGCGTCATTACGTCGGCTTTGATTGTAAAATGCCATTAGCTCTCGTGTGTCTCGTGACAGATTGCGTCACGCTAAAGAGTCATGTGTATTATTTGAATGGGATATGAATGAGTGTGCTCACAGAGCGGCGGGATCATCATTTTAGCAATTAAAACATTAAAATCAACTTTGTTCTTTACATGAAGACATCGAGTGACTTCAGAAGACTTGGAATGCAACATGAGTTGATACTTTTATGCTGTTTTTGGTCAGTTTTTGCAATAAATACCTGTGACTGTACTTGTATTTGCCTGTTATGTGTTTTATATTGTTGAGAGTGGGTAGCTTTAGGGTAGGAGTGGAGTTAGTTGCTCCAAAATATAAAAGTAGCCTATAAATACTCATAAAATCATGTCTGCTTTTTACTGTCATTGACTTGCATAGGAATCACTTCCGTGGACCCATCACGTAATTTTCGGCGATTCCGTGAAACTGCCACGGAATTTGTGTTAAGGGGCCCGTGTTCATTTCACGGAATTCTGTGAGACCAGGTTGGCTACTTCAATGTGAAGGCAGCACACATTTTCAGACAATGCAAAAATTTTGTAAACATTATTGGTTCTTGCTGAACCCGTGAAAACATCACCATTCTTGTTATCTTCACCCATTTCATCATCTTTCAAATATAGTCACATTCCTTATCTTACAAGTCTTTTGAATTCCATGCAGCAACTATCAATCCCAGTAGACTAGTACTAGTAATCCTGCCCCTAGACGGCCAATGTCCTGTAGAGTTTACCTCCAACCTGCCCCAACACACTAGCCTGGAAGTCTAATCCTGGAGATCTTGATTATTTGGTTCAGTTGTGCTAATTAGGATTGGACCTCTGCTGTAGCTCAACTGGCAGAGCATGGTATTAGCAATGCCAAGATCATGGATTTGAGTTCCAGATAACATATGTAGTGATGAAATGGATACATTGAATCTGCTGTAAGTTGCTGCCATTGTATATGTCAATGCAACAAGGCAGAAAACATCCGGGTCTTGCCTTTTGTCTAAAATCTAATATTAGTCACTCACCTTCAAGAGACACCCACTTTTTAATTTCATTCCTGCTGCCTCCCTCTGGTTACCTCCTTGTCCTCCCACTCATTCTTGGTCACTTGGTCAACTTTCGGCCCATGTCACCCTCCTCCACCTCGTCAACAATTATCTTGCGATACTACACCGACTAATTTTCTTAAATGTCTGCAGATACTCCTGCCTCTACCCTGAATTCCACCCTCTTGTTATAACCTGATGCCCTTTGACCTTTTTTTTTTTTTTGGATCTACCTTCCTGCAGAGTTCAGTTCAAACCATGCTCCAACACACCTGTTTGTAATTGTCAAATATTCCTGAAGATCCTAATTGATAGGTTCAGGTGTATTTGATTAACTTTGGAAGTTAGATCTCCAGCAACAGGATTAAGGACCTCTATTCCAAACTTTTCCACCACAGTGGAAAAATAGAAGGAACTTAAAACCTTACTTCATACTACATCCTTTGATGCAAGGTTTCTTCAGACGTCAAATCAGGAATTATACTTCCATTCCAGAATCAGTTTTGACTCAAGAATCAAGTCTAATGAGACTACCTCTGCAAGGCATATGATGAATTGTCATTAGAAGGTCAGGCATAGGATGATCAAAGGATATTTCTTGAAGGAGAAGGGAGCAATTGAGATCAAGAGGGCAGGTACAGTGTTTCATGGGAAGCTGTTGTCATTCCTTGTTTCAATCTCCTCCACAATTCATACTTATCGCTTCCACATGAGTCACACTTTAAGAGTGAAGTGTCCATCATTCACAACTCATTTTCCAAGACCTTTGACAATATCTATTGACCTGCCACCCACTGTGCTGCTAACCTTATTTGAGACCTTCTCAGATAAGAACATATTACAACTTATAATAAGGCACAAAACACCTGCCCTCCTGAACCCAATCCCTCCTTTCTGCTATGAGCGATATCATGTTATCCTCTGCCTTACCTCTCCTCTATGGGGAATACATCTTTGTCTAGTCCCATCACACTCCCATCTCACAAAACAGTTCATCATATTAGTCCACAGTAAGGTCAAGGAAGCCCACATCCCACCCCTCTTGGTCTCTCTCTACTGACTAAACAAGGGTTCTTCAAATCTGCCCTGCAGAGTTTTGATCAAACTCACCTACCTGTCATTTTCTACTAACTCTGACGACCATTATTAGCCTGCTCAGATGTCTATGATTAGGGTTGGAACTAAACTCTAGGACAGTGTCCCTCCAGTGCCGGATGTGAGGAACCCTGCGCTAAACTGTAGCCATCTGCATTAAAATTCAAGGTTCTTGTGCTAACATGCAGGACCAACTCTGGGTTTACACTATCTTACCTAAATTATCTTCTATAGGGGTGTCCAAATCTGCTCCTGGAGGGCCAACAGTTTAGCTCCAGCCAGCTCCAACATTCTTGCCTGGACCTTGATTAGCTGGATCAGGTGTGTTTAATTAGGGTGGGAGCTAAACTCTGCAGGGCAGTGGCCCTCCAGGAGCAGGTTTGGACAGCTGCCATCAGCCTATATCCCATTACATGCAATCAAATAACAAGCTATACACCACAGTCAGGCTGCTAAATTAACCACTTCTGGTCATCTAGAGAATGAACGAGATTGAACCACGAGAATGAACCTCATTGGTTCTTGAGGAGGCTCAAACGCGTTGCGTAACATGAGATTGAACCTCACTGGTTCTTGTGGAAGCTCAAATGTGCTGTGTAACATGAGAATGAACCTCATTGGTTCTTGCTGAAGCTCAAACGTGCTTCGTAACATGAGAATGAACCTCATTGGTTCTTGCGGAAGCTGAAACGTGCTGCGTAACACGAGAATGAACCTCATTGGTTATTGTGGAAGCTCAAATGTGCTTTGTAACACGAGAATGAACCTCATTGGTTCTTGTGGAAGCTCAAATGTGCTTTGTAACACGAGAATGAACCTCATTGGTTCTTGCTGAAGCTCAAACATGCTTCATAACACGATAATGAACCTCACTGGTTCTTGCTGTAGCTCAAACATGCTGCGTTACATGAGAATGAACCTCATTGGTTCTTGCTGAAGCTCAAACGTGCTTTGTAACATGAGAATGAACCTCATTGGTTCTTGCGGAAGCTGAAACGTGCTGCGTAACATGAGAATGAACCTCATTGGTTCTTGTGGAAGCTCAAATGTGCTTTGTAACACGAGAATGAACCTCATTGGTTCTTGTGGAAGCTCAAATGTACTTTGTAACACGAGAATGAACCTCATTGGTTCTTGCTGAAGCTCAAACATGCTTCATAACACGATAATGAACCTCACTGGTTCTTGCTGTAGCTCAAACATGCTGCGTTACATGAGAATGAACCTCATTGGTTCTTGCTGAAGCTCAAACGTGCTTCGTAACATGAGAATGAACCTCATTGGTTCTTGCGGAAGCTGAAACGTGCTGCGTAACATGAGAATGAACCTCATTGGTTCTTGTGGAAGCTCAAATGTGCTTTGTAACACGAGAATGAACCTCATTGGTTCTTGTGGAAGCTCAAATGTACTTTGTAACACGAGAATGAACCTCATTGGTTCTTGCTGAAGCTCAAACATGCTTCATAACACGAGAATGAACCTCATTGGTTCTTGCTGTAGCTCAAACGTGCTGCGTTACACGAGAATGAACCTCATTGGTTCTTGCTGAAGCTCAAACATGCTTCATAACACGAGAATGAACCTCACTGGTTCTTGCTGAAGCTCAAACATGCTGCGTTACATGAGAATGAACCTCATTGGTTCTTGCTGAAGCTCAAACGTGCTTCGTAACATGAGAATGAACCTCATTGGTTCTTGCGGAAGCTGAAACGTGCTGCGTAACATGAGAATGAACCTCATTGGTTCTTGTGGAAGCTCAAATGTGCTTTGTAACACGAGAATGAACCTCATTGGTTCTTGTGGAAGCTCAAATGTACTTTGTAACACGAGAATGAACCTCATTGGTTCTTGCTGAAGCTCAAACATGCTTCATAACACGAGAATGAACCTCATTGGTTCTTGCTGTAGCTCAAACGTGCTGCGTTACACGAGAATGAACCTCATTGGTTCTTGCTGAAGCTCAAACATGCTTCATAACACGAGAATGAACCTCACTGGTTCTTGTGGCAGCTCAAATGTGCTGCATAACACGAGAATAAACCTCATTGGTTCTTGCTGAAGCTCAAACATGCTTCATAACACAAGAATGAACCTCACTGGTTCTTGCTGAAGCTCAAACGTGCTTCGTAACACGTGAATAAACCTCATTGGTTCTTGTGGCAGCTCAAATGTGCTGCATAACACGAGAATAAACCTCATTGGTTCTTGCTGAAGCTCAAACATGCTTCATAACACAAGAATGAACCTCACTGGTTCTTGCTGAAGCTCAAACGTGCTGCGTTACACGAGAATGAACCTCATTGGTTCTTGCTGTAGCTCAAACGTGCTGCGTTACACGAGAATTAACCTCATTGGTTCTTGCTGAAGCTCAAACGTGCTTCGTAACATGAGAATGAACCTCACTGGTTCTTTGGAAGCTCAAACGTGCTTCGTAATATGAGAATGAACCTCATTGGTTCTTGCGGAAGCTCAAATGTTCTTCGTAACATGAGAATGAACCTCATTGGTTCTTGCTGAAGTTCAAACGTGCTTTGTAATATGAGAATGAACCTCATTGGTTCTTCGGAAGCTCAAACGTGCTTCGTAATATGAGAATGAACCTCATTGATTCTTGCGGAAGCTGAAACGTGCTGCGTAACACGAGAATGAACATCATTGGTTCTTGCTGAAGTTCAAATGTGCTTCGTAACATGAGAATGAACCTCATTGGTTCTTAAGGCCAATTTATACTTCTGCGTCGAGTGTACGCCGTAGTGTACGCCGTAGGCTACGCGTGTAGCCGACGCCGTCGTGAGCATTTATACTTCTGCGCTGTTGTCTGCGTCAATGTGCAGTTACACATGCAGACGCTAGTAGGCGCTGTCCTCGGGCATGTTGGTGTAATCAAGAGAACAACGAAGAAGAAGCAGCTTCGTGTGGAGAATCTGTACATTCATGTCGGAGTATCAGCAGCAGTGAGAGAGCGGCTTTTCTTGCAGCTTGAGTTGTTGTATCTAAAGCAAATTAAGCATCTCTAGTTGATTAGTAAAGTTAAATAAGGCGATCTGGCGCTGGAATGTGTTTGTGAAATCAGGCGGAGCTCGTGGCCGCTGTTTTCAGCAGCGATGTCTCGAGCAATCGATTGCTGTTGCGGAGACTTCATTCACGAAATATACCCTAATGTGTCCCTGTTCTTGATATACAATTACTGATTAACATCTTTGGTTTTAATGAGAAAATAAATAAACTATACTCAGCGGATCTATGTATTTATTTACTACCATAAAGAATCGCTGGACTGCAAAATATTGTGTTATAGCAGACGTAAGGAACTATCATCCAATTTCTGGACACACACACACTCCTATCGCAGATTTTTTATTTATTTATTGACCTGAGGGAAGGGTTCTGGCAGACCAATCACAGCGCTTGCGGTCCGCGTAGAATTGACGCGTTGTTACATTTTTGGAGAGGTGCGCGTCAGGGTACGCGTACGCCGTACCCTCTGCGTGCACTCGACGCAGAAGTATAAATTGGCCTTTACTGAAGTTTAAATGTGCTGCATAAGATGGGAATGAACCTCATTGGTTCTTGAGGAAGCTCAAACGTGTTGCGTAACATGAGAATGAACCTCATTGATTTTTGAACTTTTTGAAGTGTCAAAGTGGTAGTTGTTTAGCTGTCTATGGAGGGTCAGAAAACTCAACATGAGGGTGGAACAACATGAGGGTGAGGAATTAATTAAATAATTTTGTTTTGGGGGGGGGGGGGGGTATTTGGGTGAACTATACCATTAATTTCCTCATTTAGGAAATCATGTGCTTTTACAGCGTCCTAGCTAAGCATTTATTATTTAAAGATATAAATTATGTAATTTATTTAACATGGTTTATATGGGTACATTTTGGTCAAGGTAAAGTTTAAATTGTTTTGTAAAATGTAATAAAATTTAGTCGAACTGAAAATGATAAATAGATTGAAAATAGAGTGTTGGGAGAATGGATAAATATGTTTACTAGCAGCTTCCACTATTTTATATAGCAATGCTTGGTTTTTAATTGCCAGCCTCTACAACCCAAAATGTTTAATATAACCTGTTTAATTTCCTGCTTGGTTAATTAAACATGTCTGCGGTGAGTTCAAGGTATTTAGCATCAAGCAGACCGCTGCTGCAGTGTGTGTGTGTGTGTCAGTGTGTAAGCGTCACACTGTCTCCAGCAGGATTTGCACGGGTCCCATTGGTCTTGTCCACAAAGGAACAGTGACAGCTGGCAGGACGTTTGCCAGCTCAGCTGCACACTCCGGGACAGAAGTGTTACAATAACTCTCCTCTTACATTGCCTGGTTACACGCAATACCCCAACATGACCACCAATCACCATAAAGAAGCCTCAGCCTTATTGACTAGTGTGTCTTTAAAAGAATATTCCAACCGCAGTGTTTCAGTGGATTGTGTTGTAGGATATAAAAGAAAACAGTAGACGGTGGTTTCAAAGCCCACAACACTAAATTCAACCCTTACAAAAGTACTATAATGGGACTGTAGTGACAGTACCAAATTGTATTACCATGTTTTTAATATACAGTACAGTATTCCAATATACAGAATAATTATCTTATTATTTCATGGTATGGTATTGTGCCTGGTGGAATATCAATATGATTTCTAAGAAGTGCCATGCCAATGTCACAGTTGCTCTCACTGGGTGACCTTGCTCTCGTGGGCATTTGTCCAGAATGCCACTGTTGTGTGTGTGTGTATGTTGGCAGTAGTTCTCAGCACTGATTAGAGGACAACAGCAGCAACAGGAAACCTTGAAACACCTTGACAACAATCTCCTACACCCACTCTTATTCCACACGATGGAAGTGTCCAAACATGGCTATCGGCACAGTGCTACGCCACTGCTCTCTAAACAAGCACTTTCTCAGCTCTGTCAGCATTTCATGTGGATAAACCCCGCAGCCAGTGTCCTCTGTCCTCATTGGTCAAATTTCCTATAATTGTATAACATTTTTCACCATGCTTTTGTCAGAAGGGTTACATGCCAACCGGTGAATTTTTCAAAACTCATATTTCACCCTAAAACCAAAAGACAAAACAGAAATGACAATGTAAGTGTTTTGGTATAGCAATATATAATAAATATAATTCAGCAGTCATTACTCTCTTTAGTGGCACATGATCCATCAGAAATCATTCTTATTATTCTGATTTGTTGCTCAATTATTGTATGGTTCTTAAAGGGTTAGTTCACCCAAAAATGAAAATTAGCCCATGATTTAATCACCCTCAAGTCATCCTAGGTGTATATGACATTCTTCTTTCAGACGAATAAAATCAGTTACATAAAAAAAAAAGTCCTGGCTCTTCCAAAATGTTTTATGGCAGTGAAGTTTTTAAAGTCCATAAAAGTGCATCTATCCATCATATAACTGCACCACAGGGGGTTAATAAAGGCCTTCTGAAGCGAAAAACTAAACTTTTTTCCGTAAGTTGAATACGGAAGGCGATATACTACATAATTTACTTTATAAATTTTTAAATATGGATATTTTTCTTACACAAACGCATTGTGTGGAGCAGTTATATGATGGATAGATGCACTTTTATGAACTTCAAAAACAACATGGCCTCACTCCGTCACATATTGACACTTGGTCAGTTTCCATTCGGCGTCACTTTTTAACGCACATGGTACCCCTTTAGCGTCGTTTTTCGATGCACAGTACTCCATTGATTTCAATGAGAAACCTTTGGCGTCATATACAGACGCGTTGGGCATGGTTATCGTTATGATGAAACTATACACTCACCTAAAGGATTATTAAGAACACCTATTCAATTTCTCATTAATGCAATTATATAATCAACCAATCACATGGCAGTTGCTTCAATGCATTTAGGGGTGTGGTCCTGGTCAAGACAATCTCCTGAACTCCAAACTGAATGTCAGAATGGGAAAGAAAGGTGATTTAAGCAATTTTGAGCGTGGCATGGTTGTTGGTGCCAGACGGGCCGGTCTGAGTATTTCACAATCTGCTCAGTTACTGGGATTTTCACGCACAACCATTTCTAGGGTTTACAAAGAATGGTGTGAAAAGGGAAAAACATCCAGTATGCGGCAGTCCTGTGGGCGAAAATGCCTTGTTGATGCTAGAGGTCAGAGGAGAATG
This sequence comes from Romanogobio albipinnatus, assembly GCA_023566225.1. NCBI lineage: Eukaryota > Metazoa > Chordata > Actinopteri > Cypriniformes > Gobionidae > Romanogobio > Romanogobio albipinnatus. Next base: position 27,567,587 of record CM042263.1, on the reverse strand, counting down.
GGCCGACTGATTCAAGCTGATAGAAGAGCAACGTTTGAGCTTTCGTTACAACCGAGGTATGCAGCAAAGCATTTGTGAAGCCACAACACGCACAACCTTGAGGCGGATGGGCTACAACAGCAGAAGACCCCACCGGGTACCACTCATCTCCACTACAAATAGGAAAAAGAGGCTACAATTTGCACAGGCTCACCAAAATTGGACAGTTGAAGACTGGAAAAATGGTCTGATGAGTCTCGATTTCTGTTGAGACATTCAGATGGTAGAGTCAGAATTTGGCGTAAACAGAATGAAAACATGGATCCATCATGCCTTGTTACCACTGTGCAGGCTGCTGGTGGTGGTGTAATGGTGTGGGGGATGTTTTCTTGGCACACTTTAGGACCCTTAGTGCCAATTGGGCATCGTTTAAATGTCACGGCCTACCTGAGCATTGTTTCTGACCATGTCCATCCCTTTATGACCACCATGTACCCATCCTCTGATGGCTACTTCCAGCAGGATAATGCACCATGTCACAAAGCTCGAAACATTTCAAATTAGTTTCTTGAACATGACAATGAGTTCACTGTACTAAAATGGCCCCCACAGTCACCAGATCTCAACCCAATAGAGCATCTTTGGGATGTGGTGGAACCATCGCCAAAAGCGATCAGCGTTGAGTCCATCCGCCGAAGATCAACACATTAAAAAAATTGCCGCCCGATGAAACGTTATGTCAGCTTTGACAGCATTGCCGTGGGTTGGATCATCATTTCAGCGAATACAACATTAAGATCAACTCTTTTCTTCACATAATGATATTGAATGACTTCAGAAGACTCGGAATGCAACATGAGTTAATAATTTTATACTGTTTTTGCAATAAATACCTGTGACTGTACTTGTATTTGCCTGTTTTATATTGTTGATAAGAGGATAGGTGAAGGCCGTGTGTCCACCAAATCTTTTTTTCATGCGGCCGGTTGGCGTATTCAATTGTTTTCAATGGGAGCGCCGCGTTTTTAGAATGCCATGAGCGTAACGAGGCGCTGAGCGAGTATTTCACGGTCAAGCACTGAGCGCTCAGTGTTTTTACTGGTCGCCAAGAGTTGAAGAATGTTCAACTTTGAGTAAAACGCAGCTCTCATCACTGTCACTTTTCACCCAGCCGTCCAATCACAGTGGAGGAGGGGCGGGACAAATACAACACCGACCAACCGCCACATTCTGCCATCAACAGATGAAAACAAGCAGCATAATAACATAACAAAATAATTACAAACAAGAGCCAGAGCAAATACTTTACATTGTATCTGCATTTTTTATATAGAATAATTACAGAAACAAACTATCTGTGAAATTAGATACTATAGTAACACTTCCACAGATTCCGTATCATAACAAGTAAAGAGTCTCACCTTGAAGAAAAAAAACATGCGAACTCCGATTTTATTTGTCTGAAAGAAGAATGTCATATACACCCAGGATGATATCAGTAAATCATGGGCTAATTTTCATTTTTGGGTGAACTAACCCTTTAATATTATCAATGTTAAAAAAATTTGCAGCTTAATGTTTGTGGAAACCATGAATCAAAAGTGGTAAAGAAACGCATTTATTTGAAAAAGAATTGCTTTTAAATCTCTCATTATGTTTTATTATCAACAAATATTGGATTCAATCTTTTTGTCAACTTATTTTCTTTCAATTTGCACATGTTTTGTATTTACTTTTGACTGTAAATAAAACTGATTGATCGTAGGCCAAAGTGTGACTGTTACGAACTGCTCCGAGACTTGAAGGTGGATCCAAATGCAGCTTTATTTGAGGGCAATCCAGAGGCGTAATCCAAAGTACAGGCAAGGGTCATACACAGACAGGCCGTCAAAACAAACAAACAAACAAACAAACAAAACAGGCAGGGACCAGAGGCAAGAGAGTAATCCAGGGAACAGGGCAAGATATCAAAAAACCAGAAACAAGAAAATCAGGACAGTGCTCAGAAATGCAGGGTAACGTATAGACAAGACTCCGTGGTGAGTGAATGAATGACCATGGTATAAATAGACAGAGACTAACAGGATGGTGAGACACAGGTGAATGCAATCAGTGAATGAGGTACAGGTGAATGTAATCAGTGATAAGTGATGATGAGTCCGGGCAGTGAGTTATGGGAAATGTAGTTTGTGAGTGATCAAAGTCTTAAGTGTGGAGTGCCCTCTGGTAGCTCTCAAGGGCACTCCAGCTGGTAACCGTTACATAGCCCCCCCTTAAAGCAGCAGATTTCAGACGCTCCTAAAAACTGTCAAGGAGGGAGGAGGAGCGGAGGCGGACCCGGGGGCGGGATGGAGGGCCCGGCCCGTGGAGCGGATAACGACCTGGAGACTGCGGCAAGATGGGAGGCCCGGGCGGATCAGGCTGTGCAGGCGACCAGGACGGATCAGGCTGTGCAGACGACCAGGGTGGATCAGGCTGTGCAGACGACCAGGAAGGAAACGACCCTTCAGGCGGCCAGGGAGGAGACGACCCTTCAGGCGGCCAGGGAGGAGACGACCCTTCAGGCGACCAGGGCGGATCAGGCTGTGCAGGCGTCCAGGAAAGAGACGACCCTTCAGGCGGCCAGGGCGGAGACGACCCTTTAGGCGGCCAGGGCGGAGACGACCCTTCAGGCGGCCAGGGCGGAGACGACCCTTCAGGCGGCCAGGGAGGAGACGACCCTTCAGGCGGCCAGGGAAGCGACCATGGCACAGGAACAGACACCGGCTCAGGAACAGACACCGGCTCAGGAACAGACACCGGCTCAGAAACAGACACCGGCTCAGGAACAGGAACAGACACCGGCTCAGGAACAGACACCGGCTCAGGAAGAGGAACAGACACCGGCTCCGGAGACAATCTTGTCCTGGGACACTGGTTTGGCGGAGACCATCTTGTCCTGAGACACTGGTTCGGCGGCGGCCATCTTGTACGAAGACACTGGCTCGGTGGCGGCCATCTTGTACGGAGACACTGGCTCAGCGGCGGCCATCTTGTACGGAGACACTGGCTCGGCGGCGGCCATCTTGTACGGAGACACTGGCTCGGTGGCGGCCATCTTGTATGGAGACACTGGCTGGGCGGCGGCCATCTTGTACGGAGACACTGGCTGGGCGGCGGCCATCTTGTATGGAGACACTGGCTCGGCGGCGGCCATCTTGTACGGAGACACTGGCTCGGCGGCGGCCATCTTGTATGGAGATGGATCGGCAGAAGTGACATGAAGCTCAGTCTCTGGATCGGCTGACGTGACGTGAAGCTCAGTCTCTGGATCGGCTGACGTGACGTGAAGCTCAGTCTCTGGATCGGCAGAAGTGATGTGAAGCTCAGTCTCTGGATCGGCAGAAGTGACGTGAAGCTCAGTCTCAGGGGCTCTCAGTCTCAGGGGCATGACGCATACTGCCTTGGCTTCGGCAGATTTGGCGTGAAGTGCGGGCTCGGCTCGACTGGCATGAAGTGCAGACGGTGACATGGCGTGCCACAGGAGGGAAGCTCTCCAGACATCTGGAGAGTGCCTCTCTCCAATCCAGACCGAAAAGATCGGGGAGCTCCCTCGGGTTGACCGCCTTAGCCCCCAGCCAGTAACACAACTTAATTGCCTCGTCCCCCAGAGAGCAAGAGGCAGCGAGAGGAACAAACCCCCAGGTGTACTGGAACAGATTGCGGCTATCCAGGGCCAAGACTGCGACCTGTCCAGCGAACTCCCGGCTCATGCTGGGAAGATCAGGCGAGATCCGTTCTGCTGGATCCCTGGAAGTCATAGCTGCTGGATCGGGGTGAGGCGAAGTCTTCTGTTACGAACTGCTCCGAGACTCGAAGGTGGATCCAAATGCAGCTTTATTTGAGGGCAATCCAGAGGCGTAATCCAAAGTACAGGCAAGGGTCATACACAGACAGGCCGTCAAAACAAAGAAACAAACGAACAAACAAAACAGGCAGGGACCAGAGGCAAGAGAGTAATCCAGGGAACAGGGCAAGACATCAAAAAACAAGAAACAAGAAAATCAGGAGAGTGCTCAGAAATGCAGGGTAACATATAGACAAGACTTCGCGGTGAGTGAATGAATGACCATGGTATAAATAGACAGAGACTAACAGGATGGTGAGACACAGGTGAATGCAATCAGTGAATGAGGTACAGGTGAATGTGATCAGTGATAAGTGATGATGAGTCCGGGCAGTGAGTTATGGGAAATGTAGTTTGTGAGTGATCATAGTCTTATGTGTGGAGTGCCCTCTGGTGGCTCTCAAGGGCACTCCAGCTGGTAACCGTTACAGTGACTTTGTGCCATTTTGTACAAGATAAAAGCATTTCAAAACAAACTTCCTGGTCAATCATTAAAGCAGACAAATATGATAAATTGTACAGAATATTTTTATATCTTATTCAATATGGCCAAATTTACCCACAAATAATGCTTTTTTTGGTCCAAAAATGTGGTGCATAAGCTAAAGGAGATAAAGGTGGCTTACGATCAATCACATCCAAAAAGAAATACTTAAATAATAACAAGATGACAAAAAGACTGAATCCAATTTTTGGTGATAATAGAGAGTAATAAGAGATTTATAAGCTATTTTTTGAAGGCCGGTCATTTTTGACTGGGAACAGGACAAGAAATTACAAAAAATAAAAAATAAAAAAAATGGCGGGAAGTAGTTATACCCTGGGTGAGTAAAGTCAGTAAATTTTAGTCCAATGTGATAATGTTAACTAGCATTTTCGGCAAAAAAGCTAATTGACCCGAGTAAAATCTTTTTTTTTTTTTCTTAGCCCAGACTTTGAAATGGTATCATGTTTCCCACGAAAAATATTAAGCAGCTTAACTGTTTTCAACATTGATAATAATCATAAATGTTTCTTGAGCAGCAAATCAACATATTAGAATGATTTCTGAAGGATCATGTGACACTGAAGACTGGAGTAATGATGCTGAAAATTCAACTTTGATTAAAGGGATAAATTACACTACTATAGTAGTTAGTGTATACTAATTATACACCGATCAGGCATAACATTATGTCCTAATATTGTGTTGGTCCCTCTTTTGCTGCCATAACAGTACTGACCCGTCGAGGCATGGACTCCACTAGACCCCTGAAGGTGTGCTGTGGTATCTGGCACCAATATGTTAGCAGCAGATCCTTTAAGATCCTCCATGGATTGGACTTGTATGTTCTGCACATCCCACAGATGCTCGATTGGATTGAGATCTGGGGAATTTGGAGGCCAAGTCAACACCTCAAAGAGCTGCAGTTTTGGAGATGCTCTGACCCAGTCGTCTGGCCATCACAATTTGGCCCTTGTCGAACTCGCTCAAATCCTTACGCTTGCCCATTTTTCCTGCTTCTAACACATCAGGTTTGAGGACAAAATGTTCACTTTTTGCCTAATATATCAGTGTTATTCACTTCACCTGTCAGTGGTCATAATGTTATGCCTAATCGGTGTATATTCACATAGAAAACAGCTATTTTAAATTCAACAAGTTTTTTGATAATTTTTTTTGGTCCTCTTTTTTCCTGTGCGAGACCGCAAGCTAATAGGTCAACAATTCCACCAATTAAAGACATATTGAAATGATGCTAGTGTCAGTCAAAGCAACGGGTTAGCGCTTCACAGTTAGCATCTCTGTGTGGCGTCCGGCCTGGTGGACCATTCCAGTGTGAACTTCTCACCCCCACAGAGGAGCAGTTGGCGTTCATCCAGCGCGTGCTGTAGAGCACCATTCACTCCCTCTCCCAGCACAGGGCATCACTCACCAACAGCTCCAACACAGACGGTATTCCAGGTATTTCCGTGAGTGACAGGATTTAATAACATGTAAAAATAATTCTCTATTATTAAGGGCCTGCTAACGAATTTTTGGGTCCCTGACAAGAGCAGTAACCCGGGCCAAGGTAGCGGCTCCTTTGGCTTAACTTTCTTTAAACCCCTGTCAGGAAAGAGTAATGACCTGGTGAATATTCACGAAAGCTCATGGCTCCGTGCCGGATGGACAGCTCCGTGTTTCTACCGCGGTTGATTTTGATGGCTATGCAAAACAGGCGTATACATGCACATCCATACTGTAAATACATCTGAGGACAAGTCAACACTGGTATAACTAATAGAATCACTGAAGCTAACCTGTAAATCTACTGCCCATAAATATTTATTGTCACCCATAAAGCTATGTTTTGCATAATTTATATTGAATGGCCAATCAATTAAAATGGGTCTATGACATGCCCACCAAAAAGGAAACATTTTTAAAAATCTGGTTTAAACCCATGTTGCAAGGTTTTAGAAATGAATTGCATTGTGTTGGTTTCATTTGGTTTTGAAAAACCTTTATACCATTTTCAAGAAATCGACTGTAAAAATGTCAATCAAGAAAAGTGAGTGTACACATCTTAATCATAATTTTAAGTTTGTTTAGATATTTTTTCAATGTAAATACACACACACACACACATCACAAAATATCATATACACATATCATGAATTCATAACTATTTTTGATATTTCAGGGAATTGCACCTCATGACATTTTACAATCTGTATTAACCTTGCCTTGGCAGGTGTCCTCTCTATGATGTAATTTACCGTTTATAGGGTTTTTTATGTTTGTGGTTGCACCACATGACTTTGATCTGGCGGACAAAAGTTTTGTTTTAAAGGGGTGGTAAAACATTCTTTCGAAGGCTTGATTGTGTTTGTGGGGTCCACTGTAACATGTGTTCATTCTTCGTTTTTAAAAAATTGCATTATTTTTCATATATTTTACCTTTATTCTACACTGCTCTGTCCCTCCTTGTAAAAACGGTCTGATGGTTTCCCGGGTTGTATGAAGCCAGTCCCTCAAAAATACGCAATGGGCTCAGATTGGTTAGCTGGCCCAGTGTGTTGTGATTCGCTAACCGCCTAGTGCACGTTTGTCGGAAACGTCACGCCCCTTACCTTTACCGGTAGACTTTGCTTTGGGTAGTACAATGGCATCAATAAAACCATACCAATTTGAGCCCGAATCAGACCCAGACAATTTTAGTAAAGATGATCGAGCAGAACCTGTTCAGTCCTCAAGAGTAAAGACTGCGGATCTATAGTGATCGCTCCTGAGTTACTTTTGTATTTTTAGAACGATTTGCCAAATATCTGTCGCAAGAACGAACACTAAACATTGGCTTGACTATAGTATCCAAATCAAACACAGAACCATGTTTAGCATGCCTGTAGATAAACAATACATAAAAGCTCTAATCAAAGAATAATTTACACTAATGCCAAGTTCGCTGTCCGCTGTTTTAAAAAGTTTGTAACGTTATGCGTTTGTCGGATAACGTTAAGTATGAATGAGCATTTAACAAACTGGTATTGCAGAGCCAAATGAGCGTTGTCATCTGTGTACTTCCTTGCTACAACGTACAATTAACAATACGAACTATTACAGGAAAACACATCAACGAAAAATAAATCATACTTACAGGTTGTGGCCCGTAAACAGCTTCTGTTTTTAAATCCATCTTTCAAGACAAGCCGTTGTGTGAAACCTGCATTGAACTCGTGAAGATTGTGGAAGCTTTCCTCCGTGAAATGTGCAGCAGGAGCCGCGTGCGCCCGTCTCACACTGGCAGTGTTTGTCTCACGCAGCTGAACCGTGGCTCGTGTATTGCAAATACAGACGAATATTGTCCATTATATCACATATTTTCCGGTCTTCTCCTCCGACCCCTGTCTGTCTCGTGCTTTGATTTATGATGGGCAGCATATATCTGCTGCAAATGCGACCTGTTCCCCTCTGTCTCATACACGCATGCATATAACGTTGTATGTTAAACGCATTGCAACGCACCCCCGTCCCTAGGAAGGCTGAACAAAGTGGACCTGCAATCCGGATGAAAATAACAGCGTTTCGTCTGCATTGGCAACAACACTCCAGCCTACTAACTAAGTAGCCTACCACAACAACTATTCCCCGCGGCGATACAAAATGGCCTCACCCCCTCATATTTAATATTCTCGGAGGAGGGGTTTATGTAAATATTGGGGCTGGTGATGTCAGAGACCCTGGAGGAATGTCTAGTAGTCCCTACTGGCCGTTTGCTGTAGTAATTGATTACTTAGAAATTGATTTCTTTAAAAGCAAATATCTCCCTTTGCTTTAAACTTTGAACGTTGTAACTTTGCAGGTGTTGTTTATGCTCAAACAGCAACATTACACACTAGCTAAAGTTAGAAAAGTGAAATCGTGGTTTACCACCCCTTTAAATATGATACCATTTAAGCTAAATGTATATATTATTAATATATTTGTATTTATTTATATTATAGTGATAGTTTCATAAATATTTAACTTTTTTTCTAAAAAAATAAGAGAAGAAATAAAAGATTATTCTGAGCTTTTTCTTTATTATGAAAACAGGGAAGTTGTATCACCCTGATATGTTTGAATTTAAAGAGGTGTTTTCAAGTCTCTATGCATTATTAATGGATATTTGAACAAACTAATTAAACAAAAAAATAGCATTATGTCACCCAAATGCTAATTGAATTAATTCCATGGTATGCCATTGAATTTAATTAATTGCAATTATTTACAAATATCTGCAGAGAAAAGCCCTCCAAGTGAAGATAATTCAAAGGCCAAACACTATTGTTGTTGCTATGGTTAGTGTGTCTTTAATTTAAATCCAGGGTTATATTATTGTTTTTCCAATTAGATTAAAACCGTGTATTATGTTCCAGTTCCAAATAGAATTACTTGAAAAGCGTTACTTTTACTAGAATTACTTCAACTCACATTTAGCACTTTAAGGTTGTTATTCTTGGACCCTGTGAACTGCACAACTTAAGAGCCGAGCGACATTTTGCTACATTTAGCGTATTACTATTCCTCAGATTTCATGTGAAGCCATATGCTCGAAACATCATTTAAGAACATGCTCGATATGGGAGCTCTTTAGGTGTGTGGTTATGAAACAATTGTGCATGTTACCAAGGCGTTTGAAGCCAGACAGTAAGAGCAAACACTTGGAATCGTGTTGTTAATTCGGCATGTAATTCAACGTGAAGTTAGCATTAGCTAACAACAGGGGCATTACCGAGATGTCTAAGAATGTGTGGCAAGCAGCGATCCCAGCCGTAGATAAGGTCCCATCTGTTGTGCTACCTCCAGCGGGCCTATAACTGGAACCAGACAGGTCCCGTCACTTGTTCAGTGGGTTCCGAGGCCTGGGTTGGATTAGGACCAGCGCTGAGCCAAGCTAGTTATTATTGTAGATTCAAAAGGCCTGAAGACGGTCCCTTTCTTCTTCTCTCTAGTTTCCTGGCAGGATTAACGTGCAAGCCTGTTTTTCTCAGGCCACTATCAGTAGATCTCTACAGGCGGCCACAGTCCATCACAACTCGGACCTTCCGTCTCGCTCAGGACAAGGCAATGTGACATCTTCTTCTTCTTCGCTAATTTGATTAGTTGTGCCAGCAGGAAAAACGTTGTTTTAGTCCTTCTCGCTTTTCAGGGCAATTGGATGTTGTTTTTGGCCAAAGCTAATGGTTGAACGGGTGCAGAATCATGGGGGAACAGCGGACTGTTGCAGGATTGTATTTTTTTTATATATATATATATATATATATATATATATATATATATATAATCTTATTCTTACATCAGATATAATTTTGTCAATTTGAACGGAAATCTTGCTGAAGCCTCTGGAAGGCAAGTTTCTGCACTTGATTTGTGTCACACATTTCTTATCTCATGAAGCCCCTAAGAGGACATGTTGATGGAAAAAAAAAAATGTGAAGAAAAATTATATTTCAATGCTTTTGTGAGAGAACATGAGAGACTGCGTTATCCTTCAAAACATGTTCATCCTTCAAAACATGTTCTCTCGCAAAAGTATTGCATTCCCCAAGAAACTGTACATTATCCTTCAAAACGTCTTTTCTCGCAAAAGTATTGCATTCCCCGAGAAACTGTACATTATCCTTCAAAACGTCTTTTCTCGCAAAAGTATTGTTCCGCGAGAAACTCTGCGTTATCCTTCAAAACATGTTCTCTCGCAAAAGTATTGCATTCCCAGAGAAACTGTACATTTTCTCACGAAAGTATGGCTTCCACGAGAAACTCTGCATCATCCTTCAAAACGTTCTTTCGCAACAGTGTCGTGTTCCCTAGACAAACTCTGCGTTATCCTTCAAAACAAGTTCTCACAAAAATATTGCATTCCCCGAGAAACTAAATTTTCCTTCAAAACACATTTTCTCACAAAAGTATTGCATTCCCCGAGAAACTGCGTTATCCTTCAAAACATGTTCATCCTTCAAAACACTTTTTTTTCCGCAAAAGTATGGCATTCCCTTGATAAACTCTCGTTATCTTTCAAAACACTTTTTTTTTTCCCGCAAAAGTATTGCGTTCCCTCGACAAACTCTGTTATCCTTCAAAACATGTTCTCTCACAAAAGTATTGCGTTCCCGAGAAACTCTACGTTGTCTTTCTAAACATGTTCTCTTACAAATAATTGCAATCCCCGAGAAACTGTACATTATCCTTCAAAACTTTTTTTCTTGCAAAAGTATTGCATTCCCAGAGAAACTGTACATTTTCTCGCGAAAGTATGGCTTCCACGAGAAACTCTGCATCATCCTTCAAAACGTTCTTTCGCAACAGTGTTGTGTTCCCTAGAGAAAAACTCTGCGTTATCCTTCAAAACATTTTCTTGCAAAAGGATCGCGTTCCCTTGAAAAACTCATTATCCTTCAAAACACGTTTTCTCGCTAAAGTATGGCTTCCCCGAGAAACTCTGTTTTCCTTCAAAATGTGTTCTCTCACAAAAATATTGCGTTCCCCTGATAAACTCTGCATTATCCTTTAAAACGTTATCTCGCAAAAGTATCGCATTCTCTTGAGAAACGGCTCGGGTTACGTCTGTAACCCTTGTTCCCTGAGAAGGGAAGGAGCACTGCGTCGGAACGACACTTTGGGGATACTCCCTAAGCACTAGCGAATCTGAAGTCCGTATAGAAACTAAACCAATCTGATTGGCATGCGTGATGACGTCACTGTGACGGCATACCCAGAAGTATAAAAGGGGGCCGGCGCATTGAAACGGCAGCTATTGCTCTGAAGCATGCGCTCCAGGCGTGGCGAGGTGTGGTGACGCGACGCAGTGCTAACCCGAGCCGTTCCCTTTCGAGGGAACTCTCACTGCATCGGAACGACACTTTGGGGAACGAGTACCCACTAGCCCACACCGAGGGTAGCGCCTGCCCTAGTGTGAAGCCAGAGACCGGGCACAACTAGGACTGGAGTACCCTAGTACGCCGAGTACGCCGTAGGGAGATACTTCTCCACCCCTTCCTTTTCCGCGCCCCAACCGGTGAGGGAGACGTCTGTTGAAACGGTTTCCCGGCAACAAGACGCTCCGAACACTGGCCCCTGGGACAGAAACCAAGGTTTCTTCCATATAACTAGGGAACGAAGGCATCTGCGCGTTACCCTGATCATACGGAAAGGATTCCATCTGGGGGAAAACCCCCTTGGTTTTCAGCCACCACTGTAGGGGTCTCATGTGCAGCAGGCCAAAAAGTATCACGTTGGACGCTGCTGCCATGTGCCCCAGCACTCTCTGAAAGTGCTTCACAGTGATGCTGTGGCCTAGCCTTATTCCTGAGACCATCGCCAGTATGGTCTCGACTCGCGCGGGAGACAATTGTGCCCGCATCGTCGTCGAGTCCCATACGATCCCTAGAACCGTAGTCCTCCGGGACAGCGTCAACACACTCTCTGTTGTATTGAGTCTCAGCCCCAAGCACTTTATATGGGCCAGAACGACATCTCAATGCCGAACTGCCATCTCGTACGACTGGGCCAATATGAGCCAGTCGTCGAGATAATTCAGCACACGGATGCCCTGGAGTCTCAATGGAGCCAGAGCTGCATCCATGCACCTCGTGAACGTGCGTGGGGAAAGAGCTAGACCGAAGGGAAGCACTCGATATTAGTACGCCTCGCCCCGAAAGCGAACCTCAAGAACTTCCTGTGACCTAGAAGGATGGAGATATGGAAGTATGCGTCCTTTAGATCTATCGTGACGAACCAGTCCTCGAACTGGTTCTGACTCACGATGATGGGAACCGTGAGCATTTTGAATCTGAACCTCCTCAGAGACCGATTCAAATACCTCAGGTCTATAATCTATAATCGCAACCCTCCATCCTTTTTGGGAACTATAAAGTACCGGTTGTAGAACCCGGACTCCCTCTCTGGTGGAGGAACGCACCCTAAGGCTTCCTTCGCCAGCAAGGATTTTACTAGTTCCTTTACCCGACCCCGCTCTTTGTCTACAGTACGCAGGACCCATGTAGAAATATTCGGAAGGCATTTCCATGCGCCGAGATACTCTACTAAGGGAACCAGCTCGAGGCTGGCTTCGGGTGTTACACGAGCCTCGTCCCCAACCCCCCTGAAGCGGATGACCGGCAAGAAGTGGTTGGGAACGATTCTCTATGTGCGGACGCGTTAGCTGCCCAGCCGCAAGCCTTTCCAGAGGCGGCTGGAGCAGCATGCGTTCGCGGGAAATAGATGTAGCCCGAAGCATCATAGACGGCGGGAGGGGACCGCTCTTGGAAGTCCAGCCGAAGCTAGGACTTCTTCCCAGCAGCATTCTGCCCTGGAGTACGTTCCTCAGATCGCCTCAAGGAGCGGAAGACCGCTGGTGGAACTGCTGGTGAGAACGCCGCCTCTGTTGCCAAGCTCCTGGAGGAGGGGCTCTAGAGGCGATGCTCTCCTTCTGCACCTGCCGGTGCAAGGAGCTGGCAGACAGCTAAGGAAATGTGCTGTCAGCGGCCTTCCACCAGTACCTCCTTCGCCACTCAGAGCCTGGGCCGCCTTCCCAGGCTCTGAGTGGCGAAGGAGGTACTGGTGGAAGGCCGCTGACTGCTTCTTCGCCTCCTGGTATTTGGCGGCAACGGTCTCAACCGCGTCACCAAATAGACCAGAAGGCGAAATCGGGGAGTCTAGGAGGAAGGTCTTATCCTTCTCCCTCATCCCCGACAGATTCAGCCAGAGATGCCTCTCCACAGTCACCAGAGAAGCCATAGCCCGGCCAATAGCACGGGCCATCTCCCTGGTGATGCGGAGAGACAAATCTGCAGCCCTCCGTAGTTCCAGCACATCCTCCGGAGAGGGACCGTCGCCCTCATCGAGCTCTTCCAGGAGGTCAGCCTGGTAGGCCTGCAAGATAGATAATGTGTGCAGGGAACTACCAGCCCACCCAGCCGCCATATAAGCTTTGCCCACCAACGATGAGGTGTCCCGACAGGGTTTGGTGGGCAGTGCCAGGGACTTAAGGGACGACGCAGAATCGGGCGAAATATAGCTCGTGAGAGCCTCTTCCACCCGAGGCATCGTCCCATAGCCCGCCTCGCGCGCCCCCAGAACATTGGAATAATCCAATACTGGAGGAACACACGAGGAATAGGGCTTATTCCAAGACCTACACACCACGGTGTGTAGATCCGGGAAGAATGGTAAACCCCGGCGAGGTGTTTGGACCCGGCGAGAAAGAAACCAGTCGTCCAGCCTACTGGGTGGCTGAATTTCCGGCACTTCCTGTGGCCAATTGATATTCAATTTGGCCACAGCACGAGTCAAAACCTCAATTAGCTCCTCTTGGGCGAGTGGATGAAGCAATGAAACACCTTCTGCTTCTCCACCCGCCCCGATGCCAAACTCATCCGGCTTCTCGGAACCGGAGAGAATAAGCATCGGATCCTCAACCCCGGGGGAAGAAGCCACAGCGCGGGCTTCCACACGGGGAGGAAGATCCGTAGAACTGTCAGACAAGGATTGGGAAAGTACTGCAGCAGTCCCAAATCCTGCTGACAAGTCCTTCTGTGAACCCTCATTGGCCTCATCGAACACGACCAGCCGAGAGCGGAGCAGTCTGAGTGTGAGCAGCTCACAATGCTGACAGGCAGCTCCTTCGACAGCCGCCCGAGCATGCTCAACACCCAGACACTACACACAAAACAGGTGTGTATCTGAGCCCGAAATGAAGCGGGGACACGGATGCACACACTGCTTAAACTCTCTCATATTCTTGTCCATCATTCACACACACTTTTGCAACTGTGACAAACAACAGTAAATAGACTGAGAGCAACAGAGAGCGCTATGCTGAAGAGCAATAACTGCCGTTTCAATGCGCCGGCCCCCCTTTTATACTTCCGGGTATGCCGTCACAGTGACGTCATCACGCACGCCAATCAGATTGGTTTAGTTTCTATACGGACTTCAGATTCGCTAGTGCTTAGGGAGTATCCCCAAAGTGTCGTTCCGACGCAGTGAGAGTTCCCTCGAAAGGGAACTCTGCGTTATCCTTCAAAACAAGTTTTCTCACAAAAGTATTGCATTCCCCAAGAAACTGCGTTATCCTTCAAAACATGTTCATCCTTCAAAACACTTTTTGTCCACAAAAGTATGGCATTCTCTTGGGAAACTCTCGTTATCTTTCAAAACACGTTTTTTTTCCCCCGCAAATGTATTGCATTCCCCGAGAAACTGTACATTTTCTCGCGAAAGTATGGCTTCCACGAGAAACTCTGAATCATCCTTCAAAACGTTCTTTCGCAATAGTGTCGTGTTCCCTAGACAAACTCTGCGTTATCCTTCAAAACATGTTTATCCTTCAAAATACTTTTTTTACGCAAAAGTATGGCATTCCCTCGATAAACTCTCGTTATCTTTCAAAACACGTTTTTTTCCGCAAAAGTATTGCGTTCCCTCGACAAACTCTGTTATCCTTCAAAACATGTTCTCTCACAAAAGTATTGCGTTCCCGAGAAACTCTACGTTGTCTTTCTAAACATGTTCTCTCACAAAAGTAAGCATTCCCCGAGAAACTGCGTTATCCTTCAAAACGTTCTCTCGCAAAAGTATTGCGTTCTCTTGAGAAACTCTGCGTTATCTTTCAAAACACGTTTTCTCGCAAAAGTATTGCATTCTTTGAGAAACTGTACATTATCTTTCAAAACGTGTTCTCTCACAAAAGTATTGCATTCTCCAAGAAACTGCGTTATCCTTCAAAACATGTTCATCCTTTTAAAACACGTTTATTTTCGCAAAAGTATTGCGTTCCCTCGACAAACTCTGTTATCCTTCAAAACATGTTCTCTCACAAAAGTACTGCGTTCCCTCAACAAACTCTGTGTTATCCTTCAAAACATGTTCTCTCACAAAAGTATTGCGTTCCCGAGAAACTCTGCATTTTTCCTCTCACCTCATATTATGCCCATCATAAATGTTTTGCAAGAGAAAACAGTTTCTCAAGAGAACGTAATATCACAGACATATATTTTTTCCTCCATCTTTTTATCAACACCATCACCGTGTCCCTTTAGGAGCTCCGTGCTTATCTGATAGTGACTTACAATGAAAATTCCAAGAAAATTCCCTTCCACTCTTGATTTTAGCACAAAATTACAAACTAGAAATACCTAGAAACACGGCAGATTGTGTCCTGCGATAAGTCAAAACGAGCGATACCAAAATAAACACACTGCCAACTCAAGGGCCAATCAGAATCCCTCAAAAATACCAAAACAGGAGGCCCGCTGACAAGATGCATTAAGCGTGACATGCTGAAAGAGACCGGCAGGCTCTTGTGTCCTAGTGACCTTGCTTTAGGAAAAGATCAAACTGCTGCCACACTATCCCAACCCAAACGTACTTCAGCCCGGTGTCAATTCTAAACCACATGGACCATCGGTCAATTATGAAAGTCTAATTAACTTGGACAAAAGACTAATATTGGCTTGGCGTGGGGGCTAGAGCCTTTTGTTTTTAGAGCGAGTAGAATGGTGGTAGAGCGTGAAAAGCTCTGTGTTTTATACGAGCTTTCTTGAGACGTAGAAGTGCGCAAGCTTGGCTGTGGAACTCTGTCGGGATCCAAAATTCGGATCTGTACCCAATTAGCTGGCTCATAATCATGGGCCTACAATTCCTGGCCCAGGTTATAGACTCAAATGGTGGAGATGGGGAAGAAAAGACGAGAAAATGTACAGGGCCATGGGACTGCTTTTGGAAACAATCTGGCCAAGTTCAAATTGTCTTAATTGAATCTGCTATGAAAATGACTAGGTATATATTTTTTTTCTACGAAATGGTGCCTATTCCATTTTTGAATTACCTTTAAAGTGCATTCAATCAGACAATTATTAGCACTTATATAATGCCAATCTCAAGTAATATGTCAGGATTTTCTGAAGTTGTGATGGGGGAACATTTCAAACTAAAATAAAAGATGACGCAGCCAAAATTAGGATTCCAAAAACAAACCAAAAAAGAAACAGGAGAAAGAGTGCAGCTAGTCATCGGAGTATGTGAGCAATGTAGCTCAAAGAACGGATTTATGTGATTCTGCCTGGGTTTCTTAATAAGCTCTCTTTCATTCCCCCATCATGAACATAACGTGCATCAAACGGCCTTAAATGTAACTGCATACTAGCAAGTATGCATAATAATCTGTGAATAATAGATAGATAGATAGATAGATAGATAGATAGATAGATAGATAGATAGATAGATAGATAGATAGATAGATAGATAGATAGATAGATAGATAGATAGATAGATAGATAGATAGATAGATAGATAGATAGATAGACTGCACATTACAAGACAAGACCCTTAAAGCAACAGCTGATTTTTGTTCTCAGTGGACACAAATGGTCCTCATTTACTGCTCTGTGCCCGTTCAACACACAGACTTTAAACGAAGGGTCCGGTTCAGAGAGGTTGCGCTTGACAGACGTGAACCCCCTGTCAAAACATGCCTATACACATCTATCATCTAGCCATCATACTACCACACACATGCACGCCAATGTGCAATTTCTTTTTCCAATTATCAGGTTTGTGGTGGCATTTAATCAGCAGGAATACTTGCGCTGGAATCTCTCCAGAGCCGCGGTTCATCCAGAGGTCATCATTCACTCAATCGCTCTCACTCACTCGCATTCATCTCAGTTCAATAATGCTTCGACGTGAACATGGACAAGCTGAAAAAATCCAGGTCACATGCTGCCCTCTAGCGGTGAGTCTGCATGGCCAACTCAAATAGGCACATGGCACTTTCAGTGCATTAGGATTTTTCATTTCAATTGTATATATGTTTTGATAAAAGTACAACTTGTGGGGGAAAACGCCCCCCTTAAGGACTGTGTAACTCTTTCTGTGAAACAAAAGTTAAATGTGTCTAGAATAGTTATCCTAGTTTTCAGTGACAATGACATCAATTATAAACCAAGTATGAAAAATGTCCAGAGTTTTCATGATATTAGATTTTTAACAAAAATGACATTTGTACCAAGGGTACAATGCCCCCCAAGGTGGGGTAAAATGCTCTGACAAAGCAATTTGCTTTATAAGTGTACAGCAAAATCACGCATGTTTTAGATTAAAATTAAAAAGACAATCCAAAATAACAGTAGATGGATATGAATATTATTAATGAAAATCAACCTTTTTGAAAAATATTGTTAGCTGATGCTAACCGGCTGGTTAACTAGCTAGCTGACGCTAATGTGAGGTAATTTTTAACCACCTAGTTTTATTACATTTGATGGAAATACAAAGAATGTGATGTTCAGAACATGGTAACTACAGTTTTTATGATAGTGGGAAGCGATGCTCCCTGGGGGCGTTTTACCCAACCCGATCTCACGGCAATTCATACATATTTTAAGAGGTGGCTAATTCGTACTAATTTGTACGACATGCCAAATTCATAGGAATGACCTACCTCAA
Source organism: Romanogobio albipinnatus (assembly GCA_023566225.1). Classification (NCBI taxonomy): domain Eukaryota; kingdom Metazoa; phylum Chordata; class Actinopteri; order Cypriniformes; family Gobionidae; genus Romanogobio; species Romanogobio albipinnatus. Next base: position 27,549,771 of record CM042263.1, on the reverse strand, counting down.
ACCCCGCCCCTAAACCTACCCGTCACTGCGGTTTAGACAAAACATACAAATTGGTATGAGTGAGGTTGTACAAATTCGTACGAATTAGCCACCTCGTAAAATACATACAAATTGGTCGTGAGATGGTGTTGGTTTTACCCCACAGACTAGCTTTGAAATAAAAAGTTGTCATTCTGAAAATATAATTATATTTTCCTTAAAAAACACATACTCCCTAACTACAGGCCTTGCTAGCTCTTCTCATATACAAATGTGATGTTCTGCAAAGCGGCAAGCTTTAGAACACTTTTTTTTCTTACTGTTAAAAATTGTATCACTTAATGTGAAATCCGTTTTCTCTCAGCTACGTCGCCAATGTAAGCATTGCGGCGAAAACTTCTACATCACTCTGGTCAAAGTAGTCCATAGCAACAACAAAAACGTATCTTGATTTAATGGTTATTTTGGGGAAAACTATAGGGGGGCATTTCCCCCCCTACATAATTCACGTTTATATTCCTTTCACTTAAAAAATGTAAATAATCTACTCTGGGCTCAACTGATAAATTTCATCAAACTTGGAACCATATTCTAAATCTTTATGACTCTGTATCCTCGCTAGATTCTGACTAATTATATATATCATGGGTGTGCAAGCATGCATATTTGTGCATATGTTTTGGGTATATGTTTGTATATATATGTTCATATTATTTCCAATGAACGCTTTTTCATCTACATATACTTTTCATACAATTGACTATATTTGTTTTTTTCTTTCCTTTTTTCCCCCTCAATTTATTTTATGCATTTTATTAGTACACTCTAAAAAAAAAGGTTCTATATGGCACCAAAAATGGTTCTTCGTTGTAATCATAGAGGAACCACTTTTGGTGCTATATAGCACCATATCTTAACATGTTCTGTATATGGTAGCGGTGCTATATAGCACCTTAGTCAAAGAACCGGTGAAGAACCTCTGAAGCACTAACATTGGTGCTATATAGCACTTAAAAAGGTTCCCCTATGATTACGAGCCAAGAACCATTTTTGGTGCCATATAGAACCTTTTTTTTTTAGAGTGTATAACTGCTTATAGAGACTGCTGATATTTTCTAATCCTTGTTTTTTCTCATTCAGTTACATGTGGGAATGTGTAAAAAGAAAGAAAATGCAGACAATGTTTTCTCTTTTTATTCTGTCAGGTTTATCTAACAATAATATATCTTGAAAACTGATGCTATGCATTTATGTGAATGTGTTTTCATTCATATATATTTCATTCATATATATATACATACATACATACATACACACACACACATTTACATTTTCAATAAAGTAATTATGCATAACGGTAAATACAATGACTTTATGCTGATTTTAACTGTAATCTGTATTACAATAGTGTAAATTGAAAATTGTCTTTGAGAATAATGACAATATAAAGTGCTTCCTTGAATTATTAATGACTGTACATTAAGACAAGTCTAAATATGCAAACGAGCCATTATCTAATGAAAAATGCATTTGCATGCATTTCAAATCTCAACATTGGATGAAGCCAGATTCAAAATTGCAATTTCATTTTGTTAAAATATATGGGTTAAATGTTTCTTACCGAGGGGATATCACCTTTTATTACATACACAAGAAAACAGTCAACAGGTTGGGAAAAAAAACTCCAAATTATAGATACGTTTTGCCTGTTGTGTTTATTGTTGCTGTGCAATATGACGCACACATGTTTTCTTTTACTCTGGTTTCTGAAGGCCAGCCGGGTTAAAAGCAAAGCCAGGTCTGTGGACTCGTGTAGGTTGAGACTTGGAAATTCAACAGAAGAAATTCAGACAATGTTCTTTCAGCAGACGCACTGAATTGATTCTCGAGTCAATGTCATGCTTCAATAGTCGAGAGAATCCAAACGCTTGCTTTTTTTACAAGATTACACCTATATAGTTATTGCCCGAAACTGACACTAGGACTAGCATCTTTTATTTCATATCATCATGCTGTATTTAAAAATATTTCAAATCCTTAATAAATATATTATTCTTACAGACTAGAAATAATTCTGTCACTTTTCTTCTTCTGTTTTATATTCATGAACTGATGTGTGTGCAGCTCACTGGTTCTTCCCCATGAAGTGAAAACCTGGCATTTTCTTGAGAGGTTACATATTTTTGAATTTCATTTCCACGCTTTCTGAATGCTTCAGACGCAGGAGGACAGACTCTAAATAACTAAAGCAACATTTATGGCAGACTAAAGGCAGTATAAACGGATGGGTGAAAAACAGACTGAAGGATTTGATGGCGAAAATGATAAAATGCATATTTTTTCAATATTAAATATAATAATAAAAAATGCATTACAAATCAGATACATAACTAGCATAATTAAATAATGGTAAATACTGAATAATTCAGGCCCAAAGTACACAATATATGCATTTATATATTCAGGATTTACAAATATACATACTGTCTGATAACTATATATTCAGTATTTACATATTCTGACTCATTACTATACTGTATATATATATATATATTCAGACTTATATACGGTATATTCAAATTTCTATCTATATATTTAGATTCACATTTATATATTCAGACTTATAACTATATATTCAAATTTCACTCTATATATTCAGATTTACATTATATATTCAGACCTATAACTATATATTCAAATTTCAATCTATATATTCAGATTTACATATATATATATATATATATATATATATATATATATATATATATATATATATATATATATATATATATATATATATATATATATATATATATATATATATATATATATATATATATATATATATTCAGACTTATAACTATACAGTATATTCAAATTTCTATCTATATATTTAGATTCACATTTATATATTCAGACTTATAACTATATATTCACATTGCTATCTATATATTTATATTTATATATATTCAGACTTATAACTATATATTCAGACTTATATATATATATATATATATATATATTCAGACTTATAACTATACAGTATATTCAAATTTGTATCTATATATTTAGATTCACATTTATATATTCAGACTTATAACTACATATTCAAATTTCTATCTATATATATTTAGATTTACATTTATATATTCTGACTTATAACTATATATTCAAATTTCTATCTATATATTTAGATTTACATTTATATATTGAGACTTATAACTATATATTCAAGTTATATATTCAGATTTACATTATATATTCAGACCTATAACTATATATTCAAATTTAAATCTATATATTCAGATTTACATATATATATATTCAGACCTTTAACTATATATTCAAAATTTTTATTCAGATTTACATTTATATATTCAGACCTATAACTATATATTCAAATTTCTATATATTCAGATTCACATTTATATATTCAGACTTATAACTATATATTCAAATTTCTATCTATATATTCAGACTTATAACTATATATTCAAATTTCTATCTATATATTCAGATTTACATTTATATATTCAGACTTATAACTATATATTCAAAGTTCTATCTATATATTCAGATTTAGATATATTCAGACTTATAACTATATATTCAAATTTCTATCTATATATTTATATTTATATATATTCAGACTTAACTATATATTCAAATTTCTATCTATATATTCAGATATATATATATATATATATATATATATATATATATATTCAGACTTCTAACTATACAGTATATTCAAATTATCTATATATTTAGATTTACATTATACATTCAGACGTATAACTATATATTCATATATTCAGATTTACATTATACATTCAGACGTATAACTATATATTAAAATTTCTATCTATATATTCAGATTTACATTTATATATTCCCTATTTACAATTATTTCCTGTTTGGCCCCTATAGATATATATTAATTCTTATTATTTAATACTTTACGTAAATATTTATAATATAATTGTAACATTTATAGTTAATACTATTATTATTAATAATATATTATTGTTATTTATATTATTTATAATTAATCTTTACTATTGCATGCAGCCATTATTGCAGTCAATGAAAGTTTTAATAAGAAGAAAGAAAATTTCCATTTAAACAACAAATTAAAAAGTATTATGAATTATGATTATTACTAATATTAGTTTTTGAGTAGGCCACACATGTATAGATTTCTATAAATCTCTTGCAATATATTGCTGCATATTTTATGCTATATGCCAGCTATATGACCTTCGTTTTACCTCTTTTTTATTCTTACTTTTTATGAAAAATTAATGTCCACACATTTCACCAAGAATTTTGAGAACATGAGACACAAGCAGTGTTCCTTTAGAAACACACACACACACACGCGCACGCACGCACGCACGCACGCACGCACACACACACACACACTTTTACCCCACAGCTTGGATTACTCACGCTTGTTGAATCCTGAAAGTAAATGTGCTATAATTGACATATGACATACTGCCATACGCAACTGACCTGCAGCAGAAATGTGGACAGATGCAAAGGCTGATGCTTAGTAGTGCGCATACAGGAAAGAGGAAAATATATAGACCGGACATGCTTTCAGATCTAGTTTTTAATGTGTATTGTATATTGTATAAACCTTTACTATTTTGCAAATGTTCCATATATTGGTTTTGTTTCAGATCAGTTCGACATAGTATTTTTGCATTAATTCCCCTGCAATTAATTTACAGTAGAAATGTGTACCTTTTGTACATTTAAATGGTAAATATGGTTGTAAAACCGATGACTAGATATTTTGAAACAGAATGTTAAACATTAAATGTCATAAGATGCAAATCCTGTTTTATTGTGAGAAGTATTAAATATGTTAGATAAACTATTAGCAAATAATCTGTCATGCTAAAAAAATGTTTTTAAAGTCTTTACTTTTCTTCAATTTATGAACAATATATGAGAAATAATCAATCAATAATAATTTCATATTTATATATATAAATATATATATATATAATTTCATTTATATATATATATGATTTAATATAGTATTTATTGCTGTTTGATTGGCCCACACGGGCCAGCCTTCGCTCCCCATTTGCCTCATTGAGCCTTGGCCGCCCATGTCATTGTGGCCAGTTCACCACTGTTCCTTCCTTGGACCACTTTTGATAGATACTGACCACTGCACACCGGGAACACCCCACAAGAGCTGCAGTTTTGCAGATGCTCTGACCCAGTCATCTAGCCATCACAGTTTGGCCCTTGTCAAACTCACTCAAATCCTTACGCTTGCCCATTTTTCCTGCTTCTAACACATGAACTTTGAGGACAAAATGTTCACTTTCTGCCTAAAATATCCCACCCATCCGAAATCTAAATTCAATTAAATTAATAAGTATTTATATAAATAAATTCAATCAAGATATTCTGAAGGTTGTCTCTTTTCACTGAGCATTTGTTGCATTTTTAGGCTTTATTTTGTATCCTATTCGTGGAAAACGCCAGACACATGACAGAGACAGAGGAATTCACTCCGGCATATTTTAAATATCTAGGGAATTTACTGTCACACATTTGTAGCATTTTTGCACCCTGACCAGGTTACTTTCTGACCCTGGTTTGGACATTAAAGATTAGACATCGGCCCAGATATCCAGTTAATCTGCTTGCCGATCGTACACTCAGCACATTCACATGATGTGACGTGTGACAGTTCCTAAATAAAGACAGGATATGGCTGGATGGAGAGATCGAGCGAGAGACAGCCTCACAGCTGGCATAGCCCTAGTGACCCAAAGGGAAGGCGCTCACATGTTGATGTAATTAGGGCACCAAGCCATGCTGTGTTTCCAAGCTCCTGCCCTGAAGAGTCACTGAGGCAGCTCCTCGTGCTATGATTTCACCGACGCCGGCAGTTTGGAGCTCCTATATTTAAACCAAGATCACTGGATGGGGTCAAGAGTTCAGTCTTGAAGTGCACGTTGTGGTCATGTTTTCAGTAAGAAACAACATCTACATCACAGTTAGGAAACCTGATGATAGTGTGCAGGAGGCTTTTTGCAGTAACAAAATATTGTAGGGGTTCCACTTGGCTCTGTACTCGGCCCAATTTCATTGTGTGTTTTTTTTTGTCTTTAATTCCTCTTCCAAACTGCAACAAAAATTCACTGATCATTTCTGACTATAAGCAGAACGGTGGGCTGTTTACATGTAGATTTTAGTTTCATATTTTTTCCACATTCCTTGCAATGAAGCGGGACTGCATCTTAATATAAAGTGCTTTTTAAATACACAACTCTTTAGTACATTTACATAGACATAAAAATGTGAATAATTTGTTGTAAGTTAGAACTTAAGATCATAATAAATGAATGTAAAATAATGAATTAAATGTATTGACAAAACACTTTTCAGTAACAGAATAATGCTATCACATCATGGCATGAGTTGCAATTATAAATCTGTATATTTTTAAATAAAATGATCAAATGACTGTATAGTTAAGTATAATTTTGCTAAATAGTGTTTATAAATAGTGTTAACATTAATATTGCAAAACATAACATTTAAATTTAAAACAGTTAAAAAAGTAAATGATATAAAATTTGATATATTTTAATCTGTATGATTGTTATTCCATCTTAATAAAAACTTTGGAGTTAAATTTTTTGGAATACAAACAAAACAAAACAAAAAATAGCTACAAATGTATACAAGTATTTACGCGTTTCAATTAATAAATTCCATCAAGTTGAATTGAATAATCCGTACATATTTTAATTGAATAATTTAACAATCCAATTAAAATATGTACGGATTATTCAATTCAATTTGATGGAATTTTACTATTAATTGAAATTCATAAATCTTAAGTGTATGTGGATTGTGCAAAATAGTTTGTATTCTTTAAAGATGTTTCCAGAAACGTTATATTTCAACATAGCCGAGTTAAATAAAAAAAGGCTTGGCAAATATTGTGTAGTAATTTATATATGTAGATATCTAGAAATATTTGTTTCGATTTGTTTGAAAAAAATTGTCTTTTAAAACAGGTATGTGAATTGTTGCATTGAGGTTTACAGGATACTAATACAAATATTACTTAAAAGATTAATTTGTGTTTAATCCTGTTTGATGCGTCTTATTTCAGTAAAAATGTCTCTCTCTTGTAAATGTATATATATTTGCATTTAGTAGATGTTTGCGTGTAATTTCTTTTTGTAATTCTATTTTTGATTAAGTCTGCAATGTGTTCTATTTTATCTATGCATTATATTTTGGAAAAAAAAGTAAAAGTTTATAGTAGATTTAACTCAAAATAAAGGTGAATCGAACAAACAACTTCTCATTTATTAAAAGATTAAACATTAAATACACTGATAAATCTTTGTTTGTTACTTTCCTTGGATAATTTGAGAAGCTCACTTAATTTGTATTTGTAGCACAGACATATTTTGTATAATTATTTATCACACTTCTGATCCTGAGTAATCTAGACAAGGCTTTGTAGACATGTGCATTTCCAACATACTATTTAAGTTACATTAACTTAAAATATTTACTGCTGGATTTGGCTGATGCAATGAACATTTCACATGGTGACAATGTATTTTTCCAGCAAATTCCTAGCAATTTTCCTCATATTTCATATTTTAGGGTATGAACATTTTGTCACAACTTAATTTTAGGGTAAGGAGATTTCTAGTTCCCAGAATGCTTTGCGTGAGATTTAATTGGATAAATTGTTGAATTTATTTCATATAGTGAAATAGAACTAATGCATGTCATATAAGTGTACTCACTTGAGTTATTTTTAATATCTAATTTTATTGGCGCTTCGTTGAATTATGTTTCTGCTAAAAAAAAGTATTTGAGTGGTGTTTACAAGGAAAATTGAGTTGACATTACTCAAGGGTGCAAGACATGTAAAGTCTATTTGGTCAAACACAAATTAGATGAGTTCAAAATATTTAGAAGTCTGATGCAAATAGTTGCCTCGATTTTTTTGGGGAGTAAACCCAAGGCAATATTTTTTTCCAGTGTAACTTAAAATTAGTATTAAAATTTGTATTTATATATTTAGTATTAAAATTGAAACATGGAAATATAACTAGAAAGCGTAAAGATTTACGCATTTCAATTAATAGCGAAATTCCATCAAATTCATTTCAATAATCCATAAATATTATGAAATAAGAATTTTAAATGAGTAAACAAAACTAGAGCTTAATAAAACATTTTGTATAAACCATAAACTTAAATATTCTTTTTTTATTATTATTTATGAATAACTACTATAACTAAATGGTCCATTCCCTTGTTCCATTACGATTTATACAAAATTGTACTCTTTTACTCTGAATTCATAATATGAATAATATATAAGGATTATTCAATTTAATTTGATGGAATTTTACTATTAACTGAAATGCGTAAATCTTGAAAAAAGGCTTAAATTCCAGTCGGTTCAGATATATATTAACATTTTAAATATTGCTCTCAACATTTCACACATATATATATATATATATATATATATAACATAAAACGTACATGTAATTTCTTTGTGCTGTGTGTTGTTTGTGAACCACTGAACATTAATTTTCCTTACAGGTATATGTATTTGCATTATCTTTTTTATTCCACAAGCACAACTAACATCATCCTCGCTGAATATTTCACTTCCATCAGCTCAGATTAGAGCAGAAAGTGGGTCAGATCTCTCGGAGTGATCCGTTTGCAGTTATATGGAGCAGGAAAGGAAAACATTGGCTGAGCAAAGCATCTCTGTTCATTACAGCACTAATAAAGCAGACAATTCTATTCTCATTTAATACAATTCCTTTCAGTTGAACTGAAAAACATACAGGAGTTTGAGAACGTTCCAAAGAACATCTTGTGCATGAACTGAATTGCTATCTTATTGATTGTGTGAATAACGTTTAGTATGTTAATGTGTGTTGTTTTGGAGAGATCGAGCGCTGGCGAGGGAAACGCATGTAACCTCCCTCTGCGGCTCTATAGGCGATTAACAGCACCTCGGCTAATTGGATTTAATGAATGATTTAACATGGCACATCCCGAACAAATCAAACTGCCTCAGTCCTGGCCGTTTACACGCGGGTCAGCGCTCTGTGGTAACAACACGTCTCCGGGCACAGCCCAAGATCCTGAAGGGCCTGAAGACAAACTCATGCTTTACTCTCTCGACTCTCTTCTTCTGTGAGCTTTCATTGCTGCTCTTACAGTTCACACATAAATAATAGAACACAACATATCTCTGTTGTTGGTATATTAACAATGAAAATTGTTTTTAGTAAAAAAACAAAACAAAAAAAAAACATTATTTTGAATGTTTTAATAAAATGTTTTCTAATAATAATAATAATAATGATTACTATACTTTTTTTTGGAACCCTAACACTTATTATATTTAAGCATCATAACAGTAATAATAAAATGGATAACTTAACAATATGATAATTGACAATTTATTCAAATTTAGCAAAATTCACCAAAAGTACATATTTTAAATTAAATTATTTCATATGAATAATAATTATATTAAAATTATAATGATGACATTAACATCATAATATTAAAATAGTTCTTTAATAATAACAACAACAACGTAAACATAACAATAATTATATAAAAATAAATAAATAATTAAGGATAAAAAATAACTTAAATTGTGTTAAGTTCTCTTTAGAGTGTTCAGAGATCAAGCCGGTTATTATTAAACTATTTTATATTATTATTTAATATAATAATAACATATGTATAACACTTGAATACAATAAATAGAATACATTTTATAAAGTTTGACTATTTCAAAATCCCTGTTATATTGTGTTAAAACGTTAACATTTTCTTTATCAAAGTCCAAGCTGAAAATTTGAATGATTTATATTATAAAATAATTATTTTATTAGAAGAATAGAAGAAAATAGTGATGTAATAATAACATGTAACAACACTTAAATAAAATATACATAACATAATTAAAATAAATATAATATACATTTTATATATCGTTTTACTATTTCCATAATCACTGTTAATTTGTGTTAAAATATTTGTAATAATTATAATTTTCAGCTTGGGCTTTGATAAAGAAAATGTTAAAGAAAACGTTGTATTATTGTTGTTATTATATAATGATACTACATATGAAAAATAATAATAATAATAATAACAATAACATGTATAACAGCACAACACTTGTATAAAACAAATATACCGGTAATCCGTTTTATATTATATAGTTTGACTATTTCAAAATCACTGTTAAAATGTGTTTATATATTTAATAATATATTTTTTTAGCTTGGACTTTGATAAAGAAAATGTTAAAATAAAACGTATTATTAATGATAATATAAAATTGTTATTTAATAGTAATAATACTAATGATAATATAATAATAAAATATGTATAACGACACAACACTTGTATAAAACAAACATAATTCATTTTATTTTAGAGTTTGACTATTTCAAAATCCCTGTTATATTGTGTTAAAACGCTAAAATTTTCTGTTAAAAAAAGTAAATATTATCTTTATCAAAGTCCAATAGTTATTTAATGAGAATGAGAAATAGACGAAACTATTTATGTAATACTAATAACATATGTAACAACAATCATACAAAATAAATATAATATACATTTTATATTTAGTTTGACTGTTTCGAAAATCAGTTAAATTGTGTTAAAATATGTAATAATATGTATTAATAATTCAAATTTTCAGCTTGGGTTTTGATAAAGAAACTGTTAAAGAAAACTTTTTATTATTGTTGTTGTCATTATATAATGATAATTTAAAATGGTTATTTAATAATAAATAATAATGATAATAATAATAATAACATATGTTTAAAAAACACTTATATAAAACAAATATAATTAATTATATCAAAGTCCAAGTTTAAATGATTTTTTTGATATTAAACAATTATTTTATAAAATGCTAATAATATAAAAAATTGTTTTTTTAATAATAATAACAGAAGAAAATAGTTATGTAATAAAAACATATGTCTAACAACACATGAAACAAATATAATTAATTTCATATATAGTTTGACTATTTCAAAATCACTATTAAATTGTGTTAAAATATTTAATAATAATAATTATAATTTTCAGCTTGGGCTTTGATAAAGAAAACGTTATTATTGTTGTTATTATTATTAATGATAAGATAAAATAGTAATAATAATAATAATGATATCCATCTTATATAAGTGTTGTTATACATGTTATTATTATTAAATATATATTTTTTTATTTCTTATTGTTAAATAACTTATATTATTATATAAAATAATTATTTCTTAATAAAAATCATTTGAAAATAACTTTTGAACACAATTTAACAGTGATTTTGAAATAGTCAAACGCTATCATATAAAATGTATTATATTTATTTCATTTCAGTGTTGTTATACATATAATATAATATTTTTATATAGTACGACTATTTAATAATCACTGTTAAAATGTTACAAAGTTTCCTTTAGTGTTTGAAGCTTCTCTAACAAAGGGAACACAGTGGCTGGTTGGACTGAGAGAGTGTGACGCCTCACACTGAGAGAGTCGATGTTCAATAGCAGCTTAATGAGGAGTTCTGCCAGCAGGACGTGAGTTGGGGTCATTATCACTCGGTGACTAATGACCACTCCTATACATGCACAATATATCTGAACATTTGATTATACAAACTTTAAATGCTACTCAGTAAAAACAACAACTCGCAAGTGTTAATTAGGCCCGGTATAGAGAAATTCCTGTCCTGGCCCTGTTTGACATGTTGTGTTGCGTTCTCACAGCTCTCTCTCTCCAATCGGCGCCCGGGTCAGCGGCAGGGCAGTGGGTCACGGCAAGCTTTTGATTTTCACACTGTTTCTCCACTGAATGCCACATCAAGTTAATCAGGGTTAACAATCTAGTGCCTTGCTAAAGCACAGGACCCGGCGGCTCAGCGTGACCCAGCGCTGGTGACACAGATGGGGCGATAATCCTCACGCTGGCGGGGAGGACGGGGCCGTCGGCTCGGCTCTAACACTAAACTGAAGCGAAGGCACCGGCAGCCGAGGAAAGTTTAGACTTCCCCACAAACCGTTTTTGTTTTCTGTGGAGCGGACTAACAGTTGTGACTCAGACGCTTTTGTTCAGGGAATATCCGCTGTGGGGAAAGTGTTTGCTAGTGTTCTCGACACTTGTTGTCATAACAACTAAACTGATTAAACAAATTAGTTATTAACTTCTCATTATCAAGAGTACGAGGTTATGCTCATTTTTGAAAGATTGTAAGATCTCGTTAGACATCTGTGGCACTAAGAGACTGTTGTCCTTCCAAACACGCATTTTCTTCTGTAAAACACTAAATATTACCATTGCCATGACTATTCACTCTAAAAAAATCTTGGGTTGAGCCTTTTGGGTATTTTTTTTTTTTTTCAGGTAGTTTTTGTGTTACCCAGACCATGGGTCAGACGTTACAAACCGGTGTTTGAGTAGATATTGTGTTACTCAGATCATGGGTCAGACGTAACAACCCAGTGTTTGAGTAGTTTTTGTGTTGCCCAGATCCTGGGTCAGACGTTACAAACCGGTGTTTGAGTAGTACAAACCGGTGTTTGAGTAGTTTTTGTGTTGCCCAGATAATGGGTCAGATGTAACAACCCAGTGTTTAAGTAGTTTTTGTGTTACCCAGATCATGGGTCAGACATAACAACCCAGTGTTTGAGTAGTTTTTGTGTTACCCAGATCCTGGGTCAGACGTTACAAACCGGTGTTTGAGTAGTTTTTGTGTTGCCCAGATCATGGGTCAGACATAACCCAGTGTATGAGTAGTTTTCGTGTTACCCAGATCATGGGTCAGACGTAACAAACCAGTGTTTGAGTAGATTTTGTGTTGCCCAGATCCTGGGTCAGACATTACAAACAGGTGTTTGAGAAGTTTTTGTGTTGCCCAGATAATGGGTCAGACGTAACAACCCAGTGTTTAAGTAGTTTTTGTGTTACCCAGATCCTGGGTCAGACGTTACAAACCGGTGTTTGAGTAGTTTTTGTGTTGCCCAGATCCTGGGTCAGACGTTACAACCCAGTGTTTAAGTAGATTTTGTGTTGCCCAGATCCTGGGTGAGACATTACAAACCGGTGTTTGAGTAGTTTTTGTGTTGCCCAGATCCTGGGTCAGACGTTACAACCCAGTGTTTGAGTAGTTTTTGTGTTGCCCAGATCCTGGGTCAGACGTTACAACCCAGTGTTTGGTTTGTTTTTGTGTTGCCCAGATCCTGGGTCAGACGTTACAACCCAGTGTTTGAGTAGTTTTTGTGTTGCCCAGATCCTGGGTCAGATGTTACAACCCAGTGTTTGGTTTGTTTTTGTGTTGCCCAGATCCTGGGTCAGACGTTACAACCCAGTGTATGAGTAGTTTTCGTGTTGCCCAGATCATGGGTCAGACGTAACAACCCAGTGTTTGAGTAGTTTTCGTGTTGCCCAGATCATGGGTCAGACGTAACAACCCAGTGTTTGAGTAGTTTTTGTGTTACCAAGATAATGGGTCAAATGTAACAACCCAGTGTTTAAGTAGTTTTTGTGTTACCCAGATCATGGGTCAGACGTAACAACCCAGTGTTTGAGTAGTTTTTGTGTTGCCCAGATCATGGGTCAGACATAACCCAGTGTATGAGTAGTTTTCGTGTTGCCCAGATCATGGGTCAGACGTAACAACCCAGTGTTTGAGTACTTTTTGTGTTACCCAGATCATGGGTCAGACGTAACAACCCAGTGTTTGAGTACTTTTTGTGTTACCCAGATCATGGGTCAGACGTAACAACCCAGTGTTTGAGTACTTTTTGTGTTACCCAGATCATGGGTCAGACGTAACAACCCAGTGTTTGAGTAGATTTTGTGTTGCCCAGATCCTGGGTCAGACATTACAAACAGGTGTTTGAGTAGTTTTTGTGTTGCCCAGATAATGGGTCAGACGTAACAACCCAGTGTTTAAGTAGTTTTTGTGTTACCCAGATCCTGGGTCAGACGTTACAAACCGGTGTTTGAGTAGTTTTTGTGTTGACCAGATCCTGGGTCAGACGTTACAACCCAGTGTTTGAGTAGTTTTTGTGTTGCCCAGATCATGGGTCAGACATAACCCAGTGTATGAGTAGTTTTCGTGTTGCCCAGATCATGGGTCAGACGTAACAACCCAGTGTTTGAGTAGTTTTCGTGTTGCCCAGATCATGGGTCAGACGTAACAACCCAGTGTTTGAGTAGTTTTTGTGTTGCCCAGATCATGGGTCAGACGTAACAACCCAGTGTTTGAGTAGTTTTTGTGTTACCCAGATAATGGGTCAGATGTAACAACCCAGTGTTTGAGTAGTTTTTGTGTTGCCCAGATCATGGGTCAGACATAACCCAGTGTTTGAGTACTTTTTGTGTTACCCAGATCATGGGTCAGACGTAACAACCCAGTGTTTGAGTAGATTTTGTGTTGCCCAGATCCTGGATCAGACATTACAAACAGGTGTTTGAGTAGTTTTTGTGTTGCCCAGATCCTGGGTCAGACGTTACAACCCAGTGTTTGAGTAGTTTTTGTGTTGCCCAGATCATGGGTCAGACATAACCCAGTGTATGAGTAGTTTTCGTGTTGCCCAGATCATGGGTCAGACATAACAACCCAGTGTTTGAGTACTTTTTGTGTTACCCAGATCATGGGTCAGACGTAACAACCCAGTGTTTGAGTACTTTTTGTGTTACCCAGATCATGGGTCAGACGTAACAACCCAGTGTTTGAGTAGTTTTTGTGTTACCCAGATCATGGGTCAAGTATAATGAAAGTATAAATAATCAAGTAACTTTGCTGCTGTACCGTGGGTGAAGCAGGCACAATGATATTACGCAGCGCCTGAAAATAGGCTAACTTGCGTCAACATAACCAACAACCTGCTTGCACAGGGAGCGTGCCTTGTAACCATGGAGACATTTGTGAGAAACAATTCAGAAGATATTTACTTTGGTGCAGATCCTGAACCGTATCTATTTGAACCGGAATACATGCAACTACACAAACTTAGTGCTAGTCACGTTGGAAGTTACCTAGCTAGGGGCCTATTTTCAGGCATTGCGTAATATAATTGCGCCGCTGCACACATGGTACGGCAGCAAAGTTCCTTGATTATTATGCCGGAATGAGAGTATAGTTCCAAGCCATATCGGCCTAGGTCTTAGTACACTATGTAACTACAGAAGAGTCAAGTTATAAATAGGAAAAATATTGAAACTCATTGGTAATTTGTTTGAGTGAGATGCTAACGGCCTAATCAGATACAATGATCTATGCTAAGCTATGCTAAAAGTGCTACCGCCAGACCCGGAGATCGGCTGAATGTATTTGAAAACGGTAAAACTCAACTGTTTAACTCTAGGGGATTTTCAAAAATAGTGGCGTGTTCCTTTAAGATTTATACTAACTGTTTTAAGATCTAGTTTTTTTTTTACTCATTTAAAATTCTTAATTCATAATATGTAAGGATTATTCAATTCAATTTGATAGGATTTTACTATTAATTGAAATGCACAAATCTTGAAAAAAAGCTTTTTTTTTCAGTGTATGTTTAGGTACTAATCCATTAAAATGCAGTATGCAAATTAAAATGCAAATCACACTGCATTTTTTTGTCATTATAACCAAATATTATGCGGTTTTAGTTTAAAAGAATTTAAATACAATTAATTTTATATTATAGAGTTTGACCATTTTAAAATGTTTCCTTAAATATTTTTTTTATCAAAGTACAAACCAAAAATTGTAATGTTTATCAAGTAATTATAATAATAATAATAATAATAATAATAATAATATAAAATAGTCATTTAATAATACAAAAATAGAAGAAAACAGTTACGTAATAATAATAATATGACATATGTATAAAAACACTTTTTCCCCCCTAAAATTATTTTGTCCACTCGACATTCCCTCATCTTCCTGCTACCATAAATCCATGATTTTCAATATTCATATGCATCTCACATCCATTATCGAGGAGGATATTCGACTACAGCCCTCGATCGCACATGTCACCGCACTTCCAGCAAATGTCCCGCTGGATTATTTAAAGGGTTTTTTTTGAGGCAGTGACACTTACATGATTCACAATTTTAAAAGCATCATCCAACACTATTGTATTATCTTAATATTTCATAAAGTATAGTGAAGTGCACTCTGCAATATATTTTTAAAGTCTTAGTCATATTGGTGTTTTTGACATTATTAAATGCGTAAATTGAAAACGGAAAGGTTGACTGAAAGCACACAAAATGGCGCTTGCGAAGTCGCTCGTGTACGAGGTCAAACTTCGGTCAGATCTCGGATGAGCTAACAAACTCTGTTATTTCTCCAGTGTTTATTAAATGTTGAATCTGTATGAACCCAAACAACCCCAAATACGAACTCTCTCTGTCTCTATGAAAGAATTAAGCGAGGTTCATCTGAAGTTCATGTGTCTGGTATCATAGATTTACATGGCCAAGAATAAAAGATGTGTTTTTTTGGGGGGGCTCAAAACTCATCACAGAC
Source organism: Romanogobio albipinnatus (assembly GCA_023566225.1). NCBI lineage: Eukaryota > Metazoa > Chordata > Actinopteri > Cypriniformes > Gobionidae > Romanogobio > Romanogobio albipinnatus. Next base: position 27,533,192 of record CM042263.1, on the reverse strand, counting down.
TGTCATGTCAGCTATGACGTGACATTTTCTGAACTTCTGACCCCGATCGCCGGGTCATCGTTCGGTCAGACCCCTCCTGCGGGCCAGGAGTTGGTTCTCTAAAACATAACCGAAATACCTCGCCATTGCCAGCACGCCGTGTTTTCGCCCCTTCATAACCTGCCCCCTCCTCCGTCTAGAATCAGAGTTCACAGAAAGGCCAGCGGATCTGCCCCGCCCCCAAACATCTTTGCTCCGCCCATCGTTAAGCGACTCCCGAGTTTGGTTTGACGGTTTCGTCAGACAGAAACACAGCGCTCCCTGTTGTTCAGAGCTGGAAAATCTTGCAGACCATTACTTTTTAAAATAACAAATTACATTATTACAGAACAACAGACTACTCCTATATTTGTTCAATATTTCAGCATGATTTTATGGATGATCTTTCAAATATAATATAACATTTTATATTATTTTATACTTCACGGTTAGAGCCCTGTATCATTTACAAATAACAAATAAAATTTTGCATTTAAGTCTTGAGATTAAGCCTCATTATTAATATTTGTTATCAAAAATATTCTTAAATATTTCCCTTCCAAAATATTATGTGCTTAAAAATATGACATAATATTCAACAGGCGATTTAAAAAGGCAAGAATGGTAAAAAAGCTTAATTATAAGAAATATAAATATCAATGCTGTTATAAGCTCCAACTTTACATAAACATAAACAAATATCAATTAAGAAAAATTGTTTAGTTTTCCCTACAAGTTAAATTTTACGTTTGTTAAATTAAATAAGTGTTAAGTTTATTTTTGTGTCTGCACTGGCATACATACATACATACATACATACATACATACATACATACATACATACATATATATATATATGGTTTTATTTTACAAAATTAATATCTGTTGTCATTTAGCATCTCAAGTAACTGATATTTGTGCTGGAAAACAAAAATATATACAAATCTATAACTGATTCTCTGTCTCTCAAACTAAAAAAAAAGCTAAACAAATATATGATGGATTTTTGTTTGAGAAACAGAGAATTATATAATATAGTTATAATATTTTTTTAAACTACGTTTTATCTACAGATGTACAGCAAAATCTGGGATTGATATTTCATTTAATCCTGTAAATAACAGAAAATTTTAGATTTAAAAAAAAATGTTAAACAAAGAAACATTATGACATAAAATAAAGATTCTGCAATACAAGATGAGCCGTGGAACATTTCCCAACTCTTGCTGGAAAACACGAACATCTGGTTAGTTTTATCAGTTCAGCTTTTATGGAGGAAAATTAATGACAAATGTATTTGAAAAAAAACAAAAAAAAGCTTGTTGAATTGCAGTAATTGAAAAAAAAAGAAATGCATTGCATTTTTATGGGTTGGGTTATGGTTGTATATTTAAGCTGTGAATATTTCAATTCAAAACATTCACATATTTTCATTATTAAAAATTCAATACCCCATATTTCACTTCCAAAATATTCTGTCTGTTTAAAAATACGACCTATAATATTCGACAGGCGATTTAAAAGGCAAGCACAGTGCTTTTCTTTAAGTAGCACAATTCAAAAAGCTATACATTTGGCATTAATTTAATTCCATAAACTTTTCATCAATTGTTTCATAAATAATATAATTTATAATGAAAATAACGAACAGAAAAATGCTACATTTTTTAAAAGTTTACATACTGCGTATATGCAGTCTTTGCAAATTAATATTATCAAAATAAATGTGATTTTTTTTTTTATATGAGATTTATTATTTTGATAATAATTATATATTTATAATTTGTATGTGAACATTATTTATTTTATAAAGTGATACATCCTAAAAAGAACGGGGGGAAAAAATAGATTTGTAACAGAAGTGAATCATCCAAATGTAGCCGGCCTGGGATTTTTCCTAGGTCAGTTTATTAAGAGGCGTGGGATAAAAATAGGTTTCATGGGAGAAAAACATAATAGAAAACAAAAAAGAAAAGAAGAGGAAAGACTTGAAAGCCTGTCTTTGTCATGAAGCACCTGCATCGTGATCCCCACCGGAGAGATGAGTCAAACGGGGAATTTTCTGTCCAACACGATTCTGTCTAAATAGATTACTGAAGCTACACTCTAAAAATGCTGGGTTCTTTTAACCCACGTTTGGGTCAAATATGGACAAACCCAACCATTGGGTTTAAAAATTAAAACTAATGGTTTTGTTTGTCCATATTTGACTCAAACATGGGCTGAAACAACCCAGCATTTTTAGAGTGTATTTATTTATTGAATTAAAGAGCATTGTCTTGGATAAATCATATTTTATGTTAATAAAGGGCAATTCCACGGAAAACTGTCACATCCATAACACCAACACAATGCCATGGTATTTAGTTGGCGTTATGGATGTGACATTTTTGCGTGGAATTACCCTAAACCCATTAGATAAATTCAATGTCAAATAAAAATCTGACAAAAATAAAGTGTCAATGATGTAAAACGACTTTCAAAACACAAAAAGACATATATTCGCACTAAAAACTTAAAGAAAATGAATAAACATAAAAAATGTTTCCACATAAAGCTGTATGTCTGGCCACACACTTAAATTATGCAAATTCATGACACACATTATAACACGCATATTAAATATATTAAAACAAAAATGACATTCTACGTTTGCGAATGACAAAATATTTTGTTATAAATAACAAATAAAACCATAAATTATAAAGTCATAACAGAATAATGTTGTGTAGTAGCGATCGTCAATTTCACTAACAAATACTGGCATTTTATCATCCGCCGGTGTAGAAGAGAAAAAGAGAGACATGAAATGTTTGTGGATTTAGAACCATCTCAATATTTCCCATTGTTGAAGGTTTTCTCTGGGTGAAGGACATCCTCTAGTGTACACTTGATGTACTGCTATACATACACAATAATAATCTCAGTCTAATATTGAATCTGTACAAACATCATTGAATGCTTTAGCTTTTATTTCTCTGACTAGAATACATTTGCACGTCCCTATTAAACACCGATCTATTATTAAAGGGTTATTTCTAAAAAAATGAATAATCAAGTGATCTTGTTTGATTCATTTTAGAATCAAATATTGTTCTTGGTATAATAATTATTATTATTGCTGATAAATAATATCATATTCAATCCTGTAACATACAACACCAAAACATTTCGGATATAACAGGATTCACAAAGTATTTCTGAGTAAGACAATGTATTGCTTTTCCAATTATAATGTACATATCTTATGGTACTTTGGGCCTGAGGTGGTGAAATATGCAAATATGCAATATACATAAAAAAAATCCTGAAGCTTGAAAATGACCCATGAAGTTCATCATTTCAAAACTGCATCAGTAATAAAATCTCTTTTATTCAATCATCAATCAGCAACATAGCCCCAACATATATAGTCCTAAACTTAAAGCATTAATCTCTTTATTACTATAAAAACATCATGACACGCATAAACGGATTTTCCCTCGGAATGTGGCCTGTTCGTTCTTAATCATAAAACATTTGATCTACTGCAATTTCCATAGGAAATATAGTAGAAACGCACATTTATAAAAGAGTCTTTGCCTTGATCAAACCTCCGCACAGAGCAGAGATGAAGACCAATCCAAACATTCCCCCTCCTGGTGTCCGTTTGTTTGTAGTTTTGGTCTTACCCCAGTCCTGAAGGCTCTTATTTCTGTCCCTGCAGTGAATGTAGGTTCTCTTCAGCCGTCCCCGGTTCAGCACGTGTTAGTGAATCGATCCCAGACTGCTTACAGATTTATTGCAGTCAAATGTTTAAGTAAACAGCTCGCTCACCAACAACGGCACATTCTAGAAACCAAGAAAGACAATTGTTCATTTTGAAATTGAGATTCATCTGAAAGCTGAATGCATAAACTTGGCTGAGATACAATTATTTGAAAATCTGGAATCTGAGGGTGCTAAAAAAAAAACTAAATATTGAGAAAGTTGTCCAAATAAAGTCCTTAGCAAAGCATATTACTACTAATAATACATTTTTGATATATTTACAAAATATCTTACTTAAAGGAACACGCCACTATTTTTGAAAATAGGCTCATTTTCCCACTCCCCTAGAGTTAAACAGTTGAGTTTTACCGTTTTCGAATCCATTCAGCCGATCTCCGGGTCTGGCGGTAGCACTTTTAGCATCGCTTAGCATAGATCATTGAATCTGATTAGACCGTTAGCATCTCGCTCAAAAAAAATGACCAAAGAGTTTCGATATTTTTCCTATTTAAAACTGAATGGATTCGAAAACGGTAAAACTCAGTTGTTTAACTCTAGGGGAGTTGGAAAATGAGCCTATTTTCAAAAATAGTGGAGTGTTTCTTTAATATCCTAATGATTTTTGGCATAAAAAAACTGATATTTATATTTTTTGAGCCATACAATGTATTTTTGGCTATTGCCACAAATATACCTATGCGACTTATGACTGGTTTTGTGCTCCAGGGTAGTGTTAATTTTGTCACCTATTTTTAATTTAGTCTTAGTCTTGTGCCAAATGTCCTTGTTAGTTTTAGTCATATTTAGTCATTCAAATATCTTTTTTTGTTAGTCAAGTTTTATTCGACCAAAAGTCTAGTCATTTTAGTCAAAGGAAAACTCAATATATTTTGTGGCAAAATAAGTTACATAAAGTACATATAACCTGCATAATGTATGTGCCACAACACCATAGCTAAATGGTTGATTTACAGCGTAGATGCCCAAAATCAGCATTAGCTTATGAGACGCTGGGCAAAAATATTGATTTTGATCTTGATTCAGTATGAATTCATATGTATATAGCCTACTGTACATATAAGGAAAAATAAGTTTGCCTTTTAGCACTATTTTATTATATTTGCTTGCATTCTTTACTATTCACTATTATTAACATTTCAAAATTTCACAAATAAGTAAGCAGTTATGATCTGCAATACTTTTTTGAGCAACTAGACTACATGTATATTTATTAAAGGGCCATACAGGCACCAGTGGGTAATGGCATTACAAGTTAAATTTTTATTTTTCCAGCCACAAAATGACTCTAATGTGCCTCTTTGCAGTGGAATTCTCTATTTTAACCTTAATTAATACACTAATTGTAATATAAATAATACAAATATTAGAAGAAAAATATTTTAAGTGGTCATTAATGGACAATAAGTATTGCACAAATAGTATTTAATACCAAAAGATCTCAAAATATTCAATAAATATTATTGAATTAAAATATAGGCTATTTATTTTAAAAATAGTTAAGGTGTATGGTCACATTTGACCATCAATGAGTATAAGTGTGACTTAATTAATAAGGAATACCTGAGGGCTAAATACAAGAAAAACATTAATATTAATGTTAACAATGTTGCATCTCTACCACTCTCCATAATAAAATGATACTGTAAATGTGGCTGACGTAATACTCAATACACACTATGCTGTAGGCTACTGTTTACCAAAAATTGCTGCAAACACCTGTATAGTGAAGCTGTTGTGTAACTTACGCGGCTTAAAATGTACTGACACAGCGCTAGAAGTATTGAGCGCTCCGGGAACCACGTGACCATGCGCGCCGCCGCGAGATGACAGGAGGAGTATGAGAGAGACCTGTAGCCTACACGAGCAACAGCGCGAACTCTTTCTGAATATTTTGAACAGCTGAATATTCTATCTCATCAAGAAAAAGTAGAGACAATTGTAGACGAAAATGAAGAGAGATTTTATCTTAGTTTTTATTTTATGCAAAACATTTTAGTCTCGTCCTTTTTCGTCAACAATAATGCATGTTAATTTAGTCTTAGTCAGCGTTTTTGGACATTGGTGCGGTCTCGTCATCGTCTCGTCTTCGTCATGGAAAAAAAGGTCGTTGACGAACATATTTAGTCTCGTCTCGTCTGACGAAATTAACACTACTCCAGGGTCACATAGATTACATTTTTTATAATATTAAAACCCCCCATATTTGGATCTACACAAAAATTCAAAACAGCGAATTTCGCTGAAAGGTGACATTGTTGCATTCTGTTACATAGCATGTAGTATACAGTATATAGTGCACAGTAAGATATGCTTCAGATTGATCTCATTAAGTGAGTACCTGTCAGTCTTCAGATTCAGCATCTGTCGGACTGTCCACTGTTACAGGCTCCACCAGACGCTCATAGGACACCACCATCATGATCTGCCAATCATTCATCAGGAGTTATATTTTAACCACAGAGCTGCACAAATGTCTTCAATGCGTGTTCTCACAAACAAGGACTCACGGTAAGTAGGGCAAGCAGACCCATCATCACCCCCATCATCACATAAAGGTCAGAGGTCAGACCGCCGGCCCAGAGAGGACCGAGGATGGTGGCCAGTCCTCCGACAGAGCGGCGAATCCCCTGACTGAATCCTGAGAACAAACAAATAAGGCCTTCGCCTAAGCAAACACTGACTAGCGAACCAGAAAAACTAGAAAAGTTTGTCAAGATGAACTTTGACAAAGCCTTGCCTAAAAGCTGAAAAGAGCCTGAGAGTTCTTTATATTAGCACATTCTTTACACATTAACACAATTTCGGAGGAATTTTCAGACAAAAAAGGTCCATTGTCTGTGGTCAATAGTGTAGTGATGTCTGAGACACAGCTTTCTGTTGGTTAACTTGAACACGCCCTCACACGAAAATTACCAATCGAGTGCAATCTTATTGAAATTACTGGATATCGCCATTGAAAAACGGTAAATGTGATCACTCCTTAAATGTTCAGTTGTTTTAGGCAACTGCTGGGTTACTAGTGTGTTGCTAAGTGGTTGCTAAAGTGCTAATCCACCTGTCACTCAAGTGGCCAATTATGCAGAACTTTAAAGGTTAATGTAATTTAAAGGGATGTGTTATAAAATTTCACCCCAGGTGGAAGGATAAAACGACAGATGGATGGACAGATGGATGGATGACAGACAGACGAAAGGATGGACGGACAGATAAAACAACAGACAGATGGATGGATAGATGGAAGAATAGATGGATGGATGACAGCCAGACGAAAGGATGGACGGACAGATACAACGACAGACAAATGGATAGATAGACAGATGGAAGGATGGATGGATGGACGGATAAAATGCCAGACGGATGGATGGATAGATGGACGGATGGATGGACGGACAGATAAAACGACAGACAAATGGAAAGATAGATAGATGGATGGACGGATAAAATGACAGACGGATGGATAGATGGATGACAGACAGATGGATGGACGGACAGATAAAACGACAGACGGATGGATGACAGATAGATAGATGGATGGATAGATGGACAGATAAAACGACAGACAAATGGAAAGATAGATAGATGGATGGACGGATAAAATGACAGACGGATGGATAGATGGACAGATGGATGACAGACAGATGGATGGACGGACAGATAAAACGACAGACAGATGGATGACAGATAGATAGATGGATGGATAGATGGACAGATAAAATGACAGACAGATGGATGGAAGGATGGATGTTGAATGACAGACAGACGAATGGATGGACGGACAGATAAAATGACAGATGGATGGATGGATGGATAGATGGAAGGATGGATGATAGATGACAGACAGACGAATGGATGTACGGACAGATAAAATGACAGACAGACGGATAGATAGACAGACAGATGGACGGATAAAACAACAGACGGATGGATGGATGGATAGATGGAAGGATGAATGATAAATGACAGACAGACAAAACGACAGACAGACGGATAGATAGACAGATGGATGGATGATAGATAGATGGATGTACGGATAAGACAGACGGATGGATAAATGGAAGGATGGATGATGAATGACAGACAGACAAATGGATGGACGGACAGATAAAATGACAGCCAGATGGATAGATAGACGGATAGATGGATGAATGACATACAGACGAATGGATGGACAGAAAGATAAAACGACAGACAGACAGATAGATAGACAGATGGATGGATGATAGATAGATGGATGGACGGATAAGACAGACGGATGGATAAATGGAAGGATGGATGATGAATGACAGACAGACAAATGGATGGACGGACAGATAAAATGACAGACAGATGGATAGATAGACGGATGGATGGATAGATAGATGGATGGATGGATAAAACGACAGACGGATAGATGGATGGAAGGATGGATGATGAATGACAGACAGACGAATGGATGGACAGACAGATAAAATGATAAACAGATGGATGGATGGAAGGATGGATGATGAATGACAGACAGACAAATGGATGGATGGATGGATAGATAGATGGACGGATAAAACGACAGACGGATGGATGGATGGATAGATGGAAGGATGGATGATAAATGACAGACAGACGAATGGATGTACGGACAGATAAAACGACAGACAGACAGATAGATAGACAGATGGATGGATGATAGATAGATGGATGGATGGACAGATAAGACAGACGGATGGATAAATGGAAGGATGGATGATGAATGACAGGCAGACAAATGGATGGACGGACAGATAAAATGACATACAGACGAGACGAATGGATGGACGGAAAGATAAAACGACAGACAGATAAATGGATGGATGGATGGATGGATAAAATGACAGACGGAAGGATGGATAGATGGATGACAGACAGACAGATAAATGGATGGATGGATGGATGACAGACAGACAGACGGATGGACAGACGGATAGATATATAGATAAATTGCTTTACTACTATGTTGCTAGGCCTGACCTTGCGTCTTCTGTGATGTTATTTTGGAGAAGAGAGACACCTGGGCAACCGCCACAAAAGGAAGGCCCAGGACTTGAAGGAAAACACCAATGATGAACTCTGCCAGCTGCCACGCAAATCCACCTGAACCGAAGAAACATCTGTGAGCCGTGTGGGATTGTACAGCTTATAACCACAACATCTAAAGCTGTGTGTGTCTTACCCTGAGGATTGGCCAGGAAGATCAGGCACCAGACGCAGGAAATATTGCAGAGGATGAGGCCGACGGCCAGCACGACTCGCTCCGCCACACGCTTGCTCAACCAGCGCACGAACAGGAAGCCGGCGATCACCTCCACGCCACACACACAGTACATGATGCTGTTCTCCAACTCGCCGAAGTTAAAGAATTTCTGCGTCAGAGGAGTCACCATCGTCTAGAGGGGCAGTGACATCTCATTAAATATCACACACAATAAATAGCCATAAAAAGCATTTTATTTTCTAAATGAATTACTGAATTTGAATTGGATGTAGAATTGTAATTGAAATTTGAATTTAAGGAAGAAGAAACAAAAATATGTTTTAAATCTCAAAATAAAGGTTTAAAGTATTTAATTTATATTAATTGCAATATATGTAATAAAATAACTTTCATTTTATGGACAAACTAAGTGGTGCAATATTGCAAATTTGCTTTTTTTTTTATTGCATAATCAGTTAAAAATTAATGGACTTTTTTTTGTTTTTCCACAAAACTTTTGTGTGACTGTGTTGAATCTAAATTACAATTCAATACATCCCACAGTGTCATTTCAATTCAAAATCCTGTGGGCATGTTGTTGTTTCAATTCAAATTACAATATAAATCCAGTTCAACATTTCTGTGGAGCTTGTGTCAAATTCGATTTAAATTCCAAAACAAATCTTAATTGATTCAATTTAAATTCAACATTTTGTGGAATGTGTGGCAAACTAAAAATGTTAAATTCGAGTTCAAATCAAATGAAATTCAAATCCCCAAAAAACTTTGTATGTGAGTGAGTGTGTGTGTGTGTGTGTGTGTGTGTGTGTGCGCATGAGGGTGTGTATATGAGTGCGTGCGTGTATGTCTGTGTGTGAGACTGTGAGTGTTAAGCCTTGTTTATACTTTTGCCTGGCTCCGCAGCGTGAGCCTCCACTCACTGTGCGCACTCCTCACCAAACGGACGAGGCGTTTATTCTCGACGCGCTCGCCGTTCTTTGAAACTCTTTGAAACGACAGAGGGCGACTCGGAGTAATTGTTCTATAAACCATCAGGAAACAGCGGTGAGAAGAAGTAGAAGAATGTACACAGGTGACGATATTTATTTTAGTACACTTCACCAAAAACCACATTATAAAAGAATTGTGTAAAACTCAGTAACCCTTGATATTATTACTTGTGACATTAGAACAAAATGTATGCACACATGTATACAACTAAATTAACGATCTCAATCTGATTTCACAAAACATTTTCATTTAGTTTAGTGAACATTCTTATTAAACATGGATCTTTATTTTCAATAAAAGGGCTTATTTCTGCGTTTGTAGGCTCATTTTGTAAATATAAGCAACTGATTTGTACGTGCAAACTGGGTGCCCGTGTGATGAGACGTCGGGAGCGCAACTACCCAGTGCCAGAGGGGTATGCAGCAACAATTTTGGCGCCCCCCAAATAACAAATAAATAAGTGAGCCGGACATCATTATGTATGGGCAGTAAATAATAAAGGTTTATTTTAAAGTATATTAGCCACTGTAGGCCTACCATAATTATACATGTAGTATATTATGCAGGTATGTACATATACATTTTATATATATATATTTTTTTTTTTTCATCATAGAAATATGAAATGTTGGGAAATTTGTAATTATTCCAGGCCTATGAAACTATAAAATTGCCAGTAGTTGGCTGCGTAATGGATTCTAGAATCATTCAACTAATTCGTTTTAACCAACTGTTCAAAAACGGTGAATATTTCGAGAACGAAACCTATACTTTGTTTGAATCTATTTTTGTTGGAAAAATAGAGCAAAACTGTAAAAAATGACAACTTGTTGTTTATTGAACTGTTGTATAAAATGAATATCGCATTTTGCAATCGTGCTGATATAGGCTAGCTACTAAATAGCACTGCTTACCTCATAATTTTCCTCTTTAATTACTTACAAACGAATGTTTATTTTTTTTGTTCGTTATTAGCCAATTTTTTATGAAAATACAACAACAATAAAATAGTACAATGAAAAAACTTGCGTATATTAAACTTTTGTTTAAAAAACGAATAAGACAGATGACATAAAATTGCTATACCCGAATTATAACAAATACATAAAAGATATTTGGAAATTCCTCTTTAAAAACAGGGAACCCTCAGTTAGTGTTTTTTTATTTTTATTAACAAAAATGATCTTGTGCTTGTGCTTCCGCTATTGTCCTGTCAATCATCTCGCTCACGGCTATGATTACGGTTACAGTAAAATTTTAATTCACCATTATCGGTTCCCATCCTCAGCCGATCTGCATGACAGTTTTTGCAATGACTATCAATACTAGATAAATGGGCAAGTGAAAAGGCACGCCATGTTACAATTTAGTAGGAACTAAAGAGCGCTCTAGAATGTTTGATAGCAACATTGTTACTAGTATTGGGCATTGAGAACCAGTTCCTACTTGGAATCGTTATAAAAATTCAGATCCGATCATAACGTTAATGTTTGTCAATTTGTGACTGATTTTTTATTAGTTTACATTGTTTATATATATATATATATATATATATATATATATATATATATATATATATATATATATATATATATATATATATATAGATTAAGTATTTGAACACCCTGCTATTTTGCAAGTTCTCCCACTTGGAAATCATGGAGGGGTCTGAAATTGTCATCGTAGGTGGATGTCCACTGTGAGAGACATAATCTAAAAAAAAAAAGTCCAGAAATCACAATATATGATTTTTTAACTATTTATTTGTATGATACAGCTGCAAATAAGTATTTGAACACCTGTCTATCAGCTAGAATTCTGACCCTCAAAGACCTGTTAGTCTGCCTTTAAAATGTCCACCTCCACTCCATTTATTATCCTAAATTAGATGCACCTGTTTGAGGTCGTTAGCTGCATAAAGACACCTGTCCACCCCATACAATCAGTAAGAATCCAACTACTAACATGGCCAAGACCAAAGAGCTGTCCAAAGACACTAGAGACAAAATTGTACACCTCCACAAGGCTGGAAAGGGCTACGGGGAAATTGCCAAGCAGCTTGTTGAAAAAAGGTCCACTGTTGGAGCAATCATTAGAAAATGGAAGAAGCTAAACATCTCCCTCGGACTGGGGCTCCATGCAAGATCTCACCTCGTGGGGTCTCAATGATCCTAAACAAGGTGAGAAATCAGCCCAGAACTACATGGGAGGAGCTGGTCAATGACCTGAAAAGAGCTGGGACCACCGTTTCCAAGGTTACTGTTGGTAATACACTAAGACGTCATGGTTTGAAATCATGCATGGCACGGAAGGTTCCCCTGCTTAAACCAGCACATGTCAAGGCCCGTCTTAAGTTTGCCAATGACCATTTGGATGATCCAGAGGAGTCATGGGAGAAAGTCATGTGGTCAGATGAGACCAAAATAGAACTTTTTGGTCATAATTCCACTAAACGTGTTTGGAGGAAGAAGAATGATGAGTACCATCCCAAGAACACCATCCCTACTGTGAAGCATGGGGGTGGTAGCATCATGCTTTGGGGGTGTTTTTCTGCACATGGGACAGGGCGACTGCACTGTATTAAGGAGAGGATGACCGGCGCCATGTATTGCGAGATTTTGGGGAACAACCTCCTTCCCTCAGTTAGAGCATTGAAGATGGGTCGAGGCTGGGTCTTCCAACATGACAATGACCCGAAGCACACAGCCAGGATAACCAAGCTGTAACTGTCAAAGGACATCCTTTTTTTTGTTGAGATGGGTACTTATGTTTTTGTTATAAATTCATTTCAATTTTGAGTTTATTCAATTTAGAAACAAATGTATTTATAATGTATCCCGTTTGAAATGTTTGAAATTGGGGGTGGGATTTAGGAGAAGTAATGTGTCACATGACCCGGTTGAGTTAAGAGCGGGTCTGCGTGATTTTGGCAAGGTCGAGCATGAACACAGAGAAATTACATATAGCCTGAAGAGAATTGTTTTTGTCTGCATGGTCTGAGAGGCGCACACAGTAATTTAACTCTATATACTTCATAATGTCTATGGTGATGTTTTGTATTGTATTTTTTTAATTGGGTTATCATTTCAACCTAATCGTAGTTTATATTTACAAGTGACACAGTGGTGAATAGTTACAAGGGTTTTTGATCTGAGAGTAGGAGTTAAGTAACCACGTACTAAAGTGTTTTGCTTTGTCAGTTCATGAAGAAAAATTGCAATGAAGGAATCAAGCGAGCAAATTGAGTACTTTCAGGCAGAATTGACTAGCTTAACTGAACAGTTAAGTTCTCAGACTGATGATGCTGAAAGGGAAAGATTAGAGTCACTCATAAGGGATATTCAAGCTAAAATACAGTCACTTCAAATAGCAATGAAAGAACCTACTTCTACTTCCACTTCAAGAAGCTATGAACCCAGAAAATCGTCACAAGAGAGAAAGTTAACACCCAAAATGCAGGAGCTTAAGTATGAAGGTATTTTTGGTGCAAAACAACTGAGCACGCGTGAGAGTGGAATTTGTAGCTGTAGATCACATCCACACATGTGCACCAATAAATTTGAAGTCACAGAGAAAAATATTTTAGGAGTTGTAAACTTGTAGACTTTTTTTCTCACTTACAAACACAACGCAACAGTTGCACCTTCACACATTCTTCACTGCAGGCGCACAAATCCTGTTCTACGAATCACACATGAAGAAACTCATACGCTCACATTTTTGCTAGAGTTGCTGCAGTAAATATGGTGCAAAACGCATTCACACACCCGTATCAAAAATGTGAAGTCACAGACAAATTTTGCACATCCGCAAATGAATATGTGAATCCATGCAATGAGAGTTGCACACTTGTAGAATATTTGGTCACAAATTTTGTTTTTTTCTTGGATATTTTTCTAACACAATCACAAGTCCAATCACTACAACTGCTTGAATCTGCTGCTACGAGTCTCAAACGCAGTTTTTTCGCCTTCAAGTGACAAGTTCCGCGCGCTCTCACTTTTGCACCATATACTACGCGAAATGTGGAGCAAAAGAGATTTGTGCATCTGTAAGGCAGCGGTTCAGAGAGCAGAGAATTTCGGCCAATCAGAAGAGCTCTTTTAAACCGGTGGCGTGCGACCCAGAACGGGAAAAATACATGAGCAATCTCTCCCTAGCAGGCGAAGTCAACTTGTTCCTCTACATAGTAAAACATAGTATACTATAATTAATGGATATATATAGTATAACTGTATAATTAATGCACAATTGTACAATTAATATACAATTCAAGCAAGTAGCCTACAGACACCTACATTAACATGGTTAATGAAAACATGAATCAGGATATGAATTATACATCGCGCGTTGTGAGCTTTTATAAGCACCAAGTTCCCGTATGAACGGAACGGACCAATTATCTGCGCAACATGACTGAAGCCCGGTTCATTTAATTGTGCATGCATGGCGCGCGGATAACCATAAACTCCATTAACACTCCAAAATATGTGTGAGCCGTACCTATCGCAAAACACTGAGTCTGAGAAAACATCCTCCTGCACCAACATAAAAATAAGCGTTTTAATAAACTACTCATGACCACCTTTAGTAGATCTCACATTCTACTGTAGCCTATTTATTATGTTAAATGTTGATTAACTTTATAATAGATACATTTATAATAGAATATAAGATAAGGGAATAGGTTTGTAAGATTTATATTACATCTGTGGCATGTTGTGGTGGCTATAGTTTCTATGTGTAGGATGCTATTTTTCATAACTAATGCTATAGATAAAAAATGTTACCGTTGGCATTATGCTAATGAGGAGACATCAGTGGTCTCACCTGTAATTGTTTTTAATTACTTGTTACTTATTAATTGTAATTACTTTGAATGTGGATTTTGCAAAAATAAACCCTAAATGGTTCACACTTCAACCCCCCAATTATAATTGATGTAGCCAAAAACTCTCCAGCTGCTTTTGTAACCAGAAGCTTTAGCTTAGGCTTCCTGAAAACAAGGAAAGTACTGGAGATGTATTTTATTTTATTTCAAATTATCATGAACTAATACTCTTTTCAGCTGTGTTAAGACTTAAAGCAGATTGCCACGTTTCAGTAATGTTTTATATCCTGGTGATGCATACATTTAATCACTGCATTTGTCTTATTAAAGATCAGGGAAAAAGCAAGAGTATTATTTCATTCTGGGCTCCAAAGGGTCAGCCCCTTAAAAAGAGTGCCAGATCAGAGGCGGAGACAGTGGAAGAGGTAATGACAAAACAGGGAAGAAGAAAGCATTAAATGGAGCAGCCACCTATAGGTGTACTTTTAAAAGTGAGTGGTCAACCACATGGCCATTCATCGCCATAGGCACCACCAGCTCCTACTACTGCAGACAGGAGAGCTCATGTGCCTATCAAGGTGTGACAGATATGAACAGGCATGCAAAAAGTAAAGGGCATCAGGCCAAAGAACAGGCACTTCAGTCAACGAGCGGCATCTTCTATTTGTGCTGGTCATTTATGAACAATAGGTAAAATTGGGGCAGAGGGGCGGCTGCTGCAAATATTTGAGTGGCTCCTCCCCTAACAGATACAATCTCACTCCAAACTTTTGATAAAAATTGAGTCCTGGAAAGGTATGTTTTTTTCTCTCTCCCCCTGCAATCACTCACCGTTATACATTTGTCTAAGTAGTTTTAATAAGTGCACTGGTCAACTAAGATGGTAATCATTGCTTCTTAGTTGGGTTAGCCTTTCTTGTTTCACAAAATGTAACGCTAACACTAGCCTATCTGTACTTTTAAGTTTGCTATCCAATTGTCTCATAATGAATTATTCTCTCATATTAAGTAATGTATTCCTTATTTTCTCAGCTTAACCTTCTAGAAAAATGACAGAACAGGGTCTTCACAAGTAACTTATGCACCCAAAGACTACCATGTGTACCATGTTTTTCTTTTCTTTTTTGGTGGATGATAACATAATAGAAATACCATAGTAAAGTAAAGGGATATTATTTGCCCAGTAGGCCTAATTGGAAGCTGCAGTGAGTCACAGAGCAGGTTAATTAACATTTTATAAAGCCTATATTGTATTTCTATAAATGTTATCATCCACCAAAAACAAACCAAACCAAAAAAGAAAAGAAAAACATGGTACACATGGTAGTCTTACAATGGGTGCATAAGTTACTTGATATGATAAGCAACCTCATTGAATGGATTCACATATTCATTTGCGGATGTGCAAAATTTGTCTGTGACTTCACATTTTTGATACGGGTGTGTGAATGCGTTTTGCACCATATTTACTGCAGCAACTGTAGCAAAAATGTGAGCGTATGAGTTTCTTCATGTGTGATTCGTAGAACAGGAGTTGTGCGCCTGCAGTGAAGAATGTGTGAAGGTGTAACTGTTCCGTTGTGTTTGTAAGTGAGAAAAAAGTCTACAAGTTTACAACTCCTAAAATATTTTTCTCTGTGACTTCAAATTTATTGGTGCACATGTGTGGATATGATCTACAGCTACAAATTCCACTCTCACGCGTGCTCCGTTGTTTTGCACCAAAAATACCTTCATACTTAAGCAGCAAGAAGTTTCTCAGAAGGAGAGTAAATTCATCAAGCTGTATGAAAGCTGGAGAGAACAAGTGAGAATTACTCGTACCAAACTTAAGGATGAGTGCTCCGACCAAGACTTAGGTGACATGATGGATAGTGTTGAAGGGCTGGAAACTCAAGTGAAAAAAATGTATGAACTTATACGATCTCAATCAGTACCTTGGGAACCTGGGATTAGAATTTTTAAAAAAGGATGTCCTTTGACAGTTACACAAAGGAGTGGCTCTGTAAGAAGCATATCAAGGTTCTCATATCAAGCGACAGGCCAGAAACCTGACTGATCTAGAGAAGATCTGTGTGGAGGAGTGGGCCAAAATCCCTCCTGCAGTGTGTGCAAACCTGGTGAAAAACTACAGGAAACGTTTGACCTCTGTAATTGCAAACAAAGGCTACTGTACCAAATATTAACATTGATTTTCTCAGGTGTTCAAATACTTATTTGCAGCTGTATCATACAAATAAATAGTTAAAAAATCATACATTGTGATTTCATGTCTCTCACAGTGGACATGCACCTAGGATGACAATTTCAGACCCCTCCATGATTTCTAAGTGGGAGAACTTGCAAAATAGCAGGGTGTTCAAATACTTATTTTCCTCACTGTATATATATATATATTAACAATGTAAACAAATAAAAAAACAGTCACAAATTGACAAACATTAACGTTCTGATCGGATTCCAATAAAGAAATGAAAAGAAAGATAAGAATCAGAATTTTTATAACGATTCCAAGTAGGAACCGGTTCTCAATGCCCAATACTAGTAACAATGTTGCTATCAAACATTCTAGAGCGCTCTTTAGTTCCTACTAAATTGTAACATGGCGTGCCTTTTCACTTGCCCATTTATCTAGCATTGATAGTCATTGCAAAAACTGTCATGCAGATCGGCTGAGGATGGGAACCGATAATGGTGAATTAAAATGTTACTGTAACCGTAATCATAGCCGTGAGCGAGATGATTGACAGGACAATAGCGGAGGCACAAGCGCAAGATCACTTTTGTTAAAAAAAAAACCAAACAAACTGAGGGTTCCCTGTTTTAAAGGGGAATTTCCAAATATCTTTTATTTATTTGTTATAATTCGGGTATAGCAATTTTATGTCATCCGTCTTATTCGTTTTTTAAACAAAAGTTTAATATACGTGAGTTTTTTCATTGTACTATTTTATTGTTGTTGTATTTTCATTAAAAATTGGCTAATAACGAACAAAAAAAATAAACATTCGTTTGAAAGTAATTAAAGAGGAAATTATGAGGTAAGCAGTGCTATTTAGTAGCTAGCCTATATCAGCACGATTGCAAAATGCGATATTCATTTTATACAACAGTTCAATAAACAACAAGTTGTCATTTTTTACAGTTTTGCTCTTTAATTTAATTCTTATAACAGCCATAGCCTTGTGTATCGTGGTAAATAGTGTAATTACTTAAAAAGATGGGCAACAATATGTAACGTTACTTTATAAGAGGTGTGCCCTAAAAAGTGAGCATGCAATTTGGAGAACACCAAGGAAAGAGCACCTTCTTTTCGTCTGTTTGGATACTTCAAACACAAGTTTGCACTGCCTGTGTGGTGTACCTGTTTAGCCTACGCGTTCTTAACGTGCGTTCTTAAGCTCTGGGGTCACGGAAAGCGCGCGTCGGAAACGTGCGTTTTTTAAATAGCAAATTATGCGTCAAATGCTGTCAAATCGCACGCTTTTGACGTGTCAATGCGCAATCAGATGCCCGCCCGCCAGGCGCGCCCACTCGCGATATTTCATTATTATCCAAAATTCTATTATGGAATCTTATGAGGGCGCCTACTCTAGCCTGTTAGCCCTCTAAAATGTTATATATTATTGAGGAAATACAGAAATGATTTAGAAACACACAACAGTAGCTACATATAGAAAATATCCCCCCAGTTTTTTTTTTTTTTTTTTTACCATCGCTTTGGCGCCCCCAAGGTGCTGCGCCGCATATAGCGCATATCCACTTTTTCGCCACTGTGAGACGTCATGCTCGGCTAGAATCGCCTAGAACTCATGCATCTTCGAATGCTGAGCCGCGCGAAGAGTAAAAAAAAACGTGCTGCACACCGCCACGCAAAATGGGGTCTCGTGCACTCAACGCACACTACCGCCCACTTCGCAATGACGTTATTTTTGCCGCCCCGCACCCTCGCGCTCTTGAGGACACGTTGATTATGAACAAGGCTTTAGTGTGTTTGTATGAGTGTGTGTGCATGTGTGTGTGTGAGTGTTAGTGTGTTTGTGTGTGAGAGAGTGTGTGTGTGAGTGTGTGTGTGTGTGTGTGAGTGTGTGTGTGTGTGTGTGTGTGTGTGGTGTTCACCTCCAGAGCGGTCTGATTAAACAGTGTGATGAACTGAGCCGCCAGCAGCACCACCACCTCCTCTCTGAGGAACTCTGAAAGGAAAGACAATCAAACACACATTAAGCCAAACTGACTCTCATAGACTTTACAGTACAATGACTAGGTTTCCAGATTCAGTTTAGCTTCAAACTGATCCGAGCATTTATTGTGTTTCTACAGCACCAAACAAACCTCTTATAATCAAAGATCATTAAGTTGTAAAGAAGCTTTGAAAGTCTAATAACACATTCTACAGTATCATCATCATATTAGCATACCAAGTCAATTTGTCTGCTTATAATTTTTAAATAAAAAAATAAGATAGTAACAGTTTCATAGGATAAAGGTGTATTAAAACTTCAATTGACCGATTAAAAATTAATTACTATTCAATAAATTCCACTTAGTGTCATTTCAATTCAAAATTCTGTAGCGATTCCAATTCAAATGTAAATCAATTTAAATTCAAATCCATTTAATCCTAGTTCAACATTCTGTAAATTAAAATTGTTAAATTTAAATTCCAGTTCCAATTCAAATCCCAAATAAAAAAACACTCCCCATTATAGAATTTTAATATTTAATGGGACACAAAATTTGTCTTATTCTCAGCTAAGGCTTCATTAACCCTTTCATACCCAAGTTATTCTAGCTGAGCCCCCAGCGTTTCCATGGTGACGTGTCATGCTTGGCACGTGACAAACCACAGCCACAATAGCGCTGTATGACATATGTATCGTTTTTATTTAGTTTTCCCTTTTCTATTCAAAAAATTAACTTGTTAAATATAATCATGAACTATCTGACATTCTGATTCTCAAATATGTGGACGTGAATGCGTTTTGGCATTTAAACACCTTTATTGTGATCATGTTAGCTGATCAATAACGATGTTTGCTTCTATTTTTCTGTATAGTAATATGCAGCCATGTGCCTTCTCTGATGACGAGGGCGGGGCAACCTGTCACTCCCATGAGATCCACCAATAGCAAACCACAACCATCCAATCAATTCGCCGCGGACAAAATCAAGCCCCTCCCTACATTTGTTCTTGTTTGAGAAGCGCTTCACTCAGATATACGGAACAATAGAGAAGAAAAGATGAGTGCAACTTCCCTTTCATGCAGACTTTAAAGGGTTAGTTCAGCCAAAAATGAAAATTAGCCCATGATTTACTCACATTCAAGTCATCCTAGGTGTATATGACATTCTTCTTTCAGACGGATAAAATGAGAGTTATATTAAAAATGTCCTGGCTCTTCCAAGCTTTATAATGGCAGTGATTTTTTGCCTGTTTTTGAAGTCCATAAAAGTGCATCTATCCATCATATAACTGCATCACACAGCTCCGAGGGGTTAATAAAGGCCTTCTGAAGTGAAGTGGCGTGTTTGTGTAAGAAAAATATCCATATTTAAAACTTTATAAAGTCAATTATCTTGCCTCCGCCAGACCGCCTTGTGTAGTGCCACTTGCAGTTCAAAAGCTTATGCTACTTTTGATGTTTATACGTTTATATTTTACTTTATAAAGTTTTAAATATGGATATTTTTCTTACACAAACGTGCCACTTTGCTTAAGAAGGCTTTTAATAACCTTTAATAAAGTGGAGCAGTTATATGATGGATAGATGCACTTTTATGGACTTCCATTATAAAGCTTGGATTAACCAGGATATTTTTAATATAACTCTCATTTTATCCGTCTGAAAGAAGAATGTCATATACACCTAGGATGACTTCAGGGTGAGTAAATCATGGGCTAATTTTCATTTTTGGGTGAACAATCCCTTTAAGACAGACAGACTTGTTCTAAATGTTATTATTTCTGATTTTGAGAATATGTAATCGGTCACCTCTGCTGGCACTGAAGTTCTTGAAGGGACTTGAGCTGACGTCCTCCGGCGGAGGTGAAGGCGGAGGGGAAACAGGAGTCACATCGCCATTGGCCATTGAAGAGGCTCTGGACTGGACACTTGTGACCGCCCCGTATGACCCAGTGAGCTCATTTGGCCCAACCAAAGGTTTGCCCTCTCCGTCCTCCTCCTCTTCTTCCTGCTCCACCTCTTCCCGCACAGCTCCGTTCCTCTGACGCCTGTCATCTTGAGGAGTGAAGTCCCAGTACATGAACAGGACTACAAACTGAAGGAGGATCCACAGCAGGCACATGAAGAGCTGAAACACAGTAAATCCGTTTGGGTAACGCCCACAGACGTTTCAAACTATGCCGACTGGGACGCTTCGGTGTCTTACCCCTGGGGAAGTGTATTTGTTCACTGTAAAAGGTCCGACCTGGAAGTCACAGAGTCTGAGAAAGATATTGAATGCGGGACCTAGAAAACAACAGGAAAAGTTAGCATGCGGAAAACACTAAATTAATACCGAAATTACGAGAAAAAAAAAGAAAAGTATTTTCATATACACAACTGTTCAAAAGTTTGTGGTCAGTAAGATTTTTTTTAAAGAAATTAATACTTTTTATTATATGCAGGGCTCCAGACTGCAACCAAATGCATTTTTTTGCTACCTTTTTTCCCGCTGGTGCGACTAATTTTGTTAGTGGTTAGACAACCATGTTGCCCAACTGATAAGAGCTTCCATTTCTGTTACATATGAAAAACATCAAACGGCAAACGAAGCAAAGGCGGAATGGACCCATGCTACTGGTTTGAGCTGCGCTGAGTGGACCTTTCATCAGCTTCCAGCAATAATAGTTGTAGGCCACTTTGTGTCTAACGAGCATTTTTATTTTAAAGGGATCCCATGGTGTTAAGACTTGTATGGCTTAATATAACATTAATGATGTCTCTTACTGAAATATGTAGTAGAAATCCCAAGAAAGATCCACGTTATTTAAAAAATCCATTATAAATTTGGACAATGGCCGGCGCCATTATGTTTGCGTTCTAGGTTGATGACATAGAATGGTTGCACGGTGCACCTGACAATGAACTGGCTCTACCCGTAGCTATTTTTACCACAACACACCTCGAAAAATGTTTCAGAGTTAAACAAAACCAATCAATTGCTTTGTAGTTGCATTTAAAACACATTTAAACTAACATGTGCACACAAACATTCTCTCTCACACACACACACACATCTGACAGACTGCTCTGTCAGAATCGAGATGTGTTATGGGCTGCCCTCGTCAGTATCCAGGACAGGGGCTGAATCTGAAATCGCCCCCTAAAACCTCAATCACTATTCCCTACGTTATCCACTTATACAGTTCACTTGATGAGTGAATGAAAACGAGTGAGTGAATTCGGACAGCTGTTGTGTGTACATCAGCTGTTCACTCATTATTGCGGTGCAATGTGGGATTGAATGAGTGCACTCAATAACGTCCACTATGGTTTCGGACACCACTACAAATGGCTGTCCCCTCAAACAACGCCCTATTTGAGGGTATATTTCGGATTCAGCGAGGGAGAGTGCTGGCCTGCCGAATCGGAACCAGGTGACAAACTAGGCAAGTCAACCGCATGTATAACATTACAGCTGATTGAGCGTGTGCGCGGATGTGTGTGTGTGAGAGCGCGCGCCGATATATTGGTGTGCCGAGTGCAACCATTCTACGTCATCAACCTAGAATGCAAACAAAATGGCGCCGCCCATTGTCCAAATGTATAATGGATTTTTTAAATAACGTGGATCTTTCATGGGATTTCTACTACATATTTCAGTAAGAGACATAATTTATGTTATATTAAGCCATACAAGTCTTAACACCATGGGATCCCTTTAAAAAGACATGAAAAGACCACTATAACCAGTAGATGGCTGCAGAGGAGCACTTATTGACTTATTAGCCTATTCCACTCTTTAAAGGGATAGTTCACTCAAAAATTTTAATTAGCCCATGATTCACTCACCCTCAAGTCATCCTAGGTGTATATGACATTCTTCTTTCAGACTAATAAAATCAGAGTAATATTAAAAAATGTCCTGACTCTTCCAAACTTTATAATGGCAGTGAAAGGCTGTTTCTGTTTCGAAGTCCATCTATCCATCATATAACTTCTCCACACGGCTCCGGGGGGTTAATGCAGGCCTTCTGAAGCAAAGCATTGCGTTTGTGAGAAAAATATCCATATTTAAAACTTTACAAACTGTAATCTCTAACTTCCACTAACTGTCATACACGCGTTCACAAGAGACTGGCATTCCAGCGTATGACATTGGTTATGTTGACGGAAGGTAGCCTATTTCTGGTGCTGCGTAATATCATTGCGCCGCTGCACCCATGGTACAGCAGCAAAGTTCCTTGATTATTACGCAGGAATTGGAGTATAGTTCCTAGCCATATCGGCCTAAAAAAAATCAAGAGAGTTTTAAATAACAAAAATACAGAAACTCTTTGGTCATTTTTTTGAGCGAGATGCTAACGGTCTAATCAGATTCAATGATCTTTTCTAAGCTAAAAGTGCTACCACCAGACCCGGAGATCAGCTGAATGGATTCGAAAACGGTAAAACTCAACTGTTTAACTCTAATGAGCCTATTTTCAAAAAAAAGTTGAGTGTTACTTTAAGGAGTGGAAATGGCTAATAGGGACTTTAAGCAACAGCTGCGAATGGAACGGCAACGGTGTTCTAACGTTGTATTGCGCATGCGCGACTTAAACTGCCACTTCGTGACGTTCTACTGTAACCGTCTACTACGGGAGAACAGCTGATTTGCCGTAGTCATTACAACGTGAAAGATTAGGTAAGTAAATGTTATGTTTTATGGTATATGACATTGTAATTGCATCAGTATATGATTGTACCACTAGTCTTTTATTTAATCAGTGTTGATATGTTTTAAACTTAAGCTAATTTGAACGTTTTTTTCCGTTTGTACAAAGATATGTCTGCTGTTGGCAACAACACCTCAGGCAGCATTGAGATTAGAGCTGATGTGAAGCGAACAATATAAGTATTGCCTAAACATCCTCTTAAAAAACATGTTAAATGTTTTACTATGCTATAGAAATATTTTTTAATGTTGGGTAAAGAAATAGATTAATACATTAATTATTAGTTATTATTATTACTTATCTTACATGACAGTTAATTATACTTACTTTTCAAAAGTGAGCTATAGCTACTTCATGTTTCTTGTTGATTAGAGCCCCTATGGAGTGGACAGAGAAGCATGATGTACTTCTCTGTAGAGAAATCCTAGTCACAGAACCATACAGGTACAAGAAGGGCAGTGTTGACAAGGGCAAGGCCTGGTCTACAATAGCAAACACACTGAATTGCTCTCAAGATCCTAAATTTAAGGTTATGCAGAGGTCAGTAAGGGAGAGATTCACCTTGATACAGGTGAAATACAAGGCCAGAAATAACAAAGATGAGAAGAGCAGTGGCACATCAACAGAAACAACAGAGCTTGATGATCTCATAGAAGAAATAACAGAAAAAGAAAGAGCAGCCGAGGAAAACAAATGGAGTGATGAGAATACAAGGAAGTTAGAGACATACAGGGCCAAAGCAGAAGAGGCAAGGAAGAGGGCCATGGAGAGGGTGAGCCAGACCAACAGGAGGCTTAGTGAAGAGGGAGAGGACTGGAGAAACGACAAACGTAGGAGAAGGAGTGACACTATTGAGTTTTTGAGGGAGAGAAGCCAGACTGAGAGGGTTCTAAGGGAAAAGGAATTGGAATAAAAAAAAATACAAGTTGAAGAGCAAGCAAAAGCAGCACAACAGGCACAAAGGCAGATGAATGAAATGATGCAACTAATGCAGCAACAGCAAATGCAGGCAATGCAGACTATGCTACTTCAGCAACAGCAAGGGCAAGCATTACTTAGTCTCATTGAAAATATGTCAAAGAAAGTGATTATTTTATTCTTTCAGTCTTTTGCAATTTGAAAAAAAAAAACCATGTATTTGTGACTTCATACGCAAAACATTTTAACATATAAATGCTTGTTAATAAAATATACAATTTGTTAACATAAAATATAAAAATTTATACAATTTTGTGCTATGTATATTGTGTTTGTGTACTAAACTAACTATACAGTGAGGAAAATAAGTATTTGAACACCCTGCTATTTTGCAAGTACCCCACTTGAAATCATGGAGGGGTCTGAAATTGTCAGCGTAGGTACATGTCCACTGTGAGAGACATAATCAAAAAAAAAATCCAGAAATCACAATATATGATTTTTTAACTATTTATTTGTATGATACAGCTGCAAATAAGTATTTGAACACCTGTCTATCAGCTAGAATTCTGACCCTCAAAGACCTGTTAACCTGCCTTTAAAATGTCCACCTCCACTCCATTTATTATCCTAAATTAGATGCACCTGTTTGAGGTTGTTAGCTGCATAAAGACACCTGTCCACCCCATACAATCAGTAAGAATCCAACTACTAACATGGCCAAGACCAAAGAGCTGTCCAAAGACACTAGAGACAAAATTGTACATTGCCAAGCAGCTTGGTGAAAAAAGGTCCACTGTTTGAGCAATCATTAGAAAATGGAAGAAGCTAAACATGACTGTCAATCTCCCTCGGACTGGGGCTCCATGCAAGATCTCACCTCGTGGGGTCTCAATGATCCTAAGAAAGGTGAGAAATCAGCCCAGAACTACACGGGAGGAGCTGGTCAATGATCTGAAAAGAGCTGGGACCACCGTTTCCAAGGTTACTGTTGGAAATACACTAAGACGTCATGGTTTGAAATCATGCATGGCACGGAAGGTTCCCCTGCTTAAACCAGCACATGTCAAGGCCCGTCTTATGTTTGCCAATGACCATTTGGATGATCCAGAGGAGTCATGGGAGAAAGTCATGTGGTCAGATGAGACCAAAATAGAACTTTTTGGTCATAATTCCACTAAACGTGTTTGGAGGAAGAAGAATAATGAGTACCATCCCAAGAACACCATCCCTACTGTGAAGCATGGGGGTGGTAACATCATGCTTTGGGGGTGTTTTTCTGCACATGGGACAGGGCGACTGCACTGTATTAAGGAGAGGATGACCGGGGCCATGTATTGCGAGATTTTGGGGAACAACCTCCTTCCCTCAGTTAGAGCATTGAAGATGGGTCGAAGCTGGGTCTTCCAATATGACAATGACCCGAAGCACACAGCCAGGATAACCAAGGAGTGGCTCTGTAAGAAGCATATCAAGGTTCTGGCATGGCCTAGCCAGTCTCCAAACCTAAACCCAATAGAGAATCTTTGGAGGGAGCTCAAACTCTGTGTTTCTCAGCGACAGGCCAGAAACCTGACTGATCTAGAGAAGATCTGTGTGGAGGAGTGGGCCAAAATCCCTCCTGCAGTGTGTGCAAACCTGGTGAAAAACTCTAGGAAACGTTTGAACGTTTGCTCTGTAATTGCAAACAAAGGCTACTGTACCAAATATTAACATTGATTTTCTCAGGTGTTCAAATACTTATTTGCAGCTGTATCATACAAATAAATAGTTAAAAAAATCATACAGTGTGATGTTTTTTAGATTATGTCTCTCACAGTGGACATGCACCTACGATGACAATTTCATGATTTCTAAGTGGGAGAACTTGCAAAATAGCAGGGTGTTCAAATACTTATTTTCCTCACTGTATATAAATAAATAATTTTTTGTTCATATCAAAATAATAAAATGTTATTATAAAATGTCTCAATCTTTTTAAATTCTGTTTATATTGTGTTTACAATATATTTACTTATTTATTGATTATTTGTTCATTTATTTATTTATACATGCTTACGTAGCACAGTATAGCTGTGCATGTGTTACCTCATGAAAAATAGTCACGAATGTGTGGAGGATCTAAGTGAAAAAACTGCAATGTCTGATTACCATACAGACAAGTAAAGTGCATTTCTTAACAAAGCAGATACAACATTCATTTTTCCAACACTTCAAAAAGAATAAAAAAATTGGTTTGAGTAGCCCATGAATTTGAAGTAGTTTGCTATGTCCCCAAACATCCATTCCACAGACACTCTGACTTCACTCAATCTTGTTTACGGTTGCTTAGTGATTTTTACATTCTTGGCTACGGCGAGTAGCGGTTTAAGTTGCGCATGCGCAATACAACGTCAGAACACCATTGCCGTTCCATTCGCAGCTGTTGCTTAAGGCGAGACACTACAGGTGAATAGGGATTTTTTTTTAATTACAATATATCACTGTAAAACTTCTCCAGTTTATTACTGGCATAAACATAAGAAAAAAATGAATTACAAGTTTTGTGTAAATTAATGTTTTAATATGCAAATGAGGCCTTATATACTTAAATATACGCTCATTTGCATACTTTTCCAAAAACAAAATCTGGAAATTGGAAAGGACCATGTTTAAAATTATTGGTTCTATTTGTTGACATGTTAGATGAGAGGGCTTTTACAGAGGGGATTCTGGATATCTTATTTTGTGCTTTAGTAAATTAGAGAATACTGACAATAGCCTTAAAAAATCAATTTTCGCCATGTTTTTTTGGAGTTAAAGGACCTATAACTCAGGATAGGAATGATATATCAACAAATCCCTCTGTAAAAGCCTTCAGAATATAGTTCAGTATAAGACTGCTAAAGATGGTGCTTGTAGGTGCTCCTGAAGTGGATATATCTGACTCTGAGTGTGAGAAAAAACTAATTCTGAGAAAACGGCCTTTAAAGTTTTATACTGTATAACTGCATACATTTCTATAAAACCCCCAACCTACAAACAAAATATATATTCAGTTAATTAATATCAGTAGTGTATAATATTTAAAACACGTGGAAATTGATAAATGAATAAATTATTAATAGCAATAGCTATTAGAGAACTACCTTAAGAGAACTACCTTAACAAACACCAGTCACAAAAACTGCAGATGAACTGTCCCTGTTTGTTGCATATGTCCATCTATAACTATTTGAATCTAATTCTGACGGGGTTTCGTCGTCTAATCTGTTGTTGTTTACTTTCTTTTTACTTGCTCTTGCTACTTGGTATTTTCTGTGAGCGTTTATGAGCCGATTTCAGCGTTGTCTGCACTTTCTCTCAAGCAGAGAATACACAAGCAAGCGGCAGTGCGTGAGAAATTCACATGGAATCAGATGTGGTGTTCGGCTGCAAACTTTCGCGGTTGGTTAGTTCTACAAAGGAAATATCCATATTTGGATTAGACAGTGCTGTGTGTGAGACTGTGAGCTTTATAATGAGACCAAGCATGACATGTTTCTGTGAATGGAGACGGCACGAGAGATCGCGCTAGAATAACTTTTGATGATTTCGGGTAGAAATCTAAAGGCGCACGGTGACAAAATATAATGAAATAACCAACTTAATGTGTAATGTTGACATTTTTTTTATTTTGACATGAAAGCTTACATGTTAAGGGAGCAAACTGGCCCAAAATCTCAAAATTGACCACTGCATGAAAAAACGATGTTTTCACCTGCCGTGTCTCGCCTTAAAGTCCCTAATAAGTGAATAAGTGCTCCTCTGCCGCCATCTACTGGTTATGTATAGTTTTCACGCCCACCTGGAGGGCAAAACAAGGCTTTCCTCCATTGTCATTTTACCAGGTTTGTAGTCAGTATTAATGCAGTAAGACACTATCAATATACACTAGGGCTGCACGATTAATCGAAATCGAACCGCAATCGCGATTTGGCTTATGTGCGATTATGAAAGTGCAAAGGCTGCGATTTTACTTAAATAAATAAATGCCCAGCTTGTCAGTGAAGAGCGGCTCAGTGATCAGTAACCGCTGCATCGTCTGAAAGCACTGCGAGTTTGAGCAACATGTGTCAAACATCTTCACAAACTAGTAAAACCTGTTGTCCAACCAAATACAATGTTTAATAACATGTTTTAACTCACTTCATATAGTCAGTCGAGCTGATGTGGCTTCCTATCACAGAATGTCAATCAGCACTGCATATTTTTATTATGAAAATACCCGAGAAGGCTTTAAAACCCAAATCTTGTCGCAGAAGTATTATCTTCATGTTTAATCAGTCAAAGCATTTTTATCTTCGTTTTATTCAGCATACAGCGAGCTTCACATTAGGGATTTCCCATAGGGATTTCCTGAAAACAAATTATTACTTCTCTGGCGCAAATGTGCCGTTTCTGCTCGAGGGCGCCCTCTGGCCTCCAGAATGAATGAAACTTTTGGGTAGAAAATAAGAAAAATAACACTTCTCTCTAAATAAATTTATATGACAATCCATATGTTTTTCTTCAATGTACAGGAGTTTTAATCCCCACAATGGATGTATAAGAGGCTCATATTTCATATTAAAGACATAGACTTTAAGAAATTGATATCACAGATAAAAAGCACAGATTTGTATAATAATAATTGTTTTGTTTTTTTTTACAATAAATCAACCTTTCTAATGATTTTTAGTCATAGGCTGTCTGCATACTAACAGGTAACCCATAATTTTTAGTTTTATGTAAAATATAAATATTATTATTATTATTATTATTATTATTATTATTATTATTATACTATTATATTTATTCTTAAATGCTCTATTTACATTTTTTAATAATGAATGTTATTGTAATAGTAATATTTCTTTTTTTTATTTAGCAATAATAATAATCATAATTATTATTATTAGTCACATTAATATATAAACAAAATGTTATATACACACTTTTCATTTGTAAAAATTAATAAATAATAATAATCGCATTTTAAATCGCAATTTTAACCAGAATAATCGCAATTAGATAATTTCCCCAAATCGTGCAGCCCTAATATACACCTTATTGATGATGCATTCTTTGTACAGGACAGCAGATGAGCGCAGAATATTAGTGCAACACAAGGTTTCTCGTTAACCGTATCTTTCCCATCGAAACCCATTATAAAGAAAACGCATTGCGTTCATATTCTTGGCTCATCTGCTGACCTGTATATAGTATGCATCATCAAAATGGTCTAAACTGAATTTGATCTCGTAATATCACTGTTTTAGTACATTACGGCACTTTAAGGGTCGGTCGCACAAATAAGGATTCTTTAGCCTGTCGTCAGTTCACCCACCGTCTGCTGCTTGATCAGCTCTATAACTGTTTTACTGCGTAATTAATCAAATCGACAAGTTCGAATCCACCTTTTGCCAAATACCCTCAACTCCCTACTCCCATCACATATCAGATCTGAAAGGCATTTATTTTCAATAAAAATTAAGAAAATATTCGAAAAGTGGAAATAAAGTGTCTAATGTGTGTTTAGGTTAGGGGTAGGTGTAGTGAGGGCTTTATTGTCACTTTATAGCCACAGCCAAATAACAAACTTAAAATAGCATCATATGACCCCTTTTTTTTTTTTTTTTTAAAGAGTTGTTACCTAATCGTACTTTTGCACCTACCAATGAGAAGCCCAGCCTGACGGCAGGCCATAACCGCAGCGAAGACGGTGGAACGGTCCTCAGGGGCCGTGTTTCTAGTCAGGAAGCCAAAGATAGACGATCCAGCACCAGTGCCGATACCTAGAGTAATAGAAACTGGTTCAAGCACCATACACACATATAACCCTAAAGAAATAACAGATTAAAGAAGCTTCACCTGCAACTAGACGACTGCCGAGCAATAACCATTTGGAGTATCCCATAAAATACATGAAATTTCCTAAAAACAGACAGGAAAAGATGTTACCCACAAGCCACTGACGTTGCAAGAGTAGCTAAGTTAAGTGCAGACTTACCAACAATCTCAAAGACATTGGCGAACAGGATGATTTTCTTGGTGCTGAGAGTGCGATCGGACCAGTGGCCGAACAAAGGGCCGGCGAGAAGCCCACTGAAGCTGAATGCTGATAGGCTGAGGCCAAGGAAGTACGGCGCCGCATTCAACGTCTGCAGATACCTCCATATTGTGGGCAGAATCACAGCTGAAATGAAAACAGACATGCTAATTAATATCTGCACATACATCAGATCTGGTATTTTAATTATCTTGATAGCTAGTCAGATTAGTAATTACTCATGAAAAAAAATCTTAAGAATCTCTAGACACAAAGAGCAATTCTGTCTCTTATATAAGAAACAAGTGTATTAGAAACAAGGAACAATTCAATCACTGTTATTAGCAGCATCACGGTATACATTTGTGATGAATGTGACAGTCTCCATTATTATGGAGTCGAAAAGAAGGGCACAGTGCACCCGGAAAGTATTCACAGTTCTTCACTTTTTCCAAAATGGATTCAATTAATTATTTTCCTCAAAATTCTACAAACAATACTCCATAATGACAATGTGAAAGAAGTTTGTTTGAAATATTTGCAAATTTATAAAAAAAATAAATCATCAGCCTTTGCCACAACACTCCGAATTGAGCTCAGGTGCATCCTGTTTCCACTGATCTTCCTTGAGGTGTTTCTACAACTTGATTGGGGTCCACCTGTGGTAAAATCAGTTGATTGGACATGATTTGGAAAGGCACACATCTGTCTATATAAGGTCCCACAGTTAACAGTGCATGTCAGAGCACAAACCAAGCCATGAAGTCCAAAGGAATTGTCTGTAGACCTCCGAGACAGGATTGTATCGAGGCACAGATCTGGGGAAGGGTACAGAAACATTTCTACAGCATTGAAGGTCCCAATGAGCACAGTGGCGTCTATCATCAGTCACATTAGTAACCAGCAGGACTCTTCCTAGAGCTGGCCGCCCGGCTAATTTGAGCGATCGGGGTAAAAGGGCCTTAGTAAGGGAGGTGACCAAGAACCCGTGGTCACTCTGACAGAGCACCAACGCTTCCCTGTGGAGAGAGGTGAACCTTCCAGAAGAACAACCATCTGCAGCACTCCACCAATCAGGCCTGTATGGTGGCCAGACAGAAGACATTCCTCAGTAAAAGGCACATGACAGCCCGCCTGGAGTTTGCCAAAAGCATCTGAAGGACTCTCAGACCACAAGAAACAAATTTCTCTGGTCTGATGAAACAAATATTGAACTCTTTGGCCTGAATGGCAAGCGTCATGTCTGGAGGAAAGGAAACCAGGTTCCACTCATCACCTGGTTAATACCATCCCTACAGTGAAGCATGGTGGTGGCAGCATCATGCTGTGGGGATGTTTTTCAGCGGCAGGACCTGGGAGACTAGTCAGGATTGAGGGAAAGATGAATGCAGCAATGTACAGAGACATCCTAGAGGAAAACCTGCTCCAGAGCGCTCTGGACCTTAGACTGGGGCGAAGGTTCATCTTCCAACAGGACAACGACCCCAAGCACACAGCCAAGATAACAAAGGAGTGGCTACGGGACAACTCTGTGAATGTCCTTGAGTGGCCCAGCCAGAGCCCAGATTGAACATCTCTGGAGAGATCTGAAAATGGCTGTACACCGACACTCCCCATCCAACCTGATGGAGCTTGAGAGTCCTGCAAAAAAGAATGGGAGAAACTGCCCAAAAATAGGTGTACCAAGATTGTAGCATCATACTCAAAAAAGTCTTGAGGCTGTAATTGGTGCCAAAGGTGCTTCATAAAGTATTAAGCAAAGGCTGTGAATACTTATGCACATGTGATTTTTTAAAATAAATTTTTAATAAATTTGCACCATTTTTTAAATAATGAATCTAATCAATTTTGGAATAAGGATGTAACATAACAAAATGTGGAAAAAGTAAAGAGCTGAGAATACTTTTCGGATTCACTGTACATTATTAAGAATTGTATAATCTACTGAAACATTTGGTGGTTTTATTATTTTATATATTTTACATGTATTTTTATATTTTATATCCAAATAAAGAGCACCATGATATTACCTTTTTTTTTACCATAGCAATATGAATATTTGTAATGTGTACCAACCAAGGTAATGTTATGGTATTTTGGAGTCCCATTTAACTTGAAGTGTTATATAAATGGTGTTAAATTAATGATAACTGTTCTGTACTACAGTATTGGTAATCCAAACCAATTCTAATCCAAATCCCTTGGAATATGAGCAAATATGATTCAAATTCCAAATTCTATTTAAATTCAACATTCTGTGGAGTGTGTGGTAAATTATATTTAAATTCACGATCAAATAAATTAAAATCAAATCAATTCATTAAGAATTTGTCTGACAACTGAAACATTTTAGCAACAATAATTTGATTTTACAGACATACATATTAATGTTAATGTTCTTTTTTTTATCTTTTATTTGATCCTTATATCCACACACACACATTTTAGATTATAATGCTATGCATATTTGTACTTTTTTTATTTAAAGAAACCAAACCCATGTATATTTGACTTTTGAGGCTTAATGCTGTAGAATAATCGTAATTAATAATTGCAATTATAATTTCAAGGGAATAATCAACAATTATGATTTTTGTCATTATCGTGCAGCCCTAATTATATATATATATATAATAACATTTTTTGTATCTCTTATTTGATCCTTATATCCACACACACACACACACACACACACACACACACACACACACACACACATATATCTCAAAGAATGTTTGATAAAATAAACAAATTATTGATTTGATCCTTACATCCATCTATTTATATATGTATCACATAAGAGATTAAAGCAAAACAAATTAGGGGGACATGATAATTAGTTACCATAATATTATTATAAATATTTCTAGGTGTACCATTGTGCATGACAATAGTAATGTCATGCTAGTGTGGAGTACCAGTAGCTTAAAGTATATCTAAAATATCATGTTAAATTAATGACAATTGTTCTGACACAATCAATGCAAAAGTCTTACCCATACTGTAAACCCTAGTCTTACCGTACTCGATTCCGCTCAGTAAGAAGATCAGTCCTATCGTGAAGAACGTCAGTCTCCTCTTGCGTCTGTAGTCCATTTTACCCTCCAAACACACGATTTATAACTTAACGCAGCGACTTTGAGCCATTTTATCGCGTCCCGCTGCAGTAATGATCAGGACAGTGCGACCAATTACTTCGCTACACACACACACTGCATACTGCGTACTACACACGCATACTTACAGGACTGATATATCAAACACACACAGGCCAAACGATCGCCACTGGGATGTAACTCAGAGTCCCTTTCAAGAGTCTAGTTTATTGCGTATATATATATATATATCTATGTTTTATAGCATGTCAGTTCTGCATTATTTGAACGCAGTGATTTAACAGTAACCACAGTAAAAAATGCACCTTAGAAACGTCACTCTGCGTTACTTCCGGTTAGTAATAAAAGTTCGATATATGATCTAGAAAAGTATACAAAGTACGCCCACCTGAGGCCAAATCTCACCTTTAAAAATAAAAAAAATATTATAAACGTAATCATAGCATGAAAAAGGTTTTGAACACAGAATGTATTTACCCCTCCATACTGTCGACAACTTGTTAAACTAAAATTCAATTTATTGCACTAAAAATAATTTGCAATCATTTTGTAAAGCCTAAAAACGCAGTGTGAGCCTCTCACACACCCCGGAACCTGTTACTGTGTGATTTTGTCTTCTAAAATCCATAAAATAAATTGAGTTGAATTCTATTGTAAATTTATTGCACGGACAAATCAATATTTTTTTTCTAGAAATAAATACAATATAAATAAATGTTATTTTAATAAAAGTAAAAATTTTATATAGACAAACACATATCTATTTATCTATCATAAATATTATTTATATAAATAATGTATTTATATAAAATGTTTTACTTTTAATAAAATAACCTTCCTAATATTGTGTTGGTTCCCCTTTTGCTGGCAAAACAGCCTTGACCCGTCCAGGCTTGGACTCCACTAGACCCCTGAAGGTGTGCTGTGGTATCTGGCAGCAAGATGTTAGCAGCAGATCATTTAAGTCCTGCAAGTTGCGAGGTGGGGCCTCCAGGGATCAGACTTGTTTGTTCAGCACATCCCACAGATGCTCGATTGGGTTGAGATCTGGGGAATTTGGAGGACAAGTCAACACCTCAAACTCGTTGTTGTGCTCCTCAAACCATTCCTGAACCATTTTTGCTTTGTGGCAGGGCGCATTATCTGCTGAAAGAGACCACAGCCACCAGGGATACCGTTTCCATGAAAGGGTGCACATGGTCTGCAACATCCACATGGATGGCAGGACCCAAGGTTTCCCAGCAGAACATTGCCCAAAGCATCACACTGCCTCCGCCGGCTTGCCTTCTTCCCATAGTGCATCCTGGTGCCATGTGTTCCCCAGGTAAGCAACGCACACACACCGGGACATCCACGTGATGTAAAAGAAAACGTGATTCATCAGACCAGGTCACCTTCTTCCATTGCTCCGTGGTCCAGTTCTGATGCTCACATGCCCACTGTTGATGCTTTCGGCGGTGGACAGGGGTCAGCATGGGTACCCTGACTGGTCTGCGGCTATGCAGCCCAATACACAACAAACTGCGATGCACTGTGTATTCTGACACCTTTCTATCAGAACCAGCATTAACTTCATGAGCAATTTGCGCTACAGTAGCTCGTCTGATTGATCAGACCACACGGGCCAGCCTTCGCTCCCCACGTGCTTCAATGTGCCGTCCATGACCCTGTCGCCGGTTCAACACTGTTCCTTCCTTAAAACACTTTTGACAGATACTGACCACTGCAGACCGGGAACACCCCACAAGCCATCACAATTTGGCCCTACGCTTTTCCATTTTTCCTGCTTCTAACACATCAACTTTGAGGACAAAATGTTCACATATATATTAATGAATACTTTAAATGTAAAAATATATTAAAATAAAAAAAATATTCATATTTCAAAAATATACTTTACATTTTAAATTAAAAAAGTTAAAATGTAATATATATATATATATATATATATATACAGGTCCTTCTCAATAAATTAGCATATTGTGATAAAGTTCATTATTTTCCATAATGTAATGATAAAAATTAATCATATATTTTACTTTCATATATTTTAGATTCATTGCACACCAACTGAAATATTTCAGGTCTTTTATTGTTTTAATACTGATGATTTTGGCATACAGCTCATGAAAACCCAAAAAATTCCTATCTCAATAAATTAGCATATTTTATCCGACCAATAAAAGAAAAGTGTTTTTAATACAAAAAAAGTCAACCTTCAAATAATTATGTTCAGTTATGCACTCAATACTTTGTCGGGAATCCTTTTGCAGAAATGACTGCTTCAATGCGGCGTGGCATGGAGGCAATCAGCCTGTGGCACTGCTGAGGTGTTATGGAGGCCCAGGATGCTTCGATAGCGGCCTTAAGCTCATCCAGAGTGTTGGGTCTTGCGTCTCTCAACTTTCTCTTCACAATATCCCACAGATTCTCTATGGGGTTCAGGTCAGGAGAGTTGGCAGGCCAATTGAGCACAGTAATACCATGGTCAGTAAACCATTTACCAGTGGTTTTGGCACTGTGAGCAGGTGCCAGGTCGTGCTGAAAAATGAAATTATCTCCATAAAGCTTTTTAACAGATGGAAGCATGAAGTGCTCCAAAATCTCCTGATAGCTAGCTGCATTGACCCTGCCCTTGATAAAACACAGTGGACCAACACCAGCAGCTGACATGGCACCCCAGACCATCACTGACTGTGGGTCCTTGACACTGGACTTCAGGCATTTTGGCATTTCCTTCTCCCCAGTCTTCCTCCAGACTCTGACACCTTGATTTCCGAATGACATGCAAAATTTGCTTTCATCCGAAAAAAGTACTTTGGACCACTGAGCAACAGTCCAGTGCTGCTTCTCTGTAGCCCAGGTCAGGCGCTTCTGCCGCTGTTTCTGGGTCAAAAGTGGCTTGACCTGGGGAATGCGGCACCTGTAGCCACCTACACGCCTGTGCACGGTGGCTCTGGATGTTTCTACTCCAGACTCAGTCCACTGCTTCCGCAGGTCCCCCAAGGTCTGGAATCGGTCCTTCTCCACAATCTTCCTCAGGGTCCGGTCACCTCTTCTCGTTGTGCAGCGTTTTTTGCCACACTTTTTCCTTCCCACAGACTTCCCACTGAGGTGCCTTGATACAGCACTCTGGGAACAGCCTATTCGTTCAGAAATTTCTTTCTGTGTCTTACCCTCTTGCTTGAGGGTGTCAATGATGGCCTTCTGGACAGCAGTCAGGTCGGCAGTCTTACCCATGATTGCGGTTTTGAGTAATGAACCAGGCTGGGAGTTTTTAAAAGCCTCAGGAATCTTTTGCAGGTGTAATTTTGATTCAGATGATTAGGTTAATAGCTCGTTTAGTGAACCTTTTCATGATATGCTAATTTATTGAGATAGGAATTTTGGGTTTTCATGAGCTGTATGCCAAAATCATCAGTATTAAAACAATAAAAGACCTGAAATATTTCAGTTGGTGTGCAATGAATCTAAAATATATGAAAGTTTAATTTTTATCATTACATTATGGAAAATAATGACCTTTATCACAATATGCTAATTTATTGAAAAGGACCTGTGTGTGTGTGTGTGTGTAATTATATATATATATATATATATATATATATATATATATATATATATATATATATATATATATATATATATATATATATATATATATATATATATATATATATATATATATATATATATATATATATATATATATATATATATATATATATATATATATATATATATATCCTAGAAAATAACACATATGGGTATAAAAGTGTATTTTGACATGTAATGTTTCTCCAGTATCTTGAACTCTTGTCACTGTATAAAAGATAACCATGGGTTAAATATTTTATTCACCCCTCATCCGACTGAAGCTTGTCTTATGATTTCCATTATGAGCCTCTCACTGCAAACCGTGTTGCACACTGACGCTTTTATTTCCTTTAAATTACATTAAACTGCATTTCTATCCGTGTTGGGACGTCATTTTTGCTTCTATTTTCAAGGCCCAGGATGCAGCTTGTTAGACTGAAGAAACACAATGTCTAGTTTACTGTTAAACGGTTTAAAACAAAACAAACGTACAAAAGGTTACATGTGTCTGATGGCATTATTGTGATCCAATAGGGATTGGGCTAAAACGTTTGGCCAACGCACACGCAATGAGAGAACAGTTCATCAAACCAAAGTGTTATTTACCACAGGCCAGTTTCCAGATATTATATCAGTTTCTCATCAGACGAAGCCATGTTAAAAAAAAATCCTCAGTCCTCGAAAGTGAGAGAGGAAATGTGATCAGAAAGCCAGTTTCTTCATCAGCAGGTAAACCCTGGAGTCCACCTCAAACCCATGCAAGTTATTGGCATCTCCCTGAAGACGCATCAGCAGACCTCCGTAAGACACGTACGCCGATCTGTGCACACACACACACACATATACATAAATGTTACAAAACACCATGCATGAATCAATTATGTAACATTATAATTCATTACTATAAGAAAACATGCATGCATTGCACTCACAATGAGAAATGTCAAATTAAATAGAGTATTATAGCAACTAAAATGTATAAATGTCATAAAGCCAGCAGAAAAACCCCCACTCACAGTCGCGTGGCTGCTTCTGTTGAGGTTTCATCACCTTCGATCCTGTAAACCTTTCCATACATGACATAATCAAACTGATCAGCCCTGCAGAAGAACAATACACACCAGATATTAAAATTAAAACAGCTGTGAATATATGGTAACGTGTGATTTATTCCTGTGATCAAAGCTGAATTTTCAGCATCAATACTCCAGTCTTCAGTGTCACATGATGATGATCAAGAAACATTTATGATTATTATCAATGTTGTGACATTTTTTAGGATTCTTTGATGAATATAAAGCATTTATTTGATCATTTGTAACATTATTAGGTGTCTTTACAGTCACTTTTGATCAAATTAATGTCAATAAATCACTTTTCAAACAAATAAATAAGCGCTGAATAAACCATTTTTAAATGGAAAATAATGAATCGATTCCTAATTGATAAATTAAATGTAGGAATGCAATAATGTAACAATCAATGTAATAATAAATTATTATTATTAAAACTTTATTTAAATAAAAGTGGTTTAATTGAATAGGATTAAAAGATCAATTAAATAAAAAATTTTATGCCTTCATTTGATTGCCCGAAAAAATAAAAATACACAACACAGAATTTATGAAATAAAAACTTTTCTTAAAAAATATATAATAATATTTTTAAATGAATAAATTGTTTTTATCAATTCAATTAATTAGACATGATTTTAAAATATTATTTAAATTTAATAAAAAAATTTCAATGGAATCCAGAAAACTTAAAACAGAAAACACAGAATTTGGTAAAAAGTAAACTGATATTTAACATAGAAAAAAACGCATTTAATAGGGCCCTAAACATGTAATTTTTGTTCAACTTTTAATAAATTATTGTTAAATTGTATATTTCTTGATTTAAGTTAATTAGACGTGCTTTTTTGATTACTAAAATGTAATTTAACCATTAAAATGGGAGTCCAAAAAAAAAAAAAAAACGGAATTTGGGAAAAATGAAACTGGATTTTCATAGGGCCCAAGGCATATTGGCTGATAAATCTAAATCCAAATTTTTTTTATTATATTTGAGAGCCTGATTACAAAAACAAACGTCTCACCATTAAATCCATGTCCCAAACACACAATTATGATATATGTAGCCGATATGACGGACTGTATTTTCCTTTTTGAAGTGATTCCAATCATATTTCAAGCAATTCAAACCCAAACCAAATATTTTAAAGTTCTAAATATGGATATTTCTCTTACACAAATGCGCCACTTTATTAACCCCCCCGGAGCCGTGTGGAGCAGTTATATGATGGATGGATACACTTTAATGGACTTCATAAACGACCCATCAAGTCAATGCCATTATAAAGCTTTGAAGAGCCAGGACTTTTTTTAATATAACTCTGATTTTATTAGTCTGAAAGAAGAATTCATATACACCATGATGACTTGAGGGTGAGTAAATCATGGGCTTATTTTCATTTTTGGGTGAACTAACCCTTTAAAGCATTTCCATCTTTTTATTCAGCATACTAGCTTTATTACAACACTAGCTTTATTAGGGATTTCCTAAAAATATCATTATTACTTCTGGCTTCCAGTATGAATGAAACATGAGTGTGTTTAGCACTCAGTAATGCTCACTCCATCCTATTTTGGGTAAAAAAAAAAAATAGGAAAAATAATACTTCTCACTAAATACATTTATATGATAATCCATATGTTTTTCTCCAGTGTACAGGATATTTGTCCCCACAGTGAACGCATAAGAGGTTCCTATTTCATATTAAAGACATGGACTTGTTCTTGATTTTGAATACCTCCTGACAAAAATTAAGAAATTGTCACAGATTTATATAATAATGATATAATATTTTATAATAAATCCTTAGACCTTTCTAATGATTTATAGCCATAGCCTTCCTGCATGTTAACAGGTAATCCTACAGTTTTTCTGTAAAATATAAATATTATTTTCTTATTATTAAATTGTTATATTTATTCTTAATTACTCTATTTTTAATAATGAAAATGTTATTGCAATATTAATAAGTATTTTGATAAATATTTGTATTTAGCAATAATCATAATTATTATTAGTCATATTAATATACGAGCACAAACCAGGTGATCTTATATACATTTCATTTGTTAACGCATTTTAAATCGCACATCGCAATTTTAAACAGAAAATTTGTTTTTTTTCCATAAAATTGTGCAGCCCTACCGACATTTTTCATATTGCATTTATAATCAATAAATGTTAATTTAGTGGCATTTTTAATAATATTTCAACCATAAACACAATTACCTAGACGGTCTGTCATCTTGAGGGTTGTATTCGCCGTCATCCGGCGTGCCGTCCTCATACAGTGTGCTGGCGATCACCAACCTGAACTTGTCACCTGAAAAAACAATATACGTGTGTGTGTGTAAATAAATCAATATAGAAATAATAGCGACATGATGACAAAATCAAAAGAAGACTCAACATGACTGACTCACCGAGATCAACAGGGTAAATCTGGATGTTCACGTCAAGAATCAGGTCCATTTTGAAAGACTCACTTTCACAGTGAAGACGGGATACTAATAACAACAAAACAAATATTTATTAGGGATGCAACAATACAGTTAGTCCACGGTTCAATACATACCTCGGTTTTTAACCACAGTTTTCGGTTTGGTTCGGTTCTTATGGCTTGTCACATCAGTTTTTTGCTATTCTATTCTTAAGCAACAGGAACAGCAAGAAGCTAAGGAGAAAAAATACTATTTTTTATTGCAATACTCTTTCTACTTAAAATAATTGAAAAACCTTACTTAAACTTAAAACTTTACTTAAAAAAAAACCTTGTACACATTCCTAGTGTATAATATAAAATATATATATATATATAAAATATATATATAAAATATATATATATATATATATATATATATATATATATATATATATATATATATATATATATATATATATATATATATATATATATATATATATATATATATATATATATATATATATATATATATATATAAATATATATAAAGATTTACACTGG
This sequence comes from Romanogobio albipinnatus, assembly GCA_023566225.1. NCBI lineage: Eukaryota > Metazoa > Chordata > Actinopteri > Cypriniformes > Gobionidae > Romanogobio > Romanogobio albipinnatus. Next base: position 27,491,737 of record CM042263.1, on the reverse strand, counting down.
CAGCTCAGAGCTGTACAGCAGCATTTAAGTATGAAATTGAATGAATAAATGTAAAAATAAAACTACATAGACTTCACTATAAAATATACATTGATTCTTATTAAAGCTACTGTATTAGTTTTTCAGTCAAGAGCAGAGAGTGATTTTCTCTTTGTCTTTTGTTGTTGTATTAACATTAAAGGGATAGTTCACTCAAAAATGAAAATTCTGTCATCGAGAAATGAATACAGGTTTGGAACAATATTAGAGTGAGTAAATAATGACATAATTTTACAGGTGAACTGTCCCTTTAAGGACAGCGTGTTCACTACTGCACTGCTGTCAATTTAAGACCTCCGTGCATCTAATATACAGACACACGCGATTTTACTTTCACTTTAGACATAACCGAATGTGTTTATGTTAACCTTGTGTGTATTTGGCAGTATTAACACAGTAAGACGACTACTTAGTTCGGTAATCACGTGTTTGACAGGCGTTTAGTGCGCGCGCTCGGAAAAGCGCATGTTAAAACCGCGCACGCGAATGAGCCGGCAAGGCTTTAAAACGCATGCAAATAATGAACTTTCTTGATTGTGAATAACTATAAGTGTTCCGTGATTATAACTTTACCACTAACGTGTGATGTGAATGTATGTCGCATTGTTCAGTATATTGGGATGGAGGCAAATAATAGAATTTGTAGAAAAATTATTAATTAAATGCAAAACCGAAAAAAAACGCAATTCACTAGCGTGTATTGAACTGTGAATGCCGTACCGAACGGTTCAATATTATATTAAGAATTGCAGCATCCCTAAAAATGTATAATTTTATGTCATTTTAATGAAATGATATTAATACAAATTATACAACAGTTCTTTCTGGTTCTCGATTCTGATTGGCTGAGAGCTTTTTCCAATCGTGTGATATTCCCCCAGTATCAGCGCTGGAACCGTGTTATCGCTTGTATCGGTCCGCTTGTGGTGACTGTCATGACAGTCGAGCAAATCCACCATATTTATTACAAATACTACTGTTGATGTTTCACAAAATGTAGTTTTAAGAGCATGTCGTTATTTAGACCTCAAATATGTGACTCATATATACACATAGCGCCTGTTTTACAATTTGTTCAGACACTTTGGCAGATGTGAGCTCCAGGCCATCAGCAGCCGTTCAGCGTTCATGTACCCGCAGGGAACAGCTTCATCTCGGAAAGTCCTTCGGAAATTTGAGCTGCTCTCTTACTGTATGTAGATAGTGTTTAAACAGGAGATATAATTCATTTTGGGTGTATCAAACGGCCAATCTTTGGACTTATTAATCTATCCCAAATCGATCGTTTCATAACTTTATATTTAGGCTATATTTAACTTGAATCCTGTAAGCGTATTTCCTGTATAAGAAATATTGTTGTTCAATAAATATTATTTTATTTTAATAATAAGTTGTATTTGTTATTGAGAAAGGGTCCGTTAGTGATCGTGATATGGACTTCAGTGAAAGTTACATTATTGTGAGATGGTGGTCCAGTGGGTTAAACCATGGAACTGATATGCAGAAGGTTCCTGGTTCGATCCCAGCGGTCACCACCAGTGTGTCCTTGACACACTGTCACTTTACTCCATGTCGCTCCAGGGGGATTGTCCCTGTAATAAGGGCACTGTAAGTCGCTTTGGATAAAAGCGTCTGCCAAATGCATAAATATATAAATATAAATATATTCCACCATTAGATATCTGCAAAGACTGTCTTTATGAGTCTTAATGAGTCTTAATAATAATAATTATAATAATAATAATTTGTTACATTTATATAGCGCTTTTCTAGGCACTCAAAGCGCTTTACATTTAGAAGGGGGAATCTCCTCAACCACCACCAATGTGCAGCATCCACCTGGATGATGCGACGGCAGCCATATTGCGCCAGAACGCCCACCACACACCAGCTGATGGTGGAGAGGAGACAGAGTGATGAAGCCAATCTGTATATATGGGGATGATTAGGAGGCCATGATGGAGAGGGCCAATGGGCAAATTTGGCCAGGATGCCGGGGTTACACCCCTACTCTTTATCGAAGGACATCCTGGGATTTTTAATGACCACAGAGAGTCAGGACCTCGGTTTAACGTCTCATCCGAAGGACGGTGCTTGTTACAGTATAGTGTCCCCATCACTATACTGGGGCGTTAGGACCCACACAGACCACAGGGTGAGCACCCCCTGCTGGCCTCACTAACACCTCTACCAGCAGCTACCTGGTTTTCCCAGTTGGTCTCCCATCCAGGTACTAACCAGGCTCAGCCCTGCTTAGCTTCAGTGGGAAACCAGTCTTGGGCTGCAGGGTGATATGGCTGCTGGTAATGAGTGACTGGTTGTAAACAAGGAAGTTGTTTTAGAGCTGTCATGGGAAATCTTTTAAAAGGACAAAGATATCGCTTTCCTCAGCGAACATTCAAACTAATATTTATAATGGATATAATATTATGGACATTGACCTGAAGAATGAATGCTATATCAGATGGTAATACACTTGTTTAGTCGATCTCTCTCTCATAATAATACTCTACATAACACAATCATTTTCAATGAAGCCACTCAACGTTACTAGCTCTAAAGTGACGTTTCAGAATTAGTAACGGAGGCTTTGGTTCGACTGTTAAACTTGAGATTTGAATCCATGGCGGAAAGAAGTAGTTCCGCACAAAAGAGGGTTTTTAAAGACATTCCATTGTTGTTTCTTATTTATTTACACAATTGTGCCATCGAAATGTTGTATAAACGTAATATCACACTCATAGCCATGCGATATGGCTGTACATCAGCTCAGATATGATTACCTACAGCCGAATCACAGCCGTACTGATATAGAGCGATAATGCACGGCTACTCGTGTGATATTGCTCATTTAAGATGGTTAACTAACACTGAAAGGATGACTTTGAATAAACCAGCTGAGAGATTTTTCTTGGTCACACAACATCATAGCAGTCAATATTGGGTTTCACTTTATTGTGATGGGCCACTTTAGACATTCTATGATGAACTATTAGTAACTTTGCAGCTACATATCACTAAAACTCTCATTAGAGTATTTGTAGACTGTTAGGTTAGGGTTCGGGTTAGTAGAATAAGTTGACATGTAGTTGCACAGTTACTTATAGTTAGTAAAATGTCTAAAGTGGACTATTGAAATAAAGTGAAACCCAATATTGTTCTGACGTGTAAGGTCTTTTGTAGTGGATATAGCAGTATTATACAGCATTTTTTTATTTAGTTTTCTTCACAATAGCCATTATAAAAGCAGCATTTACATCAAAATAATACATTAAAAAGTCAATACAATAAAGCAAATAATTATTATTATTTATTTTATTACTCAAAAATTAAGTAAAAGGTTAAATCTTTGTATTTATTTTTTATTTAAACTTAAGTTTTAATGTTCAATGTACAGTATTAATTATGAAGGTAGTACATAATACAGTATTTGCATTGATATCAAACAAATAAACTAAAATATACTTTAATCTTTAATTATTTTATTTTATTTATTAATGCATTTTTTAATGTTTATGCACTAACGGTCAAAAGTTTGGAATAATGCTTTTGAAAGAGTCTCTTCTGCTCACCAAAGCTGCATTTATTTGACTACACTGTATTCTGAAAAATACAGTAAAAAACTGAAGTATTATTTCAATTCAAAATAACCGTCTTCTATTGTAATATGATCAAATATAATTTATTCAAAGCTGAATTTTCAGCATCATTACTCCAGTCTTCAGTGTCACATGATCTTTCAGAATTCATCACTCTAATATGATGATTTGATGCTCATTTATGATTATTACCAATGTTGAAAACAGTTGTGCTGCTTCATATTTGTGTAGAAACTGTGATACACTACTATTTAAACGTTTAGGGTAAATTTATATTCAATAAGGCCACATTAAATTGATCAAAAGTGACAGTAAAGATATTTAAGATGTTACAAAAGATTTCTATTTCACATAAATGCTGTTTCAGGAACTTCTATTTATCACAAAATCCTGAAAAATAAAATGTGTATCCGTTTTGTTTCCACAAAAATATGAAGTAGCATAAAAGACTTTACAAAAACATAACATTAGTCCAAGCTTAATAAAATAGTAAATATTAAATTCATATTCTCACCTCTGTCAAACTTTTTCCCATCCGGATCAATATCCTTCACATCAAAGATGTCCTCAAACAGAATCCCAGCCATCTGCAAACACTGGAAACGACGTGTTACTCTGATAAAACAAAAACATTGCAATATTTAACACGTTTCATCTTATAATATGAATGAATTACATGTCAATGGTTCATAAAGCCCCACTCTCGCGTTTTAAATAATAGCTTTCTGCAAATGTGACATACTTTCTCCAGATATAGTGTGCGTAAAAGCGTTCCCGTTAAAAAAAAACGGAGAGAAAAACTGTATAAATAAACAACTTTCTTCTCATTCAACACAAATATGAAACATGCCGCGAAACAATGTGCTTCACCTCCGGCCACGTGATTTACTACTACATCCGGGTCATGGCACGACGGTGGAAGAGTTATATTTTACAGTATAAATTGAAGTACAATTATATACATTTAATAATTCTAGTTTGCTCTAAAATATAAATATTCCACCGTCGTACTAAATTCGTTGCATTTAAAAAAAAAAAAAAAAAGGTGCTCATGTTTTGTACGAATTATATAATATTTGCCTGCATATAAACGCACAAAAAATATAATCAGTGTTCACTCGACACACTTTAATAATACATTTTTGAGTAAACATAACATTACAAACGATCATATTTACATACATAGAGAAATAAAATACATAAATAAGAATGAATAAACATAACAGATTACGTATAACTTTTTTTAGGAGACTTGCAAGACATAAAATGATTATAAAAATTCCATACTCAAAGAAACAAACTAATAATTTTCTCTTTTGAAACTCTCGATCATCAAGAAAAAAACAAATGACTACATTTTATTTCACGTAAAACTACAATTTCTTTACGACACACATTTCCGGCACCCGTAGTTCCGTCGCGGTTGTTAGGAGAAAGCGTCTTCCTCATGGTTACGGCGACAGTTAGCCAAACAGCTTCTGTTTATCCTGCGGAAACAATCTTTAATAGCATATATATCTCGACAGATTTTACATACAACTCATCAGATATGTTGAGCGACGGTTGTAAGGTAAAATATTCTCAGTGAGGTGAGTTATATTAAATTTAGTCTGCAAATTGGCTATCAAGCGAGCACGCCAGCTAACGTACGTTAACTGTATATGAATGATATACGTTATGTATGTGTATTCTGTTCATTATTATATACGAATACATATGTGTAGTGTTTTCTGCAGCATATATAAGTCGTTGTGGCTTAATTCTGCTATTTCGCCTCGAGCTGAAAACAGTCCTCTAGTTTCTTATTTGTAAATCAAATGTGTTTAGTTTGTTTAGTGTCGGTTTGTCAGAGATTACACACACCCTAGCCAGCACAAAAGCTGTTGAATGCGTTTATATACTGTTATAAACGTATTATTTAGTATTTAGCAATGCCATCTTCGTCTTGAGATGTAATATTTTCTTTATGTAAATGTGGTTATGTAAATGTTTTGTTTAGGTTGTGTATCAATGAGCACCAGGAAGTCTCAAAGGATGGGTGAGAATCTGGCGAGTGAAAGTGATCTGCTGTCAATGATCAACGAGGTGGGTTTACATCACAGTATCAGTTTATCTAATATTTCACAAATATAAACATATAATGACAAATATTGTAATAATTGACAGTATCTGAAGTTTGGTGAGTTTGAAGAGACTGCGAGAGTGTTTGAAAAGGAAGTCAAGCGCAAAGGAAAGCCTGCCCTCAGAAGTGCTGGAGCGTCGGGCCGAGACTCCAGAACCATCGGCGTTCACGTGAGAGACTCATCCACACACCACATCAAACACTGATTCACTCACTGTGTGTTAGCCTTATTATAGACTTATTTAAAACAGATTAACAAAAGTTTATTTAACTCTTAAAGTGTGACTCTTTAATTGCTTTTTCTTGATGGTGTTATTTATCTATCTATCTATCTATCTATCTATCTATCTATCTATCTATCTATCTATCTATCTATCTATCTATCTATCTATCTATCTATCTATCTATCTATCTATCTATCTATCTATCTATCTATCTATCTATCTATCATCCATCATCCTATTAATTTTCCATTCCATCTATCCATCCAACCATCCTATTAATTTTCCATTCCATCCATCCTATTAATTTTCCATTCTATCCATCCACCCATACATCCATCCTATTATTTTCCATTCCATTCATCCATCCTATTAATTTTCCATTCCATCCATCCATCCATCCTGTTCATTTTCCATTCTATCTATTCATCCATCCTATTATTTTCATCCATCCATCCTATTAATTTCCATTCTATCTATCCTATTAATTTTCCATTCAATCCATCCATCCTATTAATTTTCCATTCCACCCATCCATCCTATTCATTTTCCATTCTATCTATTTGTCGCGGGCAGCGAGGTCGAGGGACGTGAGGGCAGCCAGAAGCGAGTCCCCATCGCGCGCTCCCTGCTCCTCCCCATCATGGTGGACGGCAGCAGGCTCCGGCTCCGGGCAAGCGCTGGGGACTCCTTCGCCCCCTCGCGGACGGCAGCCCTGATGAGCGCCGCCTCGTCCCGCCCTCACGTCCCTCGACCTCGCTGCCCGCCACACTATTCATCCATCCTATTAATTTCCATTCTATCTATCCTATTAATTTCCATTCTATCCATCCTATTAATTTTCCATTCTATCCATCCACCCATACATCCATCCTATTTTTTTCCATTCCATTCATCATCCTATTAATTTTTTAATTCCATCCATCCATCCATCCATCCTATTATTTTCATCCATCCATCCTATTAATTTTCCATTCCATCCATCCATCCTATTATTTTCCATTCTATCATCCTATTCATTTTCCATTCCATCCTATTCATTTTCCATTCCATCCATCCATCCTATTATTTTCCATTATATCATCCTATTAATTTTCCATTCCATCCATCCATTTATGGCTTTATTTATATGAAGCTAGACCAAGATATATCAGACCTTTTGGTTTGTGGATTATAGCACATCTAGAGAACCTAAATATCAATCTGGATTATACAAAACAGCACCATTACTGCCCTGTACCTCCCTGGGCTCTGAAAAAGCCAACCATCGAAACCCGTCCAAATGAATACCAACAATCATTTCCACTACCTAGAACTGCATTCACGGATGGATCAAAGACTGATAACAGAGTAGGAAATCAACAACATGGCGTTCTAATTCTGGACCAAGGCTCTGTCTTCAAAGCTGAGGGTCGAGAATTACTCCTGGTTCTGGAAAATATTGGGAACAGAACTTTATCATTGCCTTTGACTCAAGGTCTTGTCTTCAAGCGCTTGAATCCTTAAAGACTGACCACCCCATAATTGTCGATATTTTAACTAAACTAGATCTTTTACCAAATGAAATATTAACTTTAATATGATCTTTTGCTGGGTTCCAAGTCACATTGGACTGACTGGTAATGAGAGAGCGGTCACGCTTGGAAGTATCTGACTACCTTCTGATTTCAGACCATTAATTAGTAATTAGCTTATACATCACTAACAATGAATATAAAAATAATAAACTGTATTAAATAAACCCCAGTATAAAAAGAAGTGTCTTCCATGACTTCAAATCAAGACATGACCAAGTCGTCTTCACTAGGCGCCGACAGACTTACCCATGGGTGTCTATTGATGGGCGAAGTTCCTCCTTTATGTCTCTCGTGTCAAGTTCCTTTGCATTTACATTTATTCATTTTGCAGACGCTTTACCCAAAGCAACTTACAAGAAGCGATTCGTCATGAAGAGACTAATAAACACAAAAAGTGTTCAAAATACAAAGCTAGAATAGGAAGGGATTGACAGTTAAACATATTCTGTTGGGCTGTAATTTTTATAATATTGCTAGAAAACATTTTTATTCAGAAACGTGTATGTGGAATATTTTGGAATGTGTCACCTGAATGTATTTTTGATTTTCTATCTTATGTCAAGTTGAAATATTATATATAATTATTTTATATTTTGTGAATTGTGATATTGACCTTGTGTTTGCCATGTAAATAGCCTCGATGCTTGGCATTAAAAAAATAATAAACAATCTGTTCAAACTGTTTTTTTATATTTGTATGTAAAAAATGTTAACACAAAATCAGTGTCCCCAACACTATTGTCATCATTTTACAAAGCATTTATTGTTTCTGGTCATAACCAAACTGCTTAGTATTTGAAATAAAAAATTGAAAAGTGACTGAAAAGTTAATTTTTATTTAATAAATAAAGTTAATTAATTATTTTATAATAACTTTGTTCTTCTTTTCCCTATAGGATGATTTTCTCAGCTCATTTAATGATGGAGACTATAAGGTATTCTCTGAGATGTGGGCTAAAAATATTCCTTCAGAGATCCGGGACTTTGATCCAGTGACACAGAAATTGGAATTCTACTTACAAATTCACTTCACAATATACCCACTGAAATCTCCTGTTGGAAGTCACGTAAGTGCACATTTTATTGTGGGTAATGGTACTATAAATTAGCTTTTTTACTGTTTATACATAGGTAAATATATGATGTGTGTACTCCGTTTGACCAACAGATGTCCCCATAAAACAAAATATTCAAGCAAACCTTTCATTCAATCAAATGCAACCTCTTTAACTCCATGGACCCTGATCAGGGTCCGCAATGACATTATCAAGTATATACTTTAAATTTGAAATGTCTGTGGAGGAGCTCTGACCTCATATGTGGTACCATTTGGAAGCTTAGAGTCTCTACTTTCTGGAGACATGCATCACTTTGGAATTAGTTTTACACAAAATAACTTATTTACACTAAATTACTCTGGGACCATTTCCACCTGGCTACCCAAATTGAAAATCTTCCCATACCCACATACAGTGGTCTAAATATAAAATGTTAATTTTGCAGAAAACCCTTTGAAGTTACATAAAACACTGCTAAAAGTAATAAACATTCAAGTATATGTTGTCTGAGCTGTAATAAACTGAGCTGTAAGAAAGTGTTTGGATTAGAGTAGGTGGAAATTACATAAAAAAAATATTCCATTTGAATAAATCTTGCATACAACATGATACAGACACAATTCTTTTTTCCCAGTATTTTCTGGAATCTAGTGGAAACAGCCCAAACTGTCTGCAGGGTGCTAGAGCACACAGGGCCTGAGTTATACAGTTTAAAAAATGAATTTATAACCAAAAAAATCAAAAAGCGCCTCTTTTTGGGGAGAATTTATTACAGCTCAGACAACATATACTTGCATGTTTATCACTTTTAGCAGTGGTTTATGTAACTTCAAAGGGTTTCCTGTAAAATGACACCCACATTGTGTATTTAGACCACTGTATGTTGGTATGGGAAGCTTGTCAATTTGGGTAGGCATTTGGGTAGGTATTTGGCTTCCAGTCAAGATGCAAGTAATGTTTTTGTGTAATACAAAAATATTTTGTAATGCAGGATAAAGGAGAGTTTGAGAACAGGATCACACATTTCAAGCACTACCTGGAGACCAGAGGGGCGGCTCTGAGCCAGACCACCGAGTTCCTGCCATTCTACGCCCTGCCGTTTGTGCCCAATCCCACGGTGCATCCCTCCTTCCAAGAGCTTTTCCAGGTATAACACGCATCCACTAACAGTCACCAAAGCACTGATTGAATGTCATTGCCAATAATTGCTTTGAAAACTCAAGTTAGTTCTTAGAACGGGATACGAGATACTGCCTTATAGGTGAATCATACTAGAATATTAAAATATTTATATTTATCTATGACAAACATCAATTACACTGAGCACTTGCTTGAAGGAGATTAAAGTTTTGGCTTTTTTTTTTCTTGATCGTAGGATTCCTGGATACCAGAGTTGAGAGAAAGGCTGGAGAAGTTTCTTTCAGTGACCCTGAAAGCTTCAAACACGCCGAGGCTTTTGACTTTATATGTATCCTTTTTCCACAAGAGTATAATTTTAAAACTATGATTTCCTGGCTTTATGCATGGAAGAACTTAGATAAAGTAGGTTTAATTAAAGGGTTCATGAACTGGCTTTTACATTTTTTTATACTGTTGTCTGAAGTCAACTTATGATGTTTGGGTCGTTTTTACCTGCCCGATCGGTGGATATAACCACAAACCGCACATCACTAACACACACACGCCTCACTGCAGAGTCGGACAAATCAACATGATCAAAACTTCCGCGATTGTATTTTCCTTCAAATATCAAGGCAAGAAAGGAATGTTATTTCACTATTTAAGATAGCCCATCAGCAGGCCGGTGATACATTTTGGTAGCCCGTCTGGAAAACACATAGCCTCGGGACGTTGGGCTTTGCGAGCCCTGGCCCATACATGTTCTAGTCTGATCCCGAATCGCATCACATTGAAGCAACAACACCTCAAATTAAGTATTCTCCAGCCTGTGACAGCGTGCTAAGTTATGTTCAGTTAGGCACGTACTCATAATCAATAGATATCATACGATCTGTACAATGCAATACTTGCATTTTTTACTCACAAAAATGTGTTGCTTCATTCATTCATGTAATCTCATCCTGTCTGCAAATCCAGTCTCTTGTTTACAAACGAATCCGTGGTGAAATGAAGAAACAGACGTGCAATGTCTTACCCACGTGAGCTGGATATTCATAAAAAATCTAATTCATCCATGCATTTAAATATTGGAATCCGAGTGAAGCTTATGTAGCATGTTTATTGCTTGGAAGTAAACCTGTCCACGTAGCTCCACGTAGGCCTATGTTATTTATCTATAACATGCCATGCACAAATCGGTGGGCGGGGCTACAGAATCAGGCATTGGTCTTCTTCACTCTAACTTCACAGGGAGGCACATTAGGGGTGTAACGGTACACAAAACTGACGGTTCGGTACGTACCTCGGTTTTGAAGTCCCAGTTCGGTATGGATTCGGTACAGCAGTTTTACAAAATTGCTTTTTATTAATTTTTATTCAACAGTGGTTTAATGAAAAAAATTGTGTCTGTCCTTAAATGAATTAAATTAACTAAAAGTTTCTTAAAGATAATGCTGTATAGGGAGCCCTTACTTGCATATAGCTATTAAAGATTAACAACAGAGCCCAAACTATTAGCCTAAATTCAGTTGCTATTTATTTTTAGATATAATAATCAACACTCATAAGATTCACATAAGGCAGTTTTTGCATTAACTTCTAAATCTAATTTTTTTTATTCGTTGTTGAAATATAATCATTTAGTGGCTGTAATTTTCATGACAGGTTTATTTAAACATACATTAAATAAACAAGACATCACTAACAGGCTAAGTAGTATATAATGAATATATATAGGCTAATATAATGAATATAACGGCTAATGTAGTGCATGTATTCAGTGAAAGAGTTGATTTCTCTAGTGAGCTAACAGCTGTGGACACTGAATGACTTCTGAGTAAACGTGATTATGCATGACATTGTTTACAAGCTGTTAACTGTTAAAGATTACATTCATAACCGTTCGGTACACGCGTGCACCGTACCGAAAGCCCTGTACTGAAACGGTTCAATACGAATACATGTACCGTTACACCCCTAAGGCACATTCTGAGATCAAGCGTTTGCTGAGCCAGCTGTCAATAAAAGCTTTTATTTGACTAGCAAGGAAGTTTTCAGCTCTGAAATTTACAGGATATTCTTGTATTACTATGACCTTTTATATATCAAAGGCTCAAGGGGAAGTTGATTTCTCAATTCATGACTCCTTTAATCTTAATAATTACATTTGTTCTACCTTCAGAAAGTTTCTCAATGAAAATGATTAACTTTTATTGACTAATTAAATTTTATTGAATGTCACTTTTCTAATCGCATTGCAAATGCTTCTGTGTGGGGCTTTTCTGTAATAGACTAAAGCCCCGTTTCCACCAAAATTACCCAGAATTTTTTTTTCCCCCAGACCTACTACTGTCTGCGTTTCCATATCGGTCTAAAGTACCATGAAGATTAGGCAAATTAGTCCAGAGATGTGGGACTGCGCGCAGCTGATCCTCCCAGTCAGCGACGGACAGTAATCATTTTTGTGCGATACTGTCTGCATCAATAACAAGTATGGAGGAGATACAAGCAATGCTGCTTTTGCTGGTTATGTATTGGTTTACTAAATAGGTAATTTAGAAAACGGCGATAAAGAGATGAGCACTGATACTAAAGCGTATTCTGAAAGCTCGTAAAGCTAGTTTTAAAATAAGACAACGTATGCTATTATCAGCTATTACGGACATTGACCGGAGATGGCTGAGACGAACGCGCGCCATCAGACAGAAAGAGCAAGACTGATATTTACTGAACGCAGAACGAACCTCGCGAAAGACTTAAAAATGCCGGTTGAAATAAAATGCTGCGTGAGCTCAACAAATCAGCATGTTCAGCGCCCAAGTCCCACCCCTGAAAGTTCCTGAACTTTGAAAATGTGCTACCTCGGAGGGGGAAATATTTACCTGGAACTTCATTTAGACCCTGGTTCCTGCGGTCGAAACACACCGAGTACCACCCCAAAGTTCCTAGTTCCTGGGGAAAGTTCCTGCGGTGAGACGCAGCTATATGTGTGTATTAGGAAATGGGGAAGAAAATGCTGTCAAGGCAGATATATAAAGCAGAAGTGCTGTATTATTGTGAACAATTTAAAGATTCATTTAAAAGTGTTTTACAGGTCAATACAATAATCTTCAGCTGGTCATGTGATCTCAACATAAGGCCATACCATTTTACTCAAAACCGTGTTCTAGAGGCTCACTTAAAACATACACATACACAGGCCGGATTCACAAAACATTCTTAAGAATAAAATTCTTCTTAATTGCCAATTTCTTCTTATTTTCTAAAAAGATAAGAATATTTTGTATTCTCAAAAACTTTTCTTAAAGGAACACGCTGACTTTTTGCGACTTAAGCTTATTCATCGTATCCCCCAGAGTTAGTCCATACCATTCTCATCTCCATACGTGCCATAACTCTGTCTGATGCACCCACCGCTAGCCTAGCTTAGCACAAAGACTGGAGGTAAATGGCTCCAGCTAGCCTACTGCTCAATAAGTGACAAAATAACGCCAACATTTTCCTATTTACATGTTGTGATGTGTATAGTTACATTGTGTACTTAGTCAGACGGAAAATGAAAAGTTACGATTTTCTAGACCGATATGGCTAGGAACTATTCTCTCATTCCTGCGTAATAATCAAGGAACTTTGCTGCTGTACCATGGGTGCAGTGGCGCAATGATATTACGCCTGAGAGTGAGAGTTTAGTTGAGAGTATGAGAGGAATGAGAGTATAGTTCCTAGCCATATCAGTCTAGAAAATCGCAACTTTTCATTTTCCGTTGGTCTTAGTACACAATGTACCTATAAATATCACAACATGTAAATAGGAAAATGTAGCAATGGGTGCATCAGACAGTTATGGCACGCACTGAGATTAGAATGGTATGTATGTAACTTTGCTATTTCCACTCCCCATTATAAATGCATTTATAATGTATAATTTTTTGTTTTAAATAAATGCTGTTCTTTTAAACTTTCTATCATCAAAGAATCCTGAATTTTCTTTATCACAGTTTCCATAAAGATATTAAGCAGAATTCAGCAGTGTTGAGCATGAGAGAGTTCTTTCAATACACTTTGAATTGGTAGTGTATAGTGTTTCCTATTACCATACAATGATAATAAAAAATAGGTTTAGGGGAATGTTCTAGGTATAAGCCATATTAAAAGCGATACTTGTTTTGGAAACGGGTCATGCTATACCACGTCATCTTAAATAGACCTGAAACCTGAAATAGCAGTGAGCAATTAATAAGTAATTGTGTAAGAGCTGCTGAACTTTGTGCCATTTTTGATACTTTACAAATCTATTCGTAATATAGGAAAGCCTGAGGATTATGATTGCATAACTATTAAACATTGTATAACTGTATTGTATAGACTTATAACATGTACATGTTCTTGTGTTGTGTCAGAACAATGGGCTGTGGATTGTGAAAACAAGTCCTCTGAATGATGTGTTTGATGAGCAAACGTGGCTGTTGTTGCTTGGCGTAGTTTGAGGGCAAGGAAAATTGCTGACATTAATCCATCCAAATGAAAAATGACTTGTTAGCATGACTCCTTAACACAAAGAAACCAGAACGATGGTGGGAAAGACAACAAAGGTGAATTATATCTTAAAAGATTTCTTCTGTAGTATTGTTGGTAGGGCCCAAAATTAGCTGTCATACTATAATATTTAATTAAAATGTGTATAATTTTGTATAATAATATGACTGTTTCTGTTTTTCCATGCATTTGAAATGCACTGTGCACAAAAACGTTTCTATTTTGTTTGACATTTTACAATATTTTTTTATTTGGTTAACATGGTCTAAATTATATAATGATTTTTGAAAATAATGAATCACAAATGACTGTCATAATTAATTGGTAACAAGGTGTGGCAAGCATATAGAGGAAGTAGTTTAAATCCTGAATCTCCAGTCGCGTTGTGAATCATGATTACACATTACTGTGGACAATGATTACATTTGTAACATCTTAATAATATAATATAATTTAAACATTTGAAACATCTTAATAGTATAATATATACACATTAAATAATGAATCACAAATGACTGTCATAATTAATTGGTAACAAGGTGTGGCAAGCATATAGAGGAAGTAGTTTAAATCCTGAATCTCCAGTCGCGTTGTGAATCATGATTACACATTACTGTGGAAAATCATTACATTTGTAACATCTTAATAGTATAATATATATTAATTGCATCTAACTCAAATGTTTGGAATTATACGTGTGTGTGTGTCTGTCTGTCTGTCTGTCTGTCTGTCTGTCTCTATTTATTTACAAATATTTGAGTGAGATGCAATTAATATATATTATACTATTAAGATGTTACAAATGTAATGTGTATAAATATATTTATACACACATATTTACAATCGATTTGACAACACTAATTATATATTATTAAGATCAAACACATTAGTATATTTACAAACTTTTATGTTAGATTAGATTAGTCAACTTTATATATATATATATATATTAGATGGCTATTACTATAAACAGAATTTACAGGTGAATATGTACAATGAATAAATATACAGATGGCTATTACTATAAACAGAATTTACAGGTGAATATGTACTATGAGTATAATATAATATACAGATGGCTATTACTATAAACAGAATTTACAGGTGAATAAGTACTATGAGTATAATATAATATACAGATGGCTATTACTATAAACGTAATTTACAGGTGAATATGTACAATGAATAAATATACAGATGGCTATTACTATAAACGGAATTTACAGGTGAATATGTACAATGAATAAATATACAGATGGCTATTACTATAAACGGAATTTACAGGTGAATATGTACAATGAATAAATATACAGATGGCTATTACTATAAACAGAATTTACAGGTGAATATGTACAATGAATAAATATACAGATGGCTATTACTATAAACGGAATTTACAGGTGAATATGTACAATGAATAAATATACAGATGGCTATTACTATAAACAGAATTTACAGGTGAATATGTACAATGAATAAATATACAGATGGCTATTACTATAAACGGAATTTACAGGTGAATATGTACAATGAATAAATATACAGATGGCTATTACTATAAACAGAATTTACAGGTGAATATGTACTATGAGTATAATATAATATACAGATGGCTATTACTATAAACAGAATTTTACAGATAGAGGTATACAATATGTTAGGCTAATATGAGGAATATAGTACGGTGCAAAATGCAAATGTAAACAGTTGGTACTGTGATTAATCACGATGAATCGATTTGACAACACTAATTATACATTATACTATTAAGATAAAACAAATGTGTATATTATATTATACTTAGTGCTGTCAAATCAATTAATTGTGATTAATCGCATCGTGCGCGCGTGTGCGTGTGTGCGTGTGCGTGTGCGCGTGTGTGTGCGCGTGTGTGCGCGTGTGAGCGTGTGTGTGCGTGTGTGTGTGTGTGTGTGTGTGTGTGTGTGTGTGTGTGTGTGTGTGTGTGTGTGTGTGTGTGTGTCATATGTACAGTTGCAAGAAAAAAAGTATGTGAACCGCCTGCAGAAAATGTGAATAATTTTAACAAAATAAAAGAGATCATACAAAATTGTATGTTTTTTTTTTTTTAGTGCTGTCCTGAATAAGATACACAATCATGGTACACAAGACTGACCCTGTTCAAAAGTTTATGAACCCTTGATTCTTAACACTGTGTTTTGTGACGGTTGTTCGTGAGTCTCTTGTTTGTCCTGAGCAGTTAAACTGACAGACGTTCTTCTGGAAAACTGAAGAATGCAGGACCTGGAGGATTTTTCTGAAGAACGTTGGTCCGTTTAACTGCTCAAAACAAGAGACTCAAGAACAACCATCACAAAACACGTGGATCATCAGGGAACGACACAGTGTTAAGTTAAGTGTAAACTTTTGCACAGGGTCATTTTTTAATTTATAAAAATTAATTTGTCTTGAGGACTATATGTAAACATATTTTATGTAAAATATCTTATTCAGGACAGCACTAAATAAAAAATAATATGCATTTTGTATGATCTCTTTATTTTGTTCAAATTATTCACATTTTTACAGATTTTGCAAGCGATTCACATACATGTAAGGTATGTGTATTACTCTTTTGCTTCATGCGTGCACACCAAGCCCTTATTTGACTTTGTGTGTTTTGTCATCCAGAAGTGACTCAGCAAATGCAGCTCCATCTGACCGAGGCAGAAAGGAAGGCCACCATCTACATGAGGAGATTTGCTAAGCTGCAGGCCGACCATCACAACCTTATCGGCGTCACGGCCGAGCTGGTGGATTCACTGGAGGCCACAGTCCGTGGAAAGATGGCAAGCAATTATTAAGTCCCATATTACGCCCATGATTCCAAAAATTCTAATAATTATGCTTGACAAAGCTAAAATACTCAAGGGAATGTTGCTGATGTTTTCAGATCTCCCCAGAGTACCTGCAGGGTGTGTGCTTGCGGCTCTTCAGCAATCACATGAGACAGAGCGCTGCTCAGAGTGTAGACTTCACCAGACCGGGCACTGTGAGTCACTGAGTTTACCGTTTCCCTAGATGGGAATAAAACCTTTATGTGTGCATTTGGCTCCCAAAATGTTGGATACAAAGTTGCAATTACTTTTCTGAATATTGGGCTTTGTTCACACTGGACCCAAATCCAAATTGTTTTTCAAGCAAATGATTCTCTTTGTTCAGTCTGTGTTTATTACTTAATGACTTAAATTCACTCAAAATTTTAAAATAAAGGTATAATAAATCATATTGTAACTAATTTTAGAACTATTATGACTTTTGCATCGTGACACTATATTCATGACATTTAAGCATATCTCTACAAATTCTCATTACCGTTATAATGAGATCTCATTATCATTATATATATATATATACATTTTTCTTAAATGTATATATTTACACACACACACACACACACACACACACACACACATATATATATATATATATATATATATATATATACATTGTTTTTTTTACATTAATCAGAATTGGACAGGACAAATAATTCTTAATTGTCATGAAAGTAATGTTACCAATGCAAAATATGACATACCTTCTGTAACGCACTCACCACTACGCGTTGCATATGAATTTACACACAACTAGTTTTTGTCATTCCATTGCGCAGCTTAACCATCGCTTTTCTATGTAAACATGCACTAGACAAATACGTTTCACGGTTGTGCCTCATATCTTCTGCGTTAAAAAAAATCCATTCTCATTACCATAATGCATCCGGAAATGTTATAGACAGTTTTGTAATTCTTAATTTTCTCAATGGTGATCCATTACCATTATAATATATAAAAGTGTTGTTTTTTTTTAAATTAGCCTAATTTTAAGTACAATATGATTTTTCATCACTCTTGACATATCTCTCTTCAACTTTTAAAAAACATGTCTCTAGACCTTTTATTATTTTTAATTTCACTACCCATTTTTAAACAAAAAAAACATTCTGTGGTCTCATTTACCGCTGTTCAGCGAATTTCTGCAGGTGAAATCCAGTCATTTCAATAGTAATCCATGCGAAAGATTTCCATGTACAGATTTGCGACTTGAAATTTCTCTATTGTGTTCAGACAGTGTAATTAATATTCGGTGTATATTACTTAATAACTTAAAGTCACCCCATAATCAATAATATTGTACCTAAAATAAGCTTATTTAGGTACAACAGTTATGACTTTTGCATTGTGGCATTATATTCGAAACAATTAATCACATTAACTTACTAATTGTCATTACCGTAATGCATAAAAATCTAATCCTCATTACCGCGATGCACTGAAATCCAATTATCATTACCGTAATGCACTGAAATCTAATTCTCATTACCGTAATGCATAGAAATCAAATGCTAATTACTGTAATGCACTGAAATCTAATTATCATTACCGCAATGCACTGAAATCTAATTATCATTACTGTAATGCATAGAAATCTAATTCTCATTACCGTAATGCATAGAAATCTAATTCTCATTACCTTATTGCATTGAAATCTAATTCTCATTACCATAATGCATAGAAATCTAATTCTCATTACCGTAATGCACTGAAATCTAATTATCATTACCGTATTGCATTGAAATCAAATTCTCATTACCATAATGCATAGAAATCTAATTCTCATTACCCTAATGCACTGAAATCTAATTCTCATTACCGTAATGCACTGAAATCTAATTCTCATTACGTAATGCACTGAAATCTAATTCTCATTACCGTAATGCATACAAATCTAATTCTCATTACCGTAATTCACTGAAATCTAATTCTCATTACCGTAACGCATAGAAATCTGATTCTCATTACCGTAATGCACTGAAATCTAATTCTCATTACCGTAATGCATAGAAATCAAATGCTAATTACTGTAATGCACTGAAATCTAATTATCATTACCGCAATGCACTGAAATCTAATTATCATTACTGTAATGCATAGAAATCTAATTCTCATTACCGTAATGCATAGAAATCTAATTCTCATTACCTTATTGCATTGAAATCTAATTCTCATTACCATAATGCATAGAAATCTAATTCTCATTACTGTAATGCACTGAAATCTAATTATCATTACCGTATTGCATTGAAATCAAATTCTCATTACCATAATGCATAGAAATCTAATTCTCATTACCCTAATGCACTGAAATCTAATTCTCATTACCGTAATGCACTGAAATCTAATTCTCATTACGTAATGCACTGAAATCTAATTCTCATTACCGTAATGCATACAAATCTAATTCTCATTACCGTAATTCACTGAAATCTAATTCTCATTACCGTAACGCATAGAAATCTGATTCTCATTACCGTAATGCACTGAAATATCATTCTCATTACCGTAATGCACTGAAATCTAATTATCATTACTGTAAAGCATAGAAATCTAATTCCCATTACCGTAAAGCACTGAAATCGAATTATCATTATTGTAATGTATAGAAATCTGATTCTCATTACCGAAATATAATTCTCATTATCGTAATGCATAGAAATCTAATTCTCATTACCGTAATTCACTGAAATCTAATTCTCATTACCGTAATGCATAGAAATGTAATCCTCATTACACTAATTTTTCATATTACTACTGTAATGAATTGAACTATAATTAAAAATACACAGTGAACCTTTTGGTTGGTGAAATTTAATTTGCTAATGTGACCACACCTTTATGGATACACCAATTGGAGCTTTTTGTAATGTATTGCTTTTATTATATTGTCTGTTTTTTCCCTGTTTCTATCAAGATTTATTAACTTAAAGCAACTAAAGTGTTACATAATTGTGTGATGAGTATGTGTAATATACAAAATCCAACATTTTACACATTCTGAGCCTCTAAAGAATCGCATAGTGGTTGGATAAGCTGACATTCCCTGAAATGTTTCATAATTGACTTGCTTTTGGAGCTAGTGTGTCCTCAATCATTTCTTCCTGTGTGTTTGTGTGTCTGACCATCTGTTCATTAAGGGATATTACTCTATGAGCCCTTATGATGATGGATATGTAAGTTGCTGAATGTTTCATCATCTTACTTCCTGTCTCCCTGCTCGGTCTTGCCTGCATTACCATCAGCCCTGCCTGTCTTCTTCCTCCTTTGTATTTCGTCCCAAGCAAGCCTTCTAGTTTATCTAGTTTTCATTAGATCACCCTAGTGTCATGGGATGTACATTCTTGTTCAGTATAAGAATGGTCCACTTTGTCCAACTGGCATGTACATTGTTGCTAAATCCCAAAAGAAGAACATAATACTGATTCATTTGAAGACTGTTTAGTATTTGTTTCACTTATTTGTCTCCAGTTTCCCAGAGTAGACCGTATAAATTCAACGGTTACAACAAGGACAAAACTTTTATTGCAGGTCATATCATGAAAAATATTTCCCTTTTCCCTTTTGATATAATCGGCGCCTTCCTGGCGTCAGATAAATAAATCACATGCCTACCTACATTTACACGTCAACAGTGCCAGTTTTTTGGTTCAGAAAACATAAGTCACTGGATTACGGTTAAGAAGAAAGGAAATAAATAAATAATTTGCCAAAGATTAATCAGTTTTTTACTGAGAACAAGTCTTATTATCTTAAAGGTCCCATGATGTGGATTTTTTTTATTATTTTATAATGGTTCCTGAGGTGTACTTATATTGTTAGTATGACTTCATAAAAGTATCATAAAATGTCATAATTTAGAAACAAAAGGCATTTTTATAGCCCTCTGGCTTGAATGCTCTGTTTGAAGTGGTGTGTCTGCTGTGAGACTTCAGTGTAAACACCCACTGTTGTGATTGGCTGACATCTTTGCATTTGAAATGCGTATTAAATGTGGAACCCCTCTCGAATACTTTTACTGATTTTTACTATTACAGCTGTAACAGCTGTCAAACGGTGAAAGTGTTGATTATAGCATTATTTTTAGATTTTTTTCTCATCACATGAAAGGCTGCAGTGAGGAGCATTGAGTAGACAGACAATCTGTTGATTGTGTGAATGTAGTGATCTCATTGCAATATTTCTCTCACAAAATGTTTTCACCACAACTAACAGCAAACACAATATCGATATGAATACAGTAAGAGCTTTGTTGTGCAGCATAACAGCATCATTCATTATAACGGGTGTTTGGGCAAGTGTGCAGATATACTCATGGCGTGTGATTGACAGCTTCGAACATTATAAGGACAGTGTTCTTTGATCGTTTTCTGTAGTTTAATCATAATTTAAATAACAGATTTGTTTCATGCTACTAAGAGAAATGATGTGAAGTTGATTGTTTAGTCACTGGCTTGATTCACTGACGCATAAACCGTATTAAACGATTTAGAAAGAAAATCTGCGTGAACTTGAATAATTAGCTACACATCAGAAATCACTGATCACAAATCAGGCATTAATGAACACTGTTACTCACTGTTTGTTGCGGTGCTGTCGAATCCAGTAGTCTGTTTGTAAAGCCTGTGCTGACATTGCGACTGAATTAAATGTAAAAAATAAACTGAATCCATTTTCTCCAAATTCTATGGGCGGGCAAAGCAAAGAAAGGGGAGGTAACTTTTCCCCGTATGACGACATATAAGGGAAGATTCCAGACTGAGCTTTCATTTTCTCAATGGCAGAGCAGGATACCCAGGGCTTGGTTTACACCTATCACCATTTCTAGCCACTGGGGGACCATAGGCAGGCTAGGGGAACATATTAATGTTAAAAAACCTCACAAAGTGAACTTTTCATGCCATGGGACCTTAAAAAAATAGTTTGTAGACAAACTGTTTTAGTTGGCTTGAAAAACCCTAGCCAGAAAGTTTGAAGTTCGAAGGTTTTCAGTTTGAAATGGTTTAATTATTAGATAGATTAGATCAGATAGATAGATAGATAGATAGATAGATAGATAGATAGATAGATAGATAGATAGATAGATAGATAGATAGATAGATAGATAGATAGATAGATAGATAGATAGATAGATAGATAGATAGATAGATAGATAGATAGATAGATAGATAGATAGATAGATAGATAGATAGATAGATAGATAGATAGATAGATAGATAGATAGATAGATAGATAGATAGATAGATCTGCTATCATGTTTTAACACATTGTTTGCATTACTTAGCATATTGCTAGCATTAATTAGCATGTTTTGGCACATTGTTTGCATTACATAGTACATTGCTAGCGTGATTAACATGTTGCTAGCATTATTTAGCATGTTAATATTGTTTTAGTACAAGTTAATATGATTTAGTACATTGCTTGTGTGATTAGCATGTTGTTAACATGATTTAGCATTTCTCTAGCATAATGTAGCATTTTGCAAGCATTATTTAAGATAGATTAGAAGTATTAGATACGTTGCTAGCATGAATTAGCATGCTTTAAAACATTGCTCGCGTGTTTTATCAGTTTGCTAGCATTAATTAACCCACCGCTGACATTTGTAACATTTTTTGCATTCATTATCATGTTGTTTTCATGAATTAACACAATGGTACCATGAATTAGCATTTTTTGTTACCATAGCATGTTGCTACCATCATTTAGCCCGTTGCTATCATGATTTAGCACATTGCTTGCATGATTAGCATGCTGTTAGCATGATTTAACATTTTGCTAGCATGATTTAAAATTTTGCTAGCATGATTTAAGACACATAGATAGATTTGATTGGATCACACGGGTCAGCCTTCAGTTCCCACATGCATCAATGAGCCTTGGCTGCCCTTGACCCTGTCACCGGTTCACCACTGTTCCTTCCTTGGACCACTTTTGATAGATACTGACCACTGCAGACCAGGAACACCCCACAAGAGCTGCAGTTTTGGAGATGCTCTGACCCAGTCGTCTAGCCTCACAATTTGGCCCTTGTTAAACTCGCTCAAATCCTTACGCTTGCCCATTTTTCACTAACAGGTACCGTGATAAAGAGATAATCAGTGTTATTCACTTGACCTGTCATAATGTTATGCCTGATCAGTGTATTACAACATCAAATCAACAGTGATAAAATATTAAGCAACATTTCAACATTAATAATAAATAAATGTTTCTTGAGCAGCAAATCTCAGCATATTAGAATGATTTCAGAAGGATCATGTGACACTAAAAACTGGAGTAAATTACATTTTAAAACATAATCAAATAGAAAAATTGAATTGATTTGAATTGCAGTAATATTTCACAGTGTCACTGATTGTCCTGTATTTGTGATCAAATAAAAGCCTCTGTGAGCACTAGAGACTTCCTACATCCAGGATACACTCATTATGTGCAAACCCTCATCATTGTGAAATGCACATACGCAGACGTACTGCAAATATCCTCAGCAAACAATTGAAATTTGCCAAACTTGAGAATGTTCGCATGCATAACTTTGGCTATCCGGAATGTTTTTTGAAGTTACTTGCTTATGTAACCAACCCTTCAGAGAAGGATGTTTACATTGTACACTCTCCAAACTAATATCAGCATTCCTTACACTCCAAATAATGCCGAAGCTGGACTTGAGCTCACTCGATCAGCTTCTCTTGGGTTTCGGCGTATCCCTCCCCCATGGGAAAGCATCTAATTGCATCCCCGAGATGCCAGAATTTGCTGCGCTCGTTGGCTCCACTGGAAATTAGATCCCGCAGGTGCAGCGTTGTAATGATCTTGGGGAATTCCTTTCGTTAACCCCCCCCCTCCTCGAACCTTCCAGCTTTGCAGACCGGTCATTCATTTGTCTCAGGTCATTCTTTGCATGTAAATGTACACGTACTGCATGCGGTCGCAACTGCTGTAAAATGCATGCTAATTTATTACTGAATACTCACATTGAGCTAGAATCTCATAGTATAACCATCAAAAAGTTCACTAACACACACACAGGCATTTTGTTTTTAATTTGCAAGCCAATGAATGCACAGATTCAAATGAGTTTTTCTTTTTCATTTAGGCATCCTCAATGCTGCGGGCATCGGTCGCACCTCAGTAAGTTGTTGTTTTTTTACTTTAAGATTGGTATAAAGTCTTGTCTCAGCAGTAATAGAGGGTATACAGTGATAATAAATAGTTTGTGAACCCCTTGCAGAATCTGATAATAATTGTAACAAAATAAGAGCACTCAAAAAATGATTTGTTGAATTTACTCAAAAAAGCAGCGTCAAGTGGTTCCACTCAACTATATTGAGTAATTTTTACAAATAACAATTTAGTTATATGAACAAAATAAATGCAAGTAAAGCTGACACAATATCTTTGATTAAATACAAGCCGGTTACATTTGTCGGTTACATAATATTTATATGTGCAGTTTACTTTACTTATAAAATTCTATTATGTTAGGTGAACACATTTATCGATTTAATTTACCTTATTAAATTATCTATTTGCTCTACAAGTATAAGTGGAAAACTATTAAATAACAACAAGCATATTTTTTTAAACAAAATGCAAAAATGACCCATTGGACAAACTTAATTTAATTGAGGGCATTTCATCCAATAAATGTGTGTATATGAGTGCCCACAGCCTAAACACAGGCACCACTCTTCTGCATAATGGTAATTATGCATAAAATCACAGAAACTCCTCTAAATGTCCAACATGAATTAAGTAAAACTGGCAATACTCGTTTTTAGTAGAAACAACTCAGTAAATTTAAGTTCATGTAGTTACATGAGTTTTTTAAGTAATGTGAACAAGGATGATTTGAGTGCATCTAACAACAGTGAAATTTTTTTTTATTTTTTTTTATGAGTGATCATACAAAATGCATGTTATTTTTTTATTTAGTACTGTCCTGAATAAGATATTTTACAAAAATATCTTTACATAGTCAACAAACCAAAAAAATAAATAAAACCCTGAATTTATAAACAATGACTGCAAAAGTTTATGAACCCTTGATTCATAATAATTAATAATAATTTAGTTTGCCCTGTTTAGTAAATCTGGCCCTTAAAAATATATCATTGCGTAACACAATATACACGTTGTTTCGTAAGCTCACCCCTGTGACCGCTATCATTTATTGCACTAATAAATGCACAGCCATTCGCATGTTCATGATATACATCATTGATAACTTTTGAGATTTATTTTGCAGCGTTTTATGAGCCGTTTGATCGGTTAATGGGCCGTAAAGAGCGGTTACACTCACAGTGGGGATGAATCGCGTTTGTTTCAAAGACTCGAAGAGAACTTATGCGACGCAGAAACTCTTACAATGCAAAATGAATCACTTGTTTTTGATCCATTAATGCATCTCTCACTTACTAAATGTGATCTCACTCTTTGAAGCGCCTGTCAATCAACGCGTACTGCTGTGTTAAGCGAGGCCTCTTCTCATAGGATAAGGACACGCAGTCTCATGAATAATTAAGCGAGGCCTCTTCTCATAGGATAAGGACACGCAGACTCATGAATAATTATGAGACACCGATGAGTCATCGCCATACTGTAGTACGAGAAAACGTCACATTCTGTGACGCGCAAAAAAGTTTTCTCCTACAATCAAAACTAATGGATGGTAGCATTGAATTCTATGATGCTCAACACTCATAACTCATAATGTTTTCACACTTTTTTTTTATGCCAGGAGCCCCTAAATATGGTGATCCGTTTGCATGGCCCCCTTTTTAAAAATATAAAAATATATATAATTTTCAAGTATGAACATAAATGTTATGTGGAATATAAAAAAAAATTGTGCTGTCAGTAGATAAAAAAATAACGAATTAAACACACATTTTTTTTCTGAAATTAAAAAGTTTTAAATATTTTTATATTGTAATAATTTCACAGTTATTCCCCAAATTAATCTAGAAACAACTTAAAGACGGTATATTTTAAATATTTGTTTAATGCCATCTTTTTATGACGGTAAGTATCACTGATACTAATACTGCTACTGATGTCTCTATGAAATAGATTTTTTTTAAACATTAATGATAGACATTCAACACTACAATATGAATGAAATCTATATTAATTTCAACATTTATTAGGCTTTAAAAAATAGCAACTTTTAATTTAAGTGAACTTAAAACAACCTTCATATAAACCCATTATTATAAATGTCATATTTACCTGTTGCCAAATATACAGAAATAAAATACAGTTATCAAACACTTTACAGTCCTTACTGCATAAATAATCGATTAAATATAATTTAATCCTTATTAAAGCTACAGTGTTCTCTGTTCCCTTTGTTCTTTGATGAACATTAATGACAGACATCATTAGTGGCTGCTGTCACTTTAAGATCTGCCACTGCCGAACATGACGCGGATCTGACGCGCTGTCACGTGCATCTCATTTTTTCACAACTCTTTAATTTCATTTAAGGCAAGGCAAGATTATTTATTTAGCACATTTCATACACTATGGTAATTCAAAGTGCTTTACACAGAAAGGGAATTAAAATAAATCACAAAATAAAAGTAAGGAAAATTCAAATAGTTATAAAAAAAATTAAAAGAGAAAAAGATTATACATAATAAACTTCTCATTAATTAATTTCCGCACTTGCTCTAGGACTTCCCCATACTGGTTGTCTCTTTCTCTGTGGATTTCTTTCGGCGTGCTTAAATAATTTGTCGGACATCTCTACCAGATCCGATCTTTCACCTAAAAACGGCCAGGCAGAGCTGGACTATATCATCATTAATCGCTCCGATTAATCACACACGCAGTTTCAATTTCTCTTCCAGAAACTTCTTAACTGGGCTGCATTTACCCATGTGATTTCAATTTCTCTTCCAGAAACTTCTTAACTGGACTGCATTTACCCATGTGATTTCAATTTCTCTTCCAGAAACTTCTTAACTGGACTGCATTTACCCATGTGATTTCAATTTCTCTTCCAGAAACTTCTTTAAGACGTTATTTAACTGCTCTTATGAGAAAACTCGACAAATGGGCATTTTGGCATAATTCTGTGTCATTGTTCGTTCAAGCACGAAAGTGAACTTGATTCTGGCGCACGTTTTTCTGTGCGTTGTGTGTGTCAGTCAGGACATTCACAGACAGCGCGTTCTCTTTTGTCTTGTCGCGCTTGAATGGTTTAAATACATTTGCACGAATAAGAGCGCGCTCATATAATGTAACGCTAGCCAAAGGATGACAGAAAAAAACATGCTGTGTTAATTGCGCTAAATATATTGCGTCAAAATAAAGTAAGAATGTAAACACAATAAAAATACTTAAAAAGTTAAGGGAAATTTGTATACTCAGGACATTTATTGCTTATTCTTTTAAACCATTTATGTAGTGTTCTTTTAAAAGCACACTCTATACTTAGAAACACATGTAATTAAACCTGTCCTCAGCATGAGGTCACAACTGCCAAACAAAGTGTTTAAAAATGCAACAAATTATAAAATACACAGTTACATTAAAAGGCGGAGATCTTTAAGATATCAAACAATACAACAAGTAAATATTGAATTATATTTTCCATTAAAAATAGCTACAAAAGTTGTGTCCTCCTCACTTTGCATAAACTCCGTTAGGATTTTTTATAACTCTGAATAAATCAGGCAATGTCACGGGCAGCTTTACCTCTGAGGAGCACTTACTATTTCCCGCTCATTGTGGATCTCACAGTAGGACACAGTCCTGAAAGTTATAGATTTTTTTATATTTTAAACAAACAATATTGAAGTCTCTGCCGTCACAGCCTTGTCAACTCCGTCATCGCAGTGTAATTGTTTCTGTAAATAGTTATGGGATAAATCTTGTAATTTTGATATATTTATTAAAGGGTTAGTTAACCCAAAATTGAAAATTCTGTCATTAATTACTTACCCTCATGTCGTTCGACACCCGTAAGACCTCCGTTCATCTTCGGAACACAAATGAAGATATTTTAGTTGAAATCCAATGGCTCAGAAAGGCCTCCATTGGCACAATGCACTGTACACTCTCAAGACCCATAAAAGGTACTAAAGACGTCGTTACAAAGTCCATCTCACTACAGTGGTTCTACAATAACTTTATGGAGCGATGAGAATAGTTTTTGTGCGCAAAAAAACCCGAAATAACAACTTATATAGTGGTGACCGATTTCAAAACACAGCATCATGAAGTGAGTCAATTCAGTGGTTTGGATCTGACATCACGTGGATTTGACACGCGATCCGAATCATGATTCGACTCGCTGATTCATAACGCTTCGAAGCTTCATGATGCTGTGTTTTGAAATCGGTTTCAAACAATTAATTGTGTAAAAATGTTAAAACATCAATGTAACTACATGATATTATGTCTTAATTACCTAAGAACATTGGTGATATTTGTTTAATATTAAAAGGAGGGAGGAGAATTTAGGACCGAATAAATAGAATAAAACTGTTCCCTTACATGGATCATTATCTGAGACATTTGTCTACAAAAATAAAAAAAAATTATAATGTAGTGTTAGTTTTTATTTTTTAACATTTTAAAACATGTTTTGTCCCTTATCTCAAGAATCAGTGATAAAATTATATTAGGATGTATTATATTATAAATATTTAATATTATTATATTATATGTAAAAATCTACAGCTGTCAAATAAAACAATTGCATTTTAGACACTCATTCTGTAAATGTTCTAAATAATGTTTTGAATTGATTTAATTAATATCTTAAGCAGCTTGTTAACTTTGCCATATTGTACTTGCCAAGTCATTCAAAAGTAATTCTGTAAACGCAATCAAACCAAATCTTGGAAACATGATCTGTTTCGAGATGGAAAGACATTCTTTTCAACAGCACAAAATTCACGTTAGAAACCTGAAGAGCAAGGTGTCATGTGCCGATTTACCATCTGTTTACTTCCTGCTCTCAGGAGACCCAAAGATGTGCCATTGCTGCCTTCGCTTGACTACGAGAAGCTGAAGAAAGACCTAGTGAACGGATCAGATCGACTGAAGGCTTTGCTACTTCAAGCTTTGCGCTGGGTAACTCAGAATTACTGTTAGGAAACGAAAAACACCAGCACACTTGGCGGGGATTGCATCCCATAGTTTCTGCCACAATATCAGCATTACTACAGTTACAGATGTCTTCTAAGTCACTGTTAGTATCACTAAAACATGATAAAATAGGTTATAAAACAAACAAACGAGGAACCAGAGAAAAAATAGAGACTTTGGAGTGGATCTTTTGACAACAACTGCATAGAAACTTGTTGTTTTATCTCCATGATTGAGGTATTTTCTGTCCTTTAGAATACACATTGAGGTACACAAATTGGTTTTCGCATTACATGCCAATTTTCTTGTAATTTCTCATTGGTCGGCAGAGGTTGACTCGATCTCTTCATGGTGAGCAAAGAGACACGGTTCTGCAGGCCTTCATCAGCAATGATCTTCTGGAGTGGTACAGTACCAAACAGGTACATTACAAAAATGCTAACATGCTTTTTTGTGTATTGTAAGAAAATTGCATGCAGAATAATTTTACAATTCTAAGATAATATTCAAAAATTTGCTTTATAGTCAGTTGTTATGTCTGACCCTGGATCTGGGTAACACAAAATCTAACAAAACACTGGGTTGTTTTTACATCTGACCCAGCATCTGAGTTAGACAAAAACTACCCTAACACTGGGTTGTTACATCTGACCCAGGATCTGGGTAATACAAAAACTAACCAAACACTGGGTTGTTACGTCTGACCCAGGATCTGAGTTACACAAAAACTACCCTAACACTGGGTTGTTACATCTGACCCAAGATCTGAGTTACACAAAAACTACCCAAACACTGGGTTGTTATGTCTGACCCACGATCTGGGTATCACTAAAACTACCCAAACACTGGGTTGTTACGTCTGACCCAGCATCTGAGTTAGACAAAAACTACTCAAACACTGGGTTGTTACGTCTGACCCACGATCTGGGTATCACAAAAACTACCCAAACACTGGGTTGTTACGTCTGACCCAGCATCTGAGTTAGACAAAAACTACCCAAAAACTGGGTTGTTACGTCTGACCCAGTGTCTGGGTAACACAAAAACTACCCAAAAACTGGGTTGTTACGTCTGACCCAGCATCTGAGTTAGACAAAAACTACCCAAAAACTGGGTTGTTACGTCTGACCCAGTGTCTGGGTAACACAAAAACTACCCAAACACTGGGTTGTTACGTCTGACCCAGGATCTGGGTAACACAAAAACTACCCTAACACTGGGTTGTTACATCTGACCCAAGATCTGAGTTACACAAAAACTACCCAAACACTGGGTTGTTATGTCTGACCCACGATCTGGGTATCACTAAAACTACCCAAACACTGGGTTGTTACGTCTGACCCAGCATCTGAGTTAGACAAAAACTACTCAAACACTGGGTTGTTACGTCTGACCCACGATCTGGGTATCACAAAAACTACCCAAAAACTGGGTTGTTACGTCTGACCCAGTGTCTGGGTAACACAAAAACTACCCAAACACTGGGTTGTTACGTCTGACCCAGCATCTGAGTTAGACAAAAACTACCCAAAAACTGGGTTGTTACGTCTGACCCAGTGTCTGGGTAACACAAAAACTACCCAAACACTGGGTTGTTACGTCTGACCCAGGATCTGGGTATCACAACAACTACCCAAACACTGGGTTGTTACGTCTGACCCAGCATCTGAGTTAGACAAAAACTACCCAAAAACTGGGTTGTTACGTCTGACCCAGTGTCTGGGTAACACAAAAACTACCCAAACACTGGGTTGTTATGCCTGACCCAGGATCTGGGTAACACAAAACTAACCAATTACTGGGTTGTTACGTCTGACCATGGATCTAGGTAACACAAAATCTAACAAAACACTGGGTTGTTTTTACATCTGACCCAGGATCTGAGTTACACAAAAACTACCCAAACACTGGGTTGTTACATCTGACCCAGCATCTGAGTTAGACAAAAACTACTCAAACACTGAGTTGTTACGTCTGACCGACGATCTGGGTATCACAAAAACTACCCAAACACTGGGTTGTTACGTCTGACCCAGTGTCTGGGTAACACAAAAACTACCCTAACACTGGGTTATTACGTCTGACCCAGGATCTGAGTTACACAAAAACTACCCAAAAACTGGGCTGTTACGCCTGACCCAGGATCTGAGTTACACAAAAACTACCCAAACACTGGGTTGTTACGTCTAACCCAGGATCTGAGTTACACAGAAACTACCCAAACACTGGGTTGTTTCGTCTGACCCAGGATCTTATTTGCACAAAAACTGCCCAAACACTGGGTTGTTACATCTGACCCAGGATCTGAGTTACACAAAAACTACCCAAACTCTGGGTTGTTGTGTCTAACCCAGGATCTGAGTTACACAAAAACTACCCAAACACTGGGTTGTTACATCTGACCCAGGATCTGAGTTACACAAAAACTACCCAAAAACTGGGTTGTTACGTCTGACCCAGGATCTGAGTTACACAAAAACTACCAAAACACTGGGTTTTGCTTTTTGCAGTTTAAAATGAGGAGAGTTATGTAACTAACAATTAAAAAAAAAAAAATGGGCGACCCGTGTCGATCACGTCAAAACTTAGATCTTTAAGCCTTATGCTTTACTGACTACGCCACTGAAAACGTTAAAATACGTCTGTTATTTTTTAAATCTTGTTTTTCCCAAGCAGGCATTGTTAGGTGGAGCTAGTGCTAGCACTTGCCAACAAGACACGCTATTTGCACTTGTAAATAGACAAAAAATGTGTGCTGTCTATGACCTACTTCTCTTCTAAACTGTGTAATTTCAGGTATTTAGGATGAATCTGAATGTGGACGATCAGGTTTCAGAGGTTAACGTGACATTGTGATTAATTTCCCATCATTAGCCGCATTTCCATTACAGATTTGCGCAAAACTTTTGCGATATTTTCTAAAAGTCGAGAAAAAAATTGCAAAATTACGGCGTTTTCATTAACTGATGTTAATGCGACTAAAACCATTTTTTTTCTCTCGTGATAAATCATTCCAAAAATCATGCTACGTATGTTGTTAGGTTTATGTATATCCCAGCCACTGCACGCCATTCATTTTAATGAGACGTGAGTGTTATCCAAGCATTGAGGGCAAGGAAAGCACCTTATACTTGAGCGGAACACATGAGGTGTTATGATAAATTGTGGCATTTTTTATTCTATTGTTTTTTATGAGTTTAATAAAGAACTCATCTTCTGTCCAAACATATCATCATCTATAAAGAATGATCGACTTTTACATACGCCAGGTTATTGTGACGCATTGCCACATACAGAGACGAGCGAAACGTTTGAATTTGCATGGTGGTAACTCAAAGGTTTTTTTTACCACTTTGTTATTTTGGCTTGGAATTTCGTTTGTTGTAAATATAAACTGAATTTAGAAATGCTTTTGAAATGAAGAACTTTGCGTTTAATAAACAAAATATATTTTTGAAATGAAGACAGCGTTTGGAGTGGAGTGCAAAATAATCCATTCCCTGAGTCCACGGCCTTTGCTGTTATTGAGTGTACACAAATAAAAGTAGACAGTTTACTGTTTATAATTATGTCTTGCACTTAGCCTATCTGTATGGCTAAAAATGACAAGTATTGTGAGTTGTTTGCGCTGGAATAAGGAAAAAATAAGGAAAAAAAGGCGACGATGACGTCATCGGACAGAGGGTTAAAGAAAACGTAGCCTATTTAGTTTCATATAGTTAGGCTATGTCTAAATGTTATAATCTTTTAATTCCATATGTTGATTATGAAAAGTGAGCAGCATGAGTAAGGCACATAATCAGATGTGCATATGTCCGGGGACATGGATTAAGCATTTAATTGAATTGTGTTTTCTAGAAAGTCTTTCTTTAAAATTAATTTTGTTTTGTATAAATTGTATTTTAATTTTGATCAATGTTTAATCAACTATTTGACTGTATATTTAATAAATAAGAAGCAAACCAAGATCGTCTGGAATGGATTGACATGCTGGTCTTTGAGCAAGGCTGAAACTATAGCGCCTTTCTGTTTTAATACATTTCTTGAATATATGTCTTAATTACAGTCGGCCTATAGATAGTTATGATATTTGTGGTTGCACCGGGGTCCGTCATTATAAAGTTACGCCACTTTCCTTATTAGGAGAAAATATATGTCGTTTTAACGACATAAGATCTCGTTATTAGACATACTTGAGTGGAAAAAAATAATATGTAGGCCCTATGTGGGAGCAATGCATGACCGTACCAGGTGACCTGTAAATGCGAAAAAAACTGTTTCCATTGCAGTTTTGTGAAAATTACCTTTTTCGAATTGCCTGAAAAACCACCTCATGCGAGTATAAAAACCTTTTTGCGATATATGGCAGTTTTTGCGAAATTGACGCGTTTCCATTGGGCTTATTTTGTATTCGCAATTTCAATTTGCGCAATTTGAAGGTTAATGGAAACGCGGCTACTGTCATCAAGTTCCTTGAGGCAATCTAGTCAGCTCTTTGTGCGGGCTGGAAGATAATATCTCACTATAATCCAGAATAAATAAAATAGTCCTTTGCAAAAACACATATTGTACCAAAGTAACTTTTTGCCTAACTGGTTTTGTGTACTTTGCAGAAAACTGTTCTTCATCTAATAAAATCCAAAAATGAGATCGTCAGACAGTATATGGCACGACTCATCAATGCATTTGCCTCATTGTGTGATGGTAAGTGACGTTTTTTTTGTCTTTTTCTGCTTTAAAGCATTTTGTGCGACAGAGACTGTAAACAAACTAAAACACACAAATCATAAACACACACATCCCTCCATTGCTCTAGGTGGCGCTATAGTACGCAAAGTTTTTACGTAACTCCAGAACTGTATGGGCTAGAATCAAAATCTGGCCTTGAATCAATTGAGCATGTGCCATTTGGCATTTTTTGAAAAACGTTTTCGAACTTAAAGTTACTTAACTTTTCAACCCGCTTTGTACGGGTTACAATGTCGGTAGTCTATGTAAATGAACAATGTTTACTCGTTCTCCGTGTTACCTGGACCCAGAAATTCATGTTTACTTGTCAGCAAAAGTCTAGACAGCTCCAGAGCTCTTGTGAAAACTACACATTATAAAACTACACATTCCACATTTTTGTATCCCCACCGGCACACAGTTGGTTTGACAGATTATTAGCAGAACAGTTATTGTAAGAGTAGGTTTATCACTGAAAATAAACTGTGCTATGGTAAAAATGGAACAATATGGAAACATTCATTACTAAACAGTTAACATTATTGTGACTAAACATTTGCTAAGAAGTATTTCCTGTCTGGTCACACAGATAAGCTGCGTCCGAAATCGAATACTTATCTACTATATAGTATGTGAAAGGTGGTGATGGGACGCAACTGACGCTGGTAGGTCACATGATCATGACAACATGGGGGATGTAGTACGTCCGGATTACATTCATACTACGTTCATTCATACTATATAGAACATACTTTTTTTAATGGTTGCGAAGTTCGTTCAAATTCAAATGTAGTACCTACTCACATAGTACGTGATTTCGGACGCAGTCATAGACTTGGTCGGTGTTGTGTCATAGCTGGTGGCGTGGTGTGGGGGAAAACAGTCAATTTCCCGACACTGGAAATGCATGGTGTTAACCCAGTATAGCCTATATAGAATCACTTCTGCCACTCGACAGAGCAAGATATATCGAAAAACTGAGCCGTATTGGGTCGGATTGTCCGTAGTATCTGTGACTGAAAAAACGACCCAATGCTATGGCCAGAGGTGTCATTTTTTCATCAAAATGCATGCTGCTCCCACAGATATTACTTGCCTACTTCATAAATCGCCCAGTCTTTCGATGAAGACGTTTATTCAGTGTTCCTGAATTTAATGGATTTAATGTAGGCCTATGTATTACATACATTAAACGTTTTAAAATGATCATAAAACTTGTCTTGAGCTATGAAATGTTTTTCTGAATGTGCCGTGTGCAATGCAAATGCCGTTTGTGCATGTATTTGTTTGGGCTAGAATAGAAAGATGAAATGCGGCAAGTCTAATGTCAAACGTTAATTTACAGCAGTGCCACGTTCAACAAACATTTGTCAAAAGCCTAAAATCCAGTTATATGATGAGCTGTTTGGCATCAATGATACAGGTTTTGATCAAGTTTAGACATCCATCAGTTTTCTGTTGTCTTGCATGCATGTAGCTTTATCTGTTTATATATTAGTTTTTCTTATAAGTACAGCCATGCACGAATTAATTAGTTCAGTATTATCATTTTACAAAGCAAATTTGGAGTTGACATGTCAGTGTCACAATACTATTCTCAAATTACTGAAGTTTTTTGCTTTTTTTATAGTAACCGTCTTTATCAAAAGACTGGGTGATTTATGAAGTAGTCTATTATGACGTGTAATATTTGGGGGAGCAGCATGTATTCTGACGAGAAAATGTAATTCAAGTGTCATACATGTAATGTGACCATATCCGCTTGTATGCTTGAAACACAAACATACGCTGTAGAGATCATTAAGCGCATATATATCTCCCGTTAAGAGGCGTGACCTTTTCACGTGCGCTAAGCTGCTGTCGAATCACAACACAGGAACCGGGCCACGTGCGCTAAGCTGCTGTCCAATCACAACACGGGAACCGCTGGCACAATCAGAACTCGTTACGTATTTCTGAAGGAGGGACTTCATAGAATAAAGGAAGTCATCAGCCGTTTTCAGGACAGTGAAAACAGCGGTATACAGATAAGTAAATTGTGTTAAAAATACTGTTTTTTTTACACGCGAAACATGAACACATGTTATATTGCACACTGTAAACACAATCAAAGCTTCAAAAAGACACGAAGAACGGGACCTTTAAAGTAAAAATTAGTTAATTAATGGTTCTCAATTCTCAAAAATGTTGGTACAAAATATTTACAATTATATAAATTGTGTATACATCTCCAAGGCTCAAGATTTTATTGGCCCAGACAGTAATTTTGGTCGGTGTTGTGTCCTAGCTGGGGGCGGAGTCGCCGTGGGGGCGAAGGCCTTTGAAGTAATTTTGTGTGAATATGTCCGTTCAAAAATGCGAGAAGACGTGAAAGAGAGCTCAATTCAACATTTGCATGCTATCTGAGAAGTGGCTTTCTGGATGTGTGCGTGCACAACTTTTTTCACATCTTCTTGCGCTTGAATATTTAAATTGCAGGGCTTAAAAACGCATGCAGTTGATGCAGCATAGGCCCGTTTATGCCAGCCCCAGGGCATCGTGCATTCCTTATTGTCGTTTGTTGTCGTCTCATGCACTTTTGCACACCCAGGGCGCATATACCTGTCTCAGATACCCTCTTTACTGAGGTTTCTGCTTGACTGTCTGAAGACTGAAGAGAAAGAGTCTGTAACTCGAGAAAACGTGCTCGTGGCGCTGCAGAAACTCAGCCTCAGGTACGTCATTCGTTCAGAAATGGAAATAAAACATACAGACTGTAATAATATGTTTTCTGTTGTTTCTCACTTTGGAAATGTTAAAAATGTAAAGTTAAAATGTACTTCAAAATGCAAAAAAAAAGGACTCCAGTTTTTGCCCAATCAAATTTTTTTTGAACAATACGAACAAACTAGCAAGTAGGTTTATGGCTGTGACGTAAACTAATCTTGGAAGCTTGTTTCCGCCACAAAAAAAGTAGGTAAAAGTAGGTTTTTATCTCACAATTAAGATTTTTTTTTCTTGCATTTGCGAGTTTATATCTCATAATCCTGTGAAAAAAACTAGAAATGTGAGATATTACCTCGCAATTGTGAAAAAATAGAAGTCAGATTTGTGACATAAAATAATAATTACCTTTTTTAATTACAAATTTATATCTCACAATTCTGGCTTTTTTTGTTGCAATTTCGAGCTTATATCTCACAATTGTGACTTTTTTGTTGTTGCAATTTTAAGTTTATATCTCGCAATTCTGGGGGGGAGGATAGAATTGTGAGTTATAAACTCGGAATTGCGAGAAAAAAAAATTTAATTTCCAAGATATGAACTCACAAATGCAAATTATAAAGTCCGAAATGCGATATATAAACTTGTTATTCTGACTTTTTTTATTTTGTGCAATTGTGAGCTTGCAATTGCGAGAGAAAATTTCAGATTTGCAAGAAACTTGCCATCAGCATTTATAAAGTCAGAATTGCGAGATATAAACTCGCAATTGCGAGAAAAGTCATAATTAGCATAACAAATTCCAATCACCTTTTTAATTGCAAATTTATATCTCAAAATTCTGCCTTTTTTCCAATTTCCAGTTTATCTCTCACAATTCTGGGGCGGGCAGGGGAGGGGGGGGGGTCTGGGGTGGATAGAATTGTGAGTTGTAAACTCGGAACTGCGAAAAAAAATATATTAATTTGCAAGATTTGAACTCACAATTGCAAATTATAAAGTCCGAAATTCGATATATAAACTTGTTATTCTGCCTTTTTTTTTTTTTTTTTGCAATTGTGAGATTATAACTGGCTTTTTTTCTCATAATTGTGAGCTTGCAATTGCGAGAGAAAATGTCAGATTTCAGATTTGAGTTATAAGTCTGAATTGTGACAAAAAATGCCAATTACCTTTTTTAATTGCAAAATGATATCTCACAAATCTGCCTTTTTTTGCAATTTCAAGTTTCACAATTGTAAGTATAATTGCGATTTATACTGTATAAACTTTGTTTTGCAATTGTGTAATTATAACTTGCAATTCTGACTTTTTTTTCTCAAAATTGTGAGATATAAACTCGGAATTGTTAGAAAAAAGCTGCAGTTACCCATTTTTTATTCCCTGGTGGAAACGAGCTATTTGAAAAAAAAGTGATATTTCTCATCATCATCCTTTTTCAATAAGAAATACTTGTGATACAATTAAGTGATTTCATGGGGTCTTTAAAAAAACCTAAAAACTGAATGTTTGTATATTGTGCAGGCGAGCACAGCAGTCTGCTATGATCAGAGATGGTCTGATCGGCTGGTTGGTCAAAGAGCTCCATGACTCCGACTGTCTATCCGACTACACACTTGAATACGCCATCTCCCTCCTCATGAACCTCTGCCTGCGCACTCAAGGTAACGCAGAGTTATTAATCAATGACCAGATCAAAGAAATCAAGATGCGTACAAGCAATTGCATTCTGTGCATTCGTCATCCTTTGTTCAGTTTGTTTAGACTTGTATTTGCATTGCTTCTAGTAGTTTTTACTTTAGCAGCTA
Organism: Romanogobio albipinnatus; assembly: GCA_023566225.1. NCBI lineage: Eukaryota > Metazoa > Chordata > Actinopteri > Cypriniformes > Gobionidae > Romanogobio > Romanogobio albipinnatus. The sequence goes on along the minus strand of CM042263.1, from coordinate 27,453,267 downwards.
AGTGTTTACTTTGGTATGACGCTCATGTTTCAGGAAAGCAAAAGTGTGCGGAGGAGGCCAAGCACGTCCTGAAAGTGCTGACGGAGCTCCTGGGACACGAGAACCATGAGGTAAATCGATAATTGCTCAACTGCTGTCAACCAACTGGGCGTGTTATTTGAGTTTGTTCTCCCCTCACCGCCTTCGTCACTAGATATACTGAAGGTGTAAATTTAGCTTAGTCCTTTTTGCGTCAACCGGTTCTCAAATAAGAGGGCTTTTGTGAACTTTGGATTAAAAAGTTTGTCTTGTTAGTGTGCCATGAACGTTTCACTCACTTTTTGAAACTTTTCAAATGGAGAATCAAACTTACACTTTATATTCATTAATGAATTTGCTCACAGGCCTCAAAAATTCAAATAAAATTGCAATATTGAAACTTAATAGTGCAATCAACTATTAATAATAAACTATTAAACAATATTTTAAAAAATTGTAGTTAATTCAACATTAGCCGATATACATTTTAATTTGTTCCCACATTTTTGACTAATTTCGTAATAAATACAGTAGAATAATAGAATATTAAAAGACATATATAATAATAAACGTCATTTAAATAAAACCCATTTAAATAAAAAAGGCACAATTTACAATAAAGTCATAGTGTTTTATACAATACAGATTGTTTTGTAGAAGCTTCACAGTAATAAACAGGAAAATAAGTGAAAATGCTGCAAAATTCCTCAGTTATGCTTTACAGATGACAGTAGTCGTTCATTATTTAGTTAAGTGCTTATCTAATTCAGTTGAATGGCAGTGGTTCATCAGTTATGAAGCAAAGCATCATAATTGTGTACAAAACTAATTTCAAGCTTTTAAGATTTTTTTTTTTTTTTTATCAAAATGTTTTTGAGATGCGTCTTGAGATGCCAAAGTTTCTAATGTTCATTGCATGTTTGTGTTCATGTGTGTGAATGTAGATTCGGTACTATGTGAATGGAGCTTTATACAGCATCCTGTCCATGCCAGAGATTCGAGAGGAAGCCAAGCAGATGGTACGTGTTTAATCATGGTTCATTCACAATAGTTTATGAGTAATACAAATCCCGTGTATTACTTTAGCGATAACATTCAAACCTAAGTTAAACAGTGATATGTGCCCATGTAGATGTCACGAGTGAGAAGGCTCATTTTCAAAAATAAATGTTTGATAGTCAAATTCCTGGTGAAAAAAAGACACTACCCCATTATCCTTAAGTGAAATCCACCAATCAAAAAAGTCACTGTCAAACAGAAATGGTGCTGAAATAGCTCAGGAACAAGCACCTAATTCCATAAAACACTGCAAATAATGCAGCTCACTTACTAATATTTATATATACGCTACTAGATTTTCAGCAAGGGTGCATTTAAGGATGCATTCTATATATATAAATGAAAAAAAACCATGAAAAAAAAAATATATATATATATATTTTTTTATTTTTTATTATTTGTTTCTCATTGTCATGGATCACATGGTGTTACAGGTGTGTACATAATATATTTTCTATAAAAAGTGTCTTATATAGCTGAAAATCACGATTTATTGTTTAAAAATAATTCTTATTATCTTATCTATTTATTGTCCATAAATAGTGTCAACTCTTTTACCGTACCATACTTTGCCTTTAAATTGATGGAATTATCTTCCCCTCACTGATAAGATCTGATAAGGAGTGTGTGCTCGCTCTGAGAAAATATTTTATATTTGAAAAGTGCTAACACCAAGTTATTTTGTAAAACGTTAAAATTGTTACTAATATCAAAAGGAAAACAGTTTATCACTGATCACACAGTGGGATGTTTAAAGTCCGAGTGAACCGGAAGTTGCAACTGATTTTATTTCAGTGCTGTGATGTATTTCCAAGTGAAACGGAACATTGAATAGAGGGCAAGGTTTTACTTCAGCGCTCCTCCTCTCCATCTCTCGCTCATAGCAGACTAACGGTTGGAGGGGAGTGGTTAAAGGTCCCGTTCTTCGCGATCCCACTGTTCAAACTTTAGTTAGTGTGTAATGTTGCTGTTATAGAGCATAAATAATACCTGTAAAATTATAAAGCTCAAAGTTCAATGCCAAGCGAGATATTTTATTTAACAGAAGTTCCCTTTCAAAGCTTACAGCGAACGGCCGGCTTGGACTACATCCTGGTACTTCCTTCTTTAATTACGTCAGTATAACAGTAGAACAGACTAACCTCCGCCCACAAGAATACGCGAAAAAGAGGGCGTGGTCTTGTTGCTGTCCCACGTGGAGAAGAGGAAGTGTTGCGTGGAGAAAAGGAAGTGTTTCGTTTCAGTGTGTTTGTCGCCATGTCGTCGAGACGCTGTTATTTTCATCCCGGAGTCAAATCACCTTTGTTTGGCTTTCCCAGGGACGCTGTAGAGATCATTAAGCGCATACATCTCCCGTTAAGAGGCGTGACCTTTCCGTGCAAGTTACGTGCGCTAAGCTGCTGTCGAATCACAACACAGGAACCGTGCCACGTGTGCTAAGCTGCTGTCGAATCACAACACAGGAACCGTGCCACGTGCGCTAAGCTGCGGTCAAATCACAACACGGGAACCGCTGGCACAATCAGAACTCGTTATGTATTTCTGAAGGAGGGACTTCATAGAACAAGGAAGTCATCAGCCGTTTTTAGGACAGTGAAAACAGCGGTATACAGATAAGTAAATTGTGTGAAAAATACTGTGTTTTTTTACACGCGAAACATGAACACATGTTATATTGCACACTGTAAACACAATCAAAGCTTCAAAAAAACACGAAGAACGGGACCTTTAAGGATATTCAAACCCAAGCCGTCAAACTGCCGTCATCGGAAAGGGAACGCCATTCCAGACCTGAAGTTACTTTTCAGATTTTGATTCAAGATTACCACGGCAAACTATTTTTTTCTGTGTATTAACTTGCACGGATTAATTGTTCACCCTAAGACCTGAAATATGTGCTAACAAAGTAAATAAGATCGATTTTGATTTCATGAGGACTTTAAAAGTCTTTTAATCATGGTTTCATTTGTGCCATGTGCTCTTAGCATTTATGCTAGCAAGTGGAGTTTTGGGCTAAAAAGTTTAATATTGTCAACCCTGTTACCGTCAAACTCTGTTGCCAATGTTATTTCTATGCATTGCGTAATTTGTTTGTAACAGTTTACAAACAATATTATAGAGAAATTACAGTTTTTTTCCTTAACTTTTTGAAATGTCAAATGTATCTCCATTCATAGAATCACTCATATATTCACGTAGAAAACAGCTATTTTGAATTGTAATAATATTTGACAATATTACTGTTTTTACTGTATTTTTGATTATATAAATGCAACCCTGGTACATTTTTTTTACACGTTTTAAAATATTTTTACACTACTTCACTTGATGAGTCAAATATTTATTTTACTTTTTTTTTTTTACACATTTTAAAATATTTTTACACTACTTCACATGATGAGTCAAATATTTACTGGTATTTTACTTTTTTTACACATTTTAAAATATTTTTTACACTACTTAACATGATGAGCCAAATATTTATTTTACTTTTTTTTTTGTTACACATTTTTAAATATTTTACACTACTTCACATGATGAGTCAAATATTTATTTTAATTTTTTTTACACATTTTTAAATATTTTTACACTACTTCACATGATGAGTCAAATATTTATTTTACTGTTTTTTTTACACATTTTTAAATATTTTACACTACTTCACATGATGAGTCAAATATTTATTTTAATTTTTTTTACACATTTTTAAATATTTTTACACTACTTCACATGATGAGTCAAATATTTATTTTACTGTTTTTTTTACACATTTTTAAATATTTTACACTACTTCACATGATGAGTCAAATATTTATTTTACATTTTTTTACACATTTAAAAATATTTTTTACACTACTTCACATGATAAGTCAAATATTTATTTTACATTTTTTTACACATTTTAAAATATTTTTTACACTACTTAACATGATGAGTCAAATATTTATTTTACTTTTTTTTTGTTACACATTTTTAAATATTTTACACTACTTCACATGATGAGTCAAATATTTATTTAAATTTTTTTTACACATTTTTAAATATTTTTACACTACTTCACATGATGAGTCAAATATTTATTTTACTTTTTTTTTACACATTTTTAAATATTTTACACTACTTCACATGATGAGTCAAATATTTATTTTACATTTTTTTACTCATTTAAAAATATTTTTTACACTACTTCACATGATAAGTCAAATATTTATTTTGCATTTTTTTACACATTTTAAAATATTTTTTACACTACTTAACATGATGAGCCAAATATTTAATTTACTTTTTTTTTTGTTACACATTTTTAAATATTTTACACTACTTCACTATGAGTCAAATATTTACTGGTATTTTACTTTTTTTACACATTTTAAAATATTTTACACTACTTCACATGATGAGTCAAATATTTATTTTAATTTTTTTTACACATTTTTAAATATTTTTACACTACTTCACATGATGAGTCAAATATTTATTTTACTTTTTTTTTTACACATTTTTAAATATTTTACACTACTTCACATGATGAGTCAAATATTTATTTTACTTTTTTTTACACATTTTTAAATATTTTACACTACTTCACATGATGAGTCAAATATTTATTTTACATTTTTTTACACATTTTAAAATATTTTTTACACTACTTCACATGATGAGCCAAATATTTAATTTACTTTTTTTTTTGTTACACATTTTTAAATATTTTACACTACTTCACTATGAGTCAAATATTTACTGGTATTTTACTTTTTTTTACACATTTTAAAATATTTTACACTACTTCACATGATGAGTCAAATATTTATTTATTTATTTTTTACACATTTTTAAATATTTTTACACTACTTCACATGATGAGTCAAATATTTATTTTACTTTTTTTTTACACATTTTTAAATATTTTACACTACGTCACATGATGAGTCAAATATTTATTTTACTTTTTTTTACACATTTTTAAATATTTTACACTACTTCACATGATGAGTCAAATATTTATTTTACATTTTTTTACACATTTTAAAATATTTTGTACACAATGTGATTCTGCTATGATCAAGGCTGCTGGTTGTTCTGCAAAGCTACAATCGTAGAATACAAATAATGTGAGTATTTTGTTGTTGCATTTAGAGTATGGAAGAGATCCTACGCTGTTACAGTAAAGAAGAAAATCCTGAACTCAACAGACAAATCGAATTCATCATCAAGCAGCTTACCTCAGGTAAGAAGAAAAAGCAGATCACCTCAAAATCGTTAATCTAAAAATGTGTCCTCACCCTACTCAACCTATATAACTTTTGTTCTTCCGTGAAACACAAAAAGTGTTTTGTTTTTTTAAAGGGGTGGTTGATTATGATTTCACTTTTTTAACCTTAGTGTGTAATGTTGCTGTTTGAGCATGAACAATATCTGCAAAAGTTACGACGCTTAAAAATCAAAACAAAAAGAGATATATTATACTTTTAAAGAAATTGCTTTTTAAGGACTACAACAAATGGCTGGTAGGGACTACACAAGCTTCCTCCCGGATTAGTGACATCACTAACCCTGAAATTTACATAAACCCTGCCCCCGAGAACATGCAACAAAGGGGGTGAGATTATCATGACAGAATATCCTAATCAATGACTTGAAGATAGTTAACTCCACATCAGCTACATAAATTCATCAACTAAACATTCAGGAACATCTTGTTGCATTCTACATGTTGTCGCTTCTTCTTGAGTCTCTCCATCATTGTCCGACTACGGTCTGAGCATAAAAGGCTGAACAGTTTCATTGCCTGTCTGCATGAGGTAATCAGAGCTGCTAACTGGAGTTCTTGAAGCTCCGCCCCCGTGAGCAGCAGCTCATTTGCATTTAAAGGGACACACAAAAACGGCACGTTTTTGCTCACCCTCAAAAAGTGACGATTTTAACAGGCTATAAAAAATTATCTGTAGGGTATTTTGAGCTAAAACTTCACATACACACTCTGGGGACATCAGAGACTTGTTTTACATCTTGTAAAAAGGGGCAATCAACCACCCCTTTAATAAAATCGTGGCCACTGTTTTCAGTATAATAAAGTAAATGAGGACAGAAACACCATAAATATATCATAAACTCTGTCCATATGACATGGAATAGAGTCATTTGGACTACTTTTTTAATGTTTCTATGATGCTTTTTTTTTCACTTTCAACTATTCATGTTGCGTTCCGTGGATATCATATGGGTTTAGAGCGAAATGAGTAAATGAGGACAGATGAGTCCCATATTTGGTCCATTATTTCAGTGATTCTTTTGTATTCATTTATGATTCTGTCGTACTCAGCGGACATTCCCGAACATGAACCGGGTGAGTCGGGTGATGAAGAAGATGATGACGACGATGATGATGAGGTACAGTAATTCACTTTCTTGTCTTCTAAGAAAGATTATTGCTCAGTGCGACTTTTGATTTCCTAGAATCTACATTAAGGCTATCACTGCCATTTGTGGTGTTCATATGATTTACTGCTGATCTGATTTTGATCTGTCTGTAATTCTTCAATCTTATAACAGGAAGATGTTATGGAGGCGGACCTAGATAAAGAGGAAGTCCTGCAGCCTCAGCCAAAAGAGCTCAGCGGAGAGTCTTTACTGACGACAGAGTATCTAGGGGTAAAACTTCACGTTACATTTACGATAGAAACCATATCCAGACCAACTTCACACACAAAGGTATTGTTGGTCAAGAGTCTAGACACTATATTGCCAAAAGTATTGGGACACCCCTCCAAATCATTGAATTCAGGTGTTGCAATCACTTCCATGGCCACAGGTGTATAAAATCAAGCACCTAGGCATGCAGACGCTTCTACAAACATTTGTGAAAGAATGGGTCGTTCTCAGGAGCTCAGTGAATTCAAGTGTGGTACCGTGATAGGTTGCCACCTGTGCAATAAGTCCATTCGTGAAATTTCCTCACTACTAAATATTCCATGCTCAACTGTTAGTGGAATTATAACAAAGTGGAAGCAATTGGGAACAACAGCAACTCAGCCACGAAGTGGTAGGCCACGTAAAATCACTGAGCGGGGTCAGCGCATGCTGAGGCGCACAGTGCACAGAAGTCGCCAACTTTCTGCAGAGTCAATAGTTACAGACCCAAACTTCATGTGGCCTTCAGATTAGCTCAAGAACAGTGCGTAGAGAGCTTCATGGAATGGGTTTCCATGGTCGAGCCGCTGCATCCAAGCCTTACATCACCAAGTTCAATAAAAAGCGTGGGATGCAGTGGTGTAAAGCACTGGACTCTAGAGCAATGGAGACATGTTCTCCGATGGACGAGTCTGAGTTTGGTGGTTTTATGGTGTGGGCTTGTTGTTTTTCAGGGGTTGGGTTCCAGTAGTTCCCCTTAGTTCCAGTGAAAGGAACCCTTAATGCTTCAGCATACCAAGACATTTTGGACAATTTCATCCTCCCAACTTTGTGGGAACAGTTCCAACATGACTGTGCACTAGTGCACAAAGCAAGGTCCATAAAGACATGGATGAGCGAATTTCGTGTGGAGGAACTTGACTGGCCTGACCTCAACCCGATAGAACTCCTTTGGGATGAATTAGATGTTGCTGTGAGGTCAGGCAACATCAGTGCCTGACCTCACAAATTCCCATAAACACACTCCTAAACCTTGTGGAAAGCCTTCCCAGAAGAGTTGAAGCTCCTATAGCTGCAAATGGTGGGCCAACTCCATATTAAACCCTACGGATTAAGAATGGGATGTTATTAAAGTTCATGTGCATGTAAAGGCAGGCGTCCCAAAACTTTTGGCAATATATTGTAGTTGGGCTGTGCGATATTGAAGAAAAATGTGATATGCAATATCCTTGTTAAATAATGCGATATTCGATATGCGATACGATATTGCTTTAAGTGTGTAAAATCTATTTCTTTCCCCAACTGATATCTTTCACTTAAAGCATAACCGACTGTGTTTACATGAATACTCATCAAGACAGCCATTTTGACATAACTGTGTGTATTTGACAGTTCGAGTGTGTAACAAGACACGAAAAAAAGAACGGTTTGTGCGCACGTTTCGGTGTGTGTGTCAGACAGCGCAAGACTGCAAGGAGTTGTTTTTCGCAAGTTATTGCGTTTAATAACTCTTTTTAACGTCAAGCTAGTCACATAAGTAACAGTCGTGTGCTCAGTCTATTCTCTGATATATGCATCAACCTAAAACGTACAATTTTCCTATATGTTGAAGTAGCCTATTAAAATCATTCAGATATCGCATGCCCTTGCGATATGCATATTGCGATATTTCGATATATTGCACAGCCCTATATTGTAGTGCCACACTTCCTTTTTTGTCATTAATTCAGTCCCTCACAAAGGAAACAACATTCAAGATATAAAAAAATCTGAAAGCAGTCACGCATCTTTAGTGTCTTGCAAGCAGCAATTCAGTGCTCTAGCATAAACTAAAGGCCCTGATGTACTTCAAGTGTAGATGTAGAAGGAACTGGTGCAACATCATTTTGAACAAAATCAGCCCAGAAGTTCGTTTGGAGTGCGTTAAAGAACTCGAGCATTTAAAGCAGCAGGCGACATAAATGTAGCACACACTTACAATAAACAGAGCGTTATCGTCTGATGCTGTGGATGCTACTATAGTTATCAAATAGTTTATAGTTATTGCTCTTGCTTGGGAACTGGCCTTAATTCTGGTATTACCATGCATCTCTTCTGCATCTATAAGTACTGATATATTGGCCAGGCAATGTTAGCGGACAGTATTTGTTGCCCTTTTGTCACTTTTGTAATCCATTGATAGGAAGATGTACATTATTAATTGAGAAAATGTGATGTTTTGTGATTTATTTGAGATGTATCAGCTGTATTCTGTGGTGTCTCTCTGGTGCTTTGTAGATAATGACCAACATGGTGAAGATGAAGAGAAGATCATATCCTCAATCATCTCGCAGCATAGACGAGCCCCTCCAGCGGCCGGTTACGCCCAGTTCTCACAAAAACTCCATGTAAGGATCTCATTCTGAATGCCTGTTCATAACAAGACGACTATTTGGTGCAATAAACATATTCATTTGAAAAGCTGTTAATGCATCTGTTCAGACCAGCACAAACATCCACATGCCGTCAATGCGACAACATTTTGTTTGCATGTATTAGTTGGCAGTTCAATTTGCAAATCAAATAATTTACAGAAAATTGGTTATTTTTGATAACTTTAGTACCAGGGTTGAGTATTTGCTCTTCTTTGATCATTTTGAAAACAGGGCTGAGAATTTGATAGTTTTTGATTACTTTGGTAACGGTTGAATGTTTGATCACTTATAATTTTGGTAATCATTTTAATAACTTTGGTTAAACAGAGTTGAATGTTTAATAACTTTTTGATAACTTTTTGACGTTTTGATAACTTTGGAAACACGGTTGAATACTTAAACTTAAAATGTGTTCAACATATGGAATTTGTCCCTTGCTTTAAAAACAAAGTCCTCAAATGTCAATCTGGACCTTATTTGTGGAAAGCACCATAAAATGTATGGTTCTGGTTCTTCAATCTGTTTGCAGCTACAAACACCAAAAATACCACACAGTTGTATAAAAATCAGCTTCCCATTGTTTCTACCAAAAATTGGTAGAAATGAATTTCCTCTCATGGCATATTTTTTAGCATTTGTATTTAGTAGCGGTTATACACTGCAAACAAATGCTTTTCTTATTTAGTATTTTTGTCTTGTTTCCAGTCCAAATATCTAACAATTCTGAAATAAAGATGATTTTACTAGATAAGTAAAATGACATAAGATCATTTTCTTGTTTTTCGCAGTGCGTAGAAAATTGCACAACTAATACGATTTGCGCTATTGATCACATGCCCAGAATCGCTGCATAAAACAAAATAAACGAAACGTAAACAATATTTAGCAAACGACAGTGAATTTGCAGAAACATGTCAGAAGTATTGCAGTGCTTTCTGTACCTGGTGAATTTGGATTATGTCGTTTCTTAGGCAATAAATCATCAGAATTTTCGTGCAGAACATTTGTGTTGGTATGAACAGGCCTTGAGTTAGTAACACACACACATGTTTGTGACTTTAATGCCATCTTGGATTAATAAAATGAGTCTACCGTTACTTATATTGAATATCACATTGGTTAACACATTGGAATGATATTATAGATTCACACCAAATTGAGACCCATAGACCCAAATTCAACTTATTTTCTTTTTTTTTTCATGTGACATTTAAAATGGATTATTTCTCATATTAACATTTGAATCATTCAGACATCTCCCTCCCTCACAAATCTTATGAATTTTGCAAACTCAGAAATGATGTGTTATATTTTAACGCAAACCCAGCTATGGTTCATGTGCATGTCGTGTTATTTAAATAAGTACATCTGTACTATTTTGCTTCCTTGTTGGTAGAGGTGACCACTTTTTTTTCCTTTTAAAGTCGTGGTAAACCACGATTTCACTTTTCTAACTTTAGCTAGTGTGTAATGTTGCTGTTTGAGCATAAACAACATCTTCAAAGTTACAACGTTCAAAGTTTAAAGCAAAGGGAGATATTTGCTTTTAAAGAAATCGATTTCTAAGGACTACAGCAAACGGCCGGTAGGGACTACTACACATTCACCCAGGGTTTGCTGACATCACCAGGCCCAATATTTACATAAACCCCTCCTCCGAGAATATGAAATAAGGGGGGCCATTTTGTATCGCCGCGGGGAATAGTTGTTGTGGTATAGTTAGTAGGCTGGAGTGCTGTTGACAATGCCGACGAAACGCTGTTATTTTCATCCGGATTGCAGGTCCACTTTGCTCAGCCTTCCTAGGGACGGGGGTGCGTTGCAGTGCGTTTAACATACAACGTCATATTCATGTGTGTAAGAGACATGAGGGGAACACGATCGCATTTGCATCGGATATATGCTGCCCATCATAAATCAAAGCACGAGACAGACAGGGGTCGGAGGAGAAGATCGGAAAATGTGACATAATGGACACTATTCATCTGTATTTGCAATACATGAGCCTTCAGCTGCACGAGACAGGCGGGCACGCGCGGCTACCGCGGCACATCTCGCAGAGGAAAGCTTCCACAATCTTCGCGAGTACGGGCTACAACCTGTAAGTGTGATTTATTTTTCGTCGATGCGTTTTCCTGTAATAGTTCGTGTTGTTAATTGTAGCCTACGTTGTAGCAAGGAAGTAAACATGACAGCGCTGTTTGGCTCTGCAAACCAGTTTGTTAAATGCTCATTCATACTTAACGTTATCCGACAAACCCCTAACGTTACAAACTGTTTAAAATCTCAACAGCGAACTTGGCATTCGTGTAAATTATTCTTTGATTAGAGCTTTTATGTATTGTTTATCTACAGGCATGCTAAACATGGTTCTGTGTTTGATTTGGCTACTATGTTTAGTGTCCGTTCTTGTGACAGATATTTGGCAAATCGTTCTAAAAATACAAAAGTAACAGTGCCATTCAGGAGCGATCACTATAGATCCGCAGTCTTTACTCTTGAGGACTGAACAGGTTCTGCTCGATCATCTTCACTAAAATTGTCTGGGTCTGATTCGGGCTCTTGGTGTGGTTTCATTGACGCTATTGTACACAGGGTTGCCAGGTTTTCACAACAAAACCCGCCCAATTGCTACTGAAAACTAGCCCAAAACTAGCCCAATCTCTTTTCAGGGGGGCATCTCCAGTAAAAATCGCATTTGGGGGGTTAAATATGTGTTTTTTTGGCATGGTTGCCTACTAAAATTTGCATTCCCGGGGCTAAATATCATATAATTGGGGTCGCTTCAACCCGCGGACATGAGAAACAGCCCGCGGCAACAGTGATGAAGTAGCCCAATTCCGCGGGAAAACCGCGGACTTGGCAACACTGATTGTACACAAAGCTCAGGCTAGTAGCCTGAGGCTACCTGTAGAGGTAAGGGGCGTGACGCTTTCGAGAAATGTTCACTAGGCGGTTAGCGAATCACAACACACTGGGCCAGCTAACCAATCAGAGCCCATTGCGTATTTTTGAGGGACTGGCTTCACAGAATCCGGAAACCATCAGACCGTTTTTACAAGGAGGGACAGAGCAGTGTAGAATAAAGGTAAAATATATGAAAAATACTGCATTTTTTTAAAAACTAAGCATGAACACATGTTACAGTGCACCCCACAAACACAATCAAGCCTTCGAAAGAGTGTGCTTTACCACCCCTTTAACAATTAAAGTGTTGTTATTGGAAGCATCTAATTGTTCAACTAAACTTGAGATGATTATACAGAATAAAACAATCAAGGTGACTTTGCTTACAGCAGAAATGCAAATATGTCTAAATTCACCTCTGCCTTGTCGCCAATTGGGCGAAGTCAATAGCTCTGCCCTCAAGTCAAATAACATGTTAATGTCCAAGCAGGATGTACGAGACTGCATCCTCAGTTGGATATATCCTCATTGTTTCTACTGAAGCGTATGGATCAGTGATGGGAACAACTACGGACAATTGGTTGCATGACTGTCAATGTTTTGACCTTGCCGTTTTGAAATGGTATGAATGAAAGAATACAACTTTGTATATGTTTTTTATTGGGCAAGAATTTATCAGAGCGTGTTTTTTAAGTTAATATATACTGTATGGCGTAGACCAAATTAAGCATGATTTCTGAAGGATCATGTGAGACTGAAGACGGGAGTAATGATGCTGGAAATTCAGCTTTGACATAACAGGAATAAATAACGTTTTACAATATATGAAAATATAAACCAGTTATTTCAATTGTAATAACATTTCACAATATTACTGATTTTACTGTATGTTTGATCAAATAAATTCACCTTTGGTGAGCAGAAAATACTTTCAAAATACTTACGCAATTGTTCCAAACTTTTGACCGGCCGTATATTTAATTATTTTAATTTATAAGCACCTATATATGCAAAAAATACATAGTATAAACATCAATATTAACCTACATATAATTTTTAAATAACAATTTGGAAGCATGTAAAATTTCAAACATCTGTGACGATCATATTGTTATCAAATTACTGTTAATCTGTTGATCGAATTTCACAAATTTCCAGTGTTACATCAATTGAATTACAACACATCTTTTCTGCATCAAATACTGGAGTCTATAGGAACTGAATTTTTTGTCTGCACAATGTCTTGGAACTGAACTAGATTTTGCCCATCTTAATAGGCTACTCGCTTCCACTGCCATGTTGGACATGTTAATGTTCATTGGTGCATGTGGGTATGTGTGTTTGCCTATGCAGAGCTGGTGGGGACGGAGTCTACCCCGTTACCCGAATGAGAAGTGAAGATAGCCCCGCCCACTCTCGCTTCAGTTCCCGCCCACCCACTCGCACCGGCAGTCGGCCCAGCACTGCTGAATCCATGCACCAGACACTGGGTATGTGTGCCGACAACTGACAAATATTTACATTATGTACTCCAGCATGTCTTGTGTTTATTTAAAAAAAAAAATGATATCCTCCTGGGACCCAGCAATAGACTTTTGTCCACTGTAGTGGACATTATATTTGAGTGAATTTCTCTGACTTCATACATGTCACAGTTTTAATTCTGGATGTCCTGTAAAGAGCACATTCGGGGCTTTGCAGAGATACCAAATGTTTGGAGGTTTCACCAGGACAACAACTTCTTCTTGGTCTTTAAAACGGCTGACATTAATGTTAAGCTTATGGAAATATGATAATATTTTATCATTATAATTTAAATTGGATGAATTTTCAAATTGTTTGTTTTAAATCAACATCTCAGGAAAATGTTATGGGGTTTCTAATCAAAATATGACTTTCTGTTGCAAAACAGGGCATTGATTTCATAAATGTCCACTGTCGTGGACGCCAGGACTTTAACCTTGTTTATCAGGCATTTTGGAGACACAACAAGTGAATAGGGAAAGAAATTACATATCAATATTCCTATGAAATATTAGATATTATTATGAAAATGTTGCCAATTATTACTCCCATTATTACACTTCTATTTTCATAACATGTTGCACCAAGAGCACATTATATGTAATGTATGTACACATAATATGAAAATTAGATGCAGTGTATTGATACATTGTATTGAATGGGAAAATCCAAGTATGGCCATTTTTTCCACATATTGCATAAAGTAAAATAGTATATCAATGCATTTTGTTATCTCTTTCATAACATAGTTCAGAATCATCTTAAAAACAAAGTTTGGTTAAAAAAAAAATCTGAAACCTAAAAATTGATTGTTGAATTAAAAATAAATCCCATTGTTTTTGCCTATACATGCAATTTCGTAAACATATGAATAAAATATAATTTTTCAAAAATGTTTTTTTTTTTCCATTTGTTTCTTATGCTCTAAACCAGGGGTTTTCAAACTATGATGCCAAGGACCCCCGAATATGATGAACCTTTAAGAGGGACCCCCTTCCTAAAATCCATCTATCTTTATGTATGAAAAAACATTTAAACTGTTAGATAAATAGTAAGTGTGACATTATAAATACAACATATTGTTTCCCAACTTAAATTGGCTATTAATGTTGGATGTATAAACCTGAAGAAGAACATTTTCAATTCAAAATTATTTGTATAAGCAAGCACCTTTCGCAATAAATGTAAGCAGCTTACGTACTGTGTTAAGAAGTCTTACAATCTTGGTGAGAAAAACTCTCTGGAAAGATACAAAGCAAACATATACAATTCTGGAAAGTACGTACGGCAAGAAAGGAGAGAAACATTTAGAAATGAAACCGTTAGAATATTCGGTAGACTTTATCCATTTTTGCTTTGTCTTTTTATTCTCTGAAATTTTCTGGGGACCCCTTAGAACCTTCTGGAGGACCCCTGGGGGTCCCCGGGACCCCAGTTTGAAAACCCCAGTTCTAAACAATGTAATGACATGGAAAAAATACTAAATTAAAAATAAAAAAAATTATGGGTCCCCGGAGGATATTGTTTTCTCATTGGTTTACTTTTATCATCCACCTCAGAAGTTGATCTTTTTGTAATGTCATTTTACTTTTTCTATTCTCCGAATAAAAAGCTCATTGCTTTTTAACCCTTCAGAAAGATGAGATCACAGTTCCATCTTTAATACGTGTTCAACTTTTTTTCTGAAATGATTCAATTTCCAAGGCTCTTGGCCTGGACCGTGCCTTCACGGATTCCTCACTTGCCTTCCAAATGCACAGCTTGATGAAATCAATTTGATGTGGCTTTCAGTGGCTGCAGGCGAGGGTTTGTCTGAGAACACTATCAGTAAATCACTAAATCAAACAAAACCAGATATGAAGTGCGTAATTTGTGCAATTGCTTTCCTGTCTTGTTTGCATTGTTCCCTCTTAAACATAAGCAGTAGTGTGTAAAATGTTGTTTTTTCACTTCAAGAGGTGTTTATTATTATTAGCTGTTTTTTCAAACCTGTTCCGACAGAAAATAGAGTTTAAATCCAATTTTTTTGTAATTGTTAACGAAAAAAAAATGTATTTTAAAAAATATTGACAATAAATAGCAAATGATATACATAGTAAATTATTCATAATAATAATGAGTAGAAGAACATTAAAAAGTAAATGATTTATACAATTAAAAAGTAAATGACTTATACATTTAAAAAAAAATTATACAATTCTAGTTCAAATGCTTGAACTGGTAACGGTTGCAAATGTAACATTTAAAGGGTTAGTTCACCCAAAAAAGAAAATGCTGTCATTAATTACTTACCCTCATGTCGTTCGACACCCGTAAGACCTCCGTTCATCTTCGTAACACAAATGAAGATATTTTTGTTGAAATCCGATGGCTCAGAAAGGCCTCCTTTGGCAGCAATGACATTTCCTCTCTCAAGACCCATAAAAGGTACTAAAGCTGTCGTTAAAAAGTCCATCTCACTACAGTGGTTTTACAACAATTTTATGAAGCATTTTTGTGCGCAAAAAAAATCAAAATAACGACTTTATTCAACAAGTTCTTGTCTTCCGTCTGGGCCTCTGACGTGAACTCACAAAGCACCACGACGCATGCGTGAGAATATGATGAAGAGCCAGCGTTCTGTTGAATTCTACATTGATTGTGCTGACATATTTACAAAGACTGTTTGATGTAGAGAACGATCAACGGAGAATTCAACAGCTTAGATACGGCTCGTCTTCCTCTGTAAACAAAGTTCCTCGCTTCCAGGTCATGTGTCAGAACCCCGGCTCTACGTCACATTCTCGCGCATGCGTCATGGTGCTTCGTGAACAAAGGTCTTACAGGTGTCGAACTACATGAGGGTAATTAATTAATGACACAATTTTCATTTTTGGGTGAACTAACCCTTTTAAAAAAGGTATCAATTAAGCTTGAATTAAAATATAAACTAGCACTAGCACTAGCTAAGTATTAGTTGGTAGTTGTTGATAAATTTGTAATTCAAATAATTTAAAGAAAATGTATTTTTGATAACTTTAGTAACAGGGTTGAGTATTTGGTCTTCTTTGATAATTTTGAAAACAGGGCTGAAAATGTGACATTACTTTAGGAATGGTTGAATGTTTGATCAGTTATGATAACTTTGGTAACAGAGGCATCATTTTAATAGCATTGGTAACAATGTTGAATTAACTGTTTTAATAACTTTTGTAACAGGATTGAATTTTTAATATCTTTGTAAAAAGGGTTGCCAATCAAACATTCAACCCTGTTACCAAATTTTGATTGTTATAATAATTTTGGTAACAGTTGAATATTGAATTGTTTTGATAACTTTCGAAACACTGTTCATGATCAAACATTCAACCCTGTTACCATAGTTTAATCGGTATAGTAAATTTGGTAACAGAGTTGAGTTTTTAATGATTTTGATAACTTTGGAAACAGGGTTGAATGCTTGAACTTGACAAATGTGGTCAACATATAGGATTTGTTCCTTGCTTTTTAAACCTCATATGTCAATCTGGACCTTATTTGTGTAAAGCACCATAAAATGTATGGTTCTGGTTCTTCAATCTGATTGGATGAACCATGTTAAAATACCAAAAATACCACACAGTTATATAAAAATCAGCTTCCCATTGTTTCTACCAAAAATTGGTAGAAATTAATTTCCTCTCATGGCATATTTTTAGCATTTGTATTTAGTAGCGGTTATACACTGCAAACAAATTATTTTCTTATTTAGTATTTTTGTCTTGTTTCCAGTCCAAATATCTAACAATTCTCAAATAAAGATGATTTTACTAGAAAAGTATAAAATGACATGATATATATTTTTTTGTTTTCTGGAAAATAAAATCAAAATGAAGCGAGTCTGTCAATGCAACAGAAACAAGATTATTTTCCTTACCCCACTTGATTTAAGATTTTTTTAATATTTAGACTGGAAACGAGACCAAAATACTAAATAAGAAAAGCATTTTTTGCAGTGTATTGTATCATCAAAATTATGGGATACCTGTTTAATTTATTTCTCACTGACGTTTTCTTTCTTAGCAGCTATTCCTATTCAATTTCCTTACGAACAGCAACCATATAGCACGTCTCTCCTAGACCACTTTGCATTTCCTTGTGAAAGTGAACAGCTCTCAAGTCCTCCACTGTGGCATGTGTGTGTTAATGATGTCAGCTGCATATGAGGTGTGTGTGACATCTTCCAGTCTTTCTCCAATCAGCCACCGATTCTGAATGCTGGCGTTCCTCTGTGGAATCGGGGCTAACGGGGTCCCCGGAAAGACGCGCGCCTCCACCAGGCCAGAACAACACCAACGGCCAAACGTACAGGTAAGCCCATTCAGCGTATTTTTAGCCCAACATTACCCATCTTGGGATCTTCCACAGCAGTTTTACATTAACAAGAGGTTTAAGAACCCGGGTGCGACATTCCATGCTCACTGTGGCATGGCGTATCTAAAATGTAAAGGTCCACAGGATCCAGTGTTATCAAGCATGTCACAGGCTGTAACTCAGCTCTGGAAGGCAGCGAGCTAGAGCGAGACCAAAGGAATTTGGGGTGGGAGTGAGGCATCGAACCTTGAGTCTGCGTTGCCACAGGACAGACTTTGTCATGAGAATCCAACAACTGCTAAACAAAGGGCTTATTCAGGGACCTTCATTCCCAAATCCCTGTCCTACCTGACTCCTGGAGACCTGTGTATGTAATGACCCTTTGAACACACGTGCACAATATTCTCTCTCATCCCACAAATCAAGAGTATGAGCTGAAATCTTTTATTTTTCATTTAAGGCCTTGAAAGATACTTTATGTAAATATAAGTGCGCAAACATTTCAATAGGCCAATTCACACTGCACCGATAGACACTTTGTCAGATCAGTGGGTATCGGCGTTTGTTGCCGTTGGCCACCGGTTGTTTCATCTGATTGAACATGTTCAGTCAAATCAATCATTCAATTGCCGTTTGTTGGGTCATGGAATGTCTGAGTGGTTTCGTCCGTGTTGGTTGGCGTTGTTTTTTTACACTCAGTGGGTTGTTGGTGAATAGTGGAAATTGTTTAACTGAAAGGGTCAGTTCACCCAAAAATGAAAATAATGTCATGTATTACTCACCCTCATGCCGTTCCACAGCCATAAGACCTCCGTTCATCTTCGGAACACAAATTAAGATATGTTTGTTGAAATCCGAAGGCTCAGTGAGGCCTGCATAGCCAGCAATGACATTTCCTCTCTCAAGATCCATTAATGTACTAAAAACATATTTAAATCATTTCATGTGAGTACAGTGGTTCAATATTAATATTATAAAGCGACAAGAATATTTTTGGTGCGGCAAAAACCCCAAAATAACGACTTATATAGTGATGGCCGATTTCAAAACACTGCTTCTTGATGCTTCGGAGCGTTATGAATCAGCGTATCGGATCATGATTCGTAACGCGTGTCAAACTGCTGAAATCACGTGACTTTGGCGCTCCGAATAATCAATAAATTACATTATTTTCTTTTTTGGGTGAACTTACCCTTTAATTGTCACCGTTTTTATCGCCTTTTTGTCATATCACATATTTAGTAATCAGCATAAATTAGGTATCATTCAAAAGCTTACGAAATCAAAATTCATCCTGTGAAAACCGTTTTGAAATTGGACGTTGTGTTACCATGGAAATGGTACTCTAAATTCTTTTAGCAGGCTCCTCCCCTAGTGGGGGTGTCAGTTTTCATATTTCAAAATTTATTTTAACAATCAAAACCTTTTCTAATCTTGACAAAACGCATATCCTCGGAAAGGTCTGAGTCTCAAGGTTCCATACTTGGTGACCGTTTTGTGATAGAAGTGATATTTGGCCAGAAATATATTCATTTGTTGCAGAAGAATGCATCAAAAAAACAATCTACGGAATGTGGGTGACACCCGGATATTTTTGGTACAGTGCCTAAACAAAATCTCATAGGAACTTCAATTTTTGTGATATCTACTTACTCAAATTTGGAACACAACTTGGTTAGATATATACTCACCTAAAGGATTATTAGGAACACCATACTAATATTGTGTTTGTGCCTTAATTCTATGTGGCATTGATTCAACAAGTTGCTGAAAGCATTCTTTAGAAATGTTGGCCCATAGTGATAGGATAGCATCTTGCAGTTGATGGAGATTTGTGGGATGCACATCCAGGGCACGAAGCTCCCGTTCCACCACATCCCAAAGATGCTCTATTGGGTTGAGATCTGGTGACTGTGGGGGCCATTTTAGTACAGTGAACTCATTGTCATGTTCAAGAAACCAATTTGAAATGATTCGAGCTTTGTGACATGGTGCATTATCCTGCTGGAAATAGCCATCAGAGGATGGGTACATGGTGGTCATAAAGGGATGGACATGGTCAGAAACAATGCTCAGGTAGGCCGTGGCATTTAAACAATGCCCAATTGGCACTAAGGGGCCTAAAGTGTGCCAAGAAAACATCCCCCACACCATTACACCACCACCACCAGCCTGCACAGTGGTAACAAGGCATGATGGATCCATGTTCTCATTCTGTTTATGCCAAATTCTAAGTCTACCATCTGAATGTCTCAACAGAAATCGAGACTCATCAGACCAGGCAACATTTTTCCAGTCTTCAACTGTCCAATTTTGGTAAGCTTGTGCAAATTGTAGCCTCTTTTTCCTATTTGTAGTGGAGATGAGTGGTACCCGGTGGGGTCTTCTGCTGTTGTAGCCCATCCGCCTCAAGGTTGTGCGTGTTGTGGCTTCACAAATGCTTTGCTGCATACCTCGGTTGTAACGAGTGGTTATTTCAGTCAAAGTTGCTCTTCTATCAGCTTGAATCAGTCGGCCCGTTCTCCTCTGACCTCTAGCATCAACAAGGCATTTTCGTCCACAGGACTGCCACATACTGGATGTTTTTCCCTTTTCACACCATTCTTTGTAAACCCTAGAAATGGTTGTGCGTGAAAATCCCAGTAACTGAGCAGATTGTGAAATACTCAGACTGGCCCGTCTGGCACCAACAACCATGCCACGCTCAAAATTGCTTAAATCACCTTTCTTTCCCATTCTGACATTCAGTTTGGAGTTCAGGAGATTGTCTTGACCAGGACCACACCCCTAAATGCATTGAAGCAACTGCCATGTGATTGGTTGATTAGATAATTGCATTAATGAGAAGTTTAACAGGTGTTCCTAATAATCCTTTAGGTGAGTGTATGGCTTTGATTTAAGAGTAAACAATTTTACTCTTTTCATTTAGAGTAAAACATATTTAGTAAAATATATATTTTATATAAAATAAAAAATATTTAGTACAGAACATTTCATTTACAGTAAATTTAAACTTCCATAACTTTTCATACTTTCAGATTTTGAAGAGCTTTTACTTCAACATCTTCAAATAATCTGCTGAGTGTCTCCTTTAAAACAAGACCAAATTTAGCTCAATATTCCAAGGCATTCTTGAATTACAACCATTTAAGTTTGGATAGTGCATTTTCTCAAAAAGGGGGCTGACACTTAAGGTTAACGTTTAGCTTTATTCTAAGCCAAAATTCTATTTCTGTATTTTTAGCAAAACCTTTTTATATACAAACGAAAAGATCTGTTAAAAACCCATTCTTCCCAAGGCTCGTTTTACAGTAAAAAATCCCTCGGCCAGATACACTTGATTGAGAAGCAAATGCAAATGGATTCAAATGAGTCTGCTAGTCACTCTGAGCAGCACTGGACGAAGGCAAATTGCGAATGTAAACTTAGTGGCATTTCTTTCATTCTCTCCTTTCTAGTGGTCAGAGAGTGGGCTTTGCAAGCCAGCCAAAGATTCCTCGCACCCCTGACAGTGACGCAGGCAGCACTAGCAGGTCTCGTCTGCCCCCGCTGGCCCCCCAGTTCTCCAACAGCGAGCCCCAGCAGAGCGGCAGCAGGCCCGGTTCGGCAGGGGGCTCCGCTGGGAGGCCCAGCCAACAGAGTAAGTCATTCACTCAACTTTCCCATCAAAACCGGTTCTCTTAAATTGTCTCTCAAACAAAACGTGTGTGCAATGATCTTATCTATAGGATCAGACACCAATCACACCCATGTTTGAAGACTGTCCCTGCAAATCCCTTTTTTAATGTAAATCTAATGGCTTCTTGACATTTTGTATGTGTGCAAGTGTAAGTACACACGCCCTTGTTATATACTTTTACTCTCATGTGTAACAGATGTTGTGTAGCATCATTGTGAGCTCTTATGTATAAAGCAAATATGCCAATGGCAGGCCATTCCAGTGATTTTACTACGGTCAAAGAGTGTTGTTAATGCTTCCGGTTCAGATTACTCTCTAATTCCTTAACAGGTGCATTAACTGTTTCCTTAATTCCTTGAGGGCATTAACACTATATGCATTTGATTCACTAAAAAACTGATTGTAGATTCACTGAACTTCCTCATAAGAGCCGGTATATTTATTTGCACACACACAGACATGCACAACATTTAAAAATAAATTGCGTATTAATTTTGTTAAAAATTGTGGTTTTTATTTATTTATGTGTGGATTTTATATTTTAATACTAATTAATTATTTTATTTTGTAATATGTTTTATGTCTATCTATCTATCTCTCTATCTATCATCTGACTATTTCTATCTGTCTGAATCATGGTAAATCATACTAGAACATGGTAAATCATGGTAAACAATGGTAAATCATGCTAGAAAATGGTAAATCGTGGTAAACTATGGTAAATCATGCTAGAATCATGGTAAATCATTCTAGAACGTGGTAAATCATGGTAAACTATGGCAAATCATACTAGAACATGGTAAATCATGGTAAACTATGGTAAATTGTAGTAAACTATGGTAAATCATGCTAGAACATGGTAAATCATGGTAAACTATGGTAAATTGTAGTTAACTATGGTAAATCATGCTAAACTATGGTAAATTGTAGTTAACTATGGTAAATCATGCTAGAACATGGTAAATCGTGGTAAACTATGGTAAATCATGCTAGAACATGGTAAATTGTGGTAAACTATGGTAAATCATGCTAGAACATGGTAAATCATGGTAAACTATGGTAAATCATACTAGAATGTGGTAAATTGTGGTAAACTATGGCAAATCATACTAGAATATGGTCAATCATGGTAAATCATACTAGAACGTGGTAAATCGGGGTAAACTATGGCAAATCATACTAGAACATGGTAAATCATGGTAAACTATGGTAAATTGTGGTAAACTATGGTAAATCATGCTATAACATGGTAAATCGTGGTAAACTATGACAAATCATACTAGAACGTGGTAAATCGGGGTAAACTATGGCAAATCATACTAGAACATGGTAAACTATGGTAAATTGTGGTAAACTATGGTAAATCATGCTATAACATGGTAAATCGTGGTAAACTATGACAAATCATACTAGAACATGGTAAATCATGGTAGACTATGGCAAATCATACTAGAATATTGTAAATCATGGTAAGCTATGGTCAATTGTAGTAAACTATGGTAAATCATGCTAGAACATGGTAAATCATGGTAAACTATAGTAAATTGTAGTTAACTATGGTAAATCATGCTAAACTATGGTAAATTGTAGTTAACTATGGTAAATCATGCTAGAACATGGTAAATCATGGTAAACTATGGTAAATCATGCTAGAACATGGTAAATTGTGGTAAACTATGGTAAATCATGCTAGAACATGGTAAATCATGGTAAACTATGGTAAATCATACTAGAACATGGTAAATTGTGGTAAACTATGGTAAATCATGCTAGAACATGGTAAATCATGGTAAACTATTGTAAATCATGCTAGAACATGGTAAATTGTGGTAAACTATGGTAAATCATGCTAGAACATGGTAAATCATGGTAAACTATGGTAAATCATACTAGAACGTGGTAAATTGTGGTAAACTATGGCAAATCATACTAGAATATGGTCAATCATGGTAAATCATACTAGAACGTGGTAAATTGTGGTAAACTATGGCAAATCATACTAGAACATGGTAAATCATGGTAAACTATGGTAAATCATGCTAGAACATGGTAAATTGTGGTAAACTATGGTAAATCATGCTAGAACATGGTAAATCATGGTAAACTATGGTAAATCATACTAGAACGTGGTAAATTGTGGTAAACTATGGCAAATCATACTAGAATATGGTCAATCATGGTAAATCATACTAGAACGTGGTAAATCGGGGTAAACTATGGCAAATCATACTAGAACATGGTAAATCATGGTAAACTATGGTAAATTGTGGTAAACTATGGTAAATCATGCTAT
Source organism: Romanogobio albipinnatus (assembly GCA_023566225.1). Lineage (NCBI taxonomy): Eukaryota > Metazoa > Chordata > Actinopteri > Cypriniformes > Gobionidae > Romanogobio > Romanogobio albipinnatus. The sequence continues at coordinate 27,429,410 of CM042263.1, read as the reverse complement.
AACATGGTAAATCGTGGTAAACTATGACAAATCATACTAGAACATGGTAAACTATGGTAAATTGTGGTAAACTATGGTAAATCATGCTATAACATGGTAAATCGTGGTAAACTATGACAAATCATACTAGAACATGGTAAACTATGGTAAATTGTGGTAAACTATGGTAAATCATGCTATAACATGGTAAATCGTGGTAAACTATGACAAATCATACTAGAACATGGTAAATCATGGTAGACTATGGCAAATCATACTAGAATATTGTAAATCATGGTAAGCTATGGTCAATTGTAGTAAACTATGGTAAATCATGCTAGAACATGGTAAATCATGGTAAACTATGGTAAATTGTAGTTAACTATGGTAAATCATGCTAAACTATGGTAAATTGTAGTTAACTATGGTAAATCATGCTAGAACATGGTAAATCATGGTAAACTATGGTAAATCATGCTAGAACATGGTAAATTGTGGTAAACTATGGTAAATCATGCTAGAACATGGTAAATCATGGTAAACTATGGTAAATCATACTAGAACATGGTAAATTGTGGTAAACTATGGTAAATCATGCTAGAACATGGTAAATCATGGTAAACTATGGTAAATCATGCTAGAACATGGTAAATTGTGGTAAACTATGGTAAATCATGCTAGAACATGGTAAATCATGGTAAACTATGGTAAATCATACTAGAACGTGGTAAATTGTGGTAAACTATGGCAAATCATACTAGAATATGGTCAATCATGGTAAATCATACTAGAACGTGGTAAATTGTGGTAAACTATGGCAAATCATACTAGAACATGGTAAATCATGGTAAACTATGGTAAATCATGCTAGAACATGGTAAATTGTGGTAAACTATGGTAAATCATGCTAGAACATGGTAAATCATGGTAAACTGGTAAATCATACTAGAACGTGGTAAATTGTGGTAAACTATGGCAAATCATACTAGAATATGGTCAATCATGGTAAATCATACTAGAACGTGGTAAATCGGGGTAAACTATGGCAAATCATACTAGAACATGGTAAATCATGGTAAACTATGGTAAATTGTGGTAAACTATGGTAAATCATGCTATAACATGGTAAATCGTGGTAAACTATGACAAATCATACTAGAACATGGTAAACTATGGTAAATTGTGGTAAACTATGGTAAATCATGCTATAACATGGTAAATCGTGGTAAACTATGACAAATCATACTAGAACATGGTAAACTATGGTAAATTGTGGTAAACTATGGTAAATTGTAGTTAACTATGGTAAATCATGCTAGAACATGGTAAATCATGGTAAACTATGGTAAATCATGCTAGAACATGGTAAATTGTGGTAAACTATGGTAAATCATGCTAGAACATGGTAAATCATGGTAAACTATGGTAAATCATACTAGAACATGGTAAATTGTGGTAAACTATGGTAAATCATGCTAGAACATGGTAAATCATGGTAAACTATGGTAAATCATGCTAGAACATGGTAAATTGTGGTAAACTATGGTAAATCATGCTAGAACATGGTAAATCATGGTAAACTATGGTAAATCATACTAGAACGTGGTAAATTGTGGTAAACTATGGCAAATCATACTAGAATATGGTCAATCATGGTAAATCATACTAGAACGTGGTAAATTGTGGTAAACTATGGCAAATCATGCTAGAACATGGTAAATCATGGTAAACTATGGTAAATCATGCTAGAACATGGTAAATTGTGGTAAACTATGGTAAATCATGCTAGAACATGGTAAATCATGGTAAACTATGGTAAATCATACTAGAACGTGGTAAATTGTGGTAAACTATGGCAAATCATACTAGAATATGGTCAATCATGGTAAATCATACTAGAACGTGGTAAATTGTGGTAAACTATGGCAAATCATGCTAGAACATGGTAAATCATGGTAAACTATGGTAAATCATGCTAGAACATGGTAAATTGTGGTAAACTATGGTAAATCATGCTAGAACATGGTAAATCATGGTAAACTATGGTAAATCATACTAGAACGTGGTAAATTGTGGTAAACTATGGCAAATCATACTAGAATATGGTCAATCATGGTAAATCATGCTAGAACATGGTAAATCATGGTAAACTATGGTAAATCATGCTAGAACATGGTAAATTGTGGTAAACTATGGTAAATCATGCTAGAACATGGTAAATCATGGTAAACTATGGTAAATCATACTAGAACGTGGTAAATTGTGGTAAACTATGGCAAATCATACTAGAATATGGTCAATCATGGTAAATCATACTAGAACATGGTAAATCATGGTAAACTATGGTAAATCATGCTAGAACATGGTAAATTGTGGTAAACTATGGTAAATCATGCTAGAACATGGTAAATCATGGTAAACTGGTAAATCATACTAGAACGTGGTAAATTGTGGTAAACTATGGCAAATCATACTAGAATATGGTCAATCATGGTAAATCATACTAGAACGTGGTAAATCGGGGTAAACTATGGCAAATCATACTAGAACATGGTAAATCATGGTAAACTATGGTAAATTGTGGTAAACTATGGTAAATCATGCTATAACATGGTAAATCGTGGTAAACTATGACAAATCATACTAGAACATGGTAAACTATGGTAAATTGTGGTAAACTATGGTAAATCATGCTATAACATGGTAAATCGTGGTAAACTATGACAAATCATACTAGAACATGGTAAACTATGGTAAATTGTGGTAAACTATGGTAAATCATGCTATAACATGGTAAATCGTGGTAGACTATGGCAAATCATACTAGAATATTGTAAATCATGGTAAGCTATGGTCAATTGTGGTAAAATATGGTAAATTATGCTATAACTTTTTCAAACTTTCTTTTCTGGCTTTCTTTCTTTCTTTCTTTCTTTCTATCTATCTATCTATCAAAAGCCAACTGTTTTTTTACAAACTTTACTCATTTAGTTAATTTTGTGATTACACAAAATGTGCACAAAACTCACTATTTACAAACAGAAAAAAAATATGCACTGATGTTTAAAATGCCAAACTCTCTATTTTTCTTGTTAGGTTTTTTTTTTTTTTTTTTTTTTGTCTCATTCTGTTCTTCATAAAACATGTTTCTCCTTGTACTTGATCCTCATATAAATCTCATTTAAACAATGAAAGGAACAAGTTAATGGAAATCTTTTTTAGGTTGGCTGGTGTTCCCAGAGTGTTTGATTTCAGGAGGAAAAGCTTCAGTTACAGAAGTTGTTTGCAGTTTAAGCTCAGTTTTGTTTTGTTTTTTTTGTTTTTTACTCATGAAGTGATGAATTAAAGTAAACTTATGAACATTAAATAATAGAGTGAAGTCAATTTTGAAGGAAAGTCAGTGGAGATTATATTAAAAATAATACAAGAAATTACTTTAAATGCAAAAAAATGGAAATATTTGACTTGAGATAAGAGAACACTTTAACATGTCTTTATTTATTTACTCTCTCATTCAGTCTTTTGGTCTTGTTTTTATTGGAACAGATGTCAAGCAGTATGAACAACAGCTGCAGAACAGCTGAGTGTTTATGATTTCAAACAATAGTGTGTCTTGGAGATTGACAAAGGTTTTATATGTGCATACATTTTTTATTTTAATTAGCTGATGAATGTGAAGGGTTCTTGTTTTAATAAATTACTAATATAAGTGAGTAATCATTTCATTGTGATCAGGTTTGGGTTTGGGTTCCATTCTGCATTAATTACCAGTTGGACATTAATACATTTACCACTGTTAATTTAGCAGACACTTTTTATCTAAAGTGACTTACATTTGAGGAACATACATGTGTCCTTCTCCTGAAGTAAATGTATGTACTAAATCTCAATGGTCTTCTGGGTTGTGGCTAGGTGTCCGGCTTGTTGGTACGTAGTTTCTAGGTCATTCTTTGTACATAGTTTGGATTAAAAAAAAGAAGCTTGAAGCATAAAAATTGATTGGTGAATGATATGTACACTTCCGAAACTTTGCAGCATGCAATTGGCCGTCGGTCCTCTTAGCAACAATAGTTTTATTCAATTAATTTTATAGACTGTAGCCTCAAAAGTGAGCCAAGATCTCTAGAATGTTCTGGATGGTTGCTAGGTGTTTGGGTTGTTGGTGGGTGGTTTCTAGGGCATTCTGGGTCATTGATACTGTGTTTTTGGGTGGTTGCTAGGTGTTTGGGTTGTTGGTGGGTGGTTTCAAAGAATGTTCTGGGTGGTTGCTAGGTGTGTAGGTTGTTAGTGGGTGGTTTCTATGGTATTCTGGGTAATTTAATAGAATGTTCTGGATGGTTGCTAGGTGTTTAAGTTGTTGGTAGCTGTTTTTTTGGGCATTATGGGGCATTGATACAGTGTGTTTGGTGGTTGCTAGGTGTTTGGGTTGTTGGTGGGTGGTTTCTAGAATGTTCTGGGTCATTGATACAGTGTTTTTGGTGGTTGCTAGGTGTTTGGGTTGTTGGTGAGTGGTTTTTAAGGCATTCTGGGCCATTGATACAGTGTTTTTGGGTGGTTGCTAGGTGTTTGGGTTGTTGGTGGGTGGTTTCTAGAATGTTCTGGGTCATTGATACAGTGTTTTTGGTGGTTGCTAGGTGTTTGGGTTGTTGGTGAGTGGTTTTTAGGGCATTCTGGGCCATTGATACAGTGTTTTTGGGTGGTCGCTAGGTGTTTTGGTTGTTAGTGGGTGGTTTCTAGGGTATACTGGGTGATTGATAGAATGTTCTGGGTGGTTGCTAGGTGTTTGGGTTGTTGGTGAGTGGTTTCTAGAATGTTCTGGGTGGTTTAATAGAATGTTCTGGGTGGTTGCTAGGTGTTTGGGATGTTGGTGGTTGGTTTCTAGGGTGTATTCTGGGTGATTGATACAGTGGTCTGGGTGGTTGTTAAGTGTTTGGGTTGTTGGTAGGTGGTTTCTAGGGCATTCTGGGTGATTTAATAGAATGTTCTGGGTGGTTGAATGACATATTGCAGTTACTCAAGTTCAGATGAGGGAGATAAAATATGCATTGTTAGTGTTACAACCATCTAAAACATATTTGGCTACCATATGAACATCGTAAAGTAAACATTGTCATTATTCCTCAGCATTAGTTCTGAATTTACTGAGGGTGTTCTAGTAAAGTGCAGGCTAAGCAACGGCTCCACCATAGCAGTGTACAGTGAGAAATGTATAATTATTATTTTCCAAGTCATCACTTTTACCAATAATTGGAATTTCAAAAATATTTTGCTACAGGTGCTGGTCATATAATTAGAATATCATCAAAAAGTTTATTTATTTTACTAATTCTATTAAAAAAGTGAATCTTGTATATTATATTCATTCATTACACACAGACTGATATATTTCAAATGTTTGTTTCTTTTAATTTTGATGATTATAACTGACAACTAAGGAAAATCCCAAATTCAGTATCTCAGAAAATTAGAATATTGTGAAAAGGTTCAATATTGAAGGCAGCTGGTGCCACACTCTAATCAGCTAATTAACTCAAACACCTGCAAAGGCCTTTAAATGGTCTCTCAGTCTAGTTCTGTAGGCTACACAATCATGGGAAAAACTGCTGACAGGACAGTTGTCCAAAAGACGACCATTGACACCTTGCACAAGGAGGACAAGACACAAAAGGTCATTGCAAAAAAAGGCTGACTGTTCACAGAGCTCTGTGTCCAAGCACATTAAAGAGCACCTATCATGGCATTTAAAATGTTCCAAATATTGTTTTAGAAGTCCCCAACAACAGTTTTGCATGCATGCAATGACAAAAAAGACTTTAGTTTTCTTATAATATGCATTTATTTTTACCTGTTTTGACAGCGATTCTCAAATGATTCCTTTAGTGATTCACTTTTCAAAACCCCGCCTTTACGTGACGCTAATCTGCGGTGATTGGTCCGATGACCCAGTCAGTTGTGATTGGTATAGTCTGTGCAGATATTTTCGGAAACGGAACGCCCATCAAAGTCTTATAGTGACAGTAATTTGTTAATATGTGTCAGGAGTTATGAATATGAAAACCGCGTCTGTACCGTTTGATTGTAATATGAGCCTCAGCTGATCTCATTCATAAAAAAACTCCTCTATTCTCCTCACGAAGACTCACGACAAATCAACCTCCCTCAGGGCTTTTAGTTCAAAAGTGTGCAGATGAGGAGACGTATTGATAGATTCTCATATGTCTGTGTCAAATTTCTAAACAGAGGAGTATTTTTTATTCAATACTTCCTCAAAATGCGCAGATAAAGCCTATCATGAGCGATTGAGTCTCTTATGTGTTGTTTTCAATTCATACTGGCAGCCGGAGGGCGCTCTGTGCACATGTGGACTACATGGACTATATATACTATATATGGACTATATATGGCACAGACAGACGAAGAAGAACCATGTGCCATAATAGAAGTCCATAATAAAAGCTTCCTGAGATCGCGAAACATACATTTGACGACTAATAAACACTCAATCGCGACGATGTATGGTTTGTCTTCAAGCCACTTAGTCTTCAAATGCTCATCCTTGGGCAGATGAAAAAAGTTTGCTTTTGAGTGCACTTCAGAACAGCGTCTCGTCTCCATGATGTTTTCTAGTTTTCACTGGCGTCTCGTCGCCATGATGTTTTCTAGTTTTCACTGGCGTCTTGGAGCGCAATAAGTGGGCGTATCGTATTCAAATAACTTGACAAGTTGACGTCATCTAGTCAGAGAAAAAGCTTCGGTCTTCTAACGATTCTTAAAAATGACTCAGAGTCGACTCTTACTTTTGAAAGAAAATAACTATATATACGGTGCACTGTCATATTTCAAACTATGCAGGATGTTTTTGTTCACTTAGATCTATGTTACACACTACATGAAAGGTACATTTCAAAATTCCATGATAGGTGCTCTTTAATAGAGAGGAGAAGGGAAGGAAAAGATATGTTAGAAAAAAGTGTACAAGCAATTGGGATAACCGCACCCTGGAGAGGATTGTGAATCAAAACCCATTCAAAAATGTGGGGAAGATTCACAAAGAGTGGACTGCAGCTGGAGTCAGTGCTTCAAGAACCACTACGCACAGCAGTATGCAAGACAAGGGCTTCAGCTGTCGCATCCCTTGTGTCAAGCCACTCTTGAACAACAGACAGCGTCAGAAACGAGACAAGAGTGGTCCAAAGTTATGTTCTCTGATGAAAGTAAATTTTGCATTTCCTTTGGAAATCAGGGTCCCAGAGTCTGGAGGAAGAGAGGAGAGGCACACAATCCACGTTGCTTGAGGTCCAGTGTAAAGTTTCCACAGTCAGTGATGGTTTGGGGTGCCATGTCATCTGCTGGTGTTGGTCCACTGTGTTTTCTGAGGTCCAAGGTCAACGCAGCCGTATACCAGGAAGTTTTAGAGAACTTCATGCTTCCTGCTGCTGACCAACTTTATGGAGATGAAGATTTCATTTTACAACAGGACTTGGCACCTGCACACAGTGCCAAAGCAACCAGTACCTGGTTTAAGGACCATGGTATCCCTGTTCTTGGCCAAAAATCTATGGGGTATTGTGAAGAGGAAGATGTGATATGCCAGACCCAACAATGCAGAAGAGCTGAAGGCCACTATCAGAGCAACCTGGGCTCTCATAACACCTGAGCAGTGCACACCGACTGATCGACTACTAGTCACGCTGAATTGCTGCAGTAAATCAGGCAAAAGGAGCCCCAACAAAGTATTGAGTGCTGTACATGCTCATGCTTTTCAGTTGGCCAAGATAAAAATCCTATTCTAAAAGGATTCTAAAAATCCTTTCTTTGTATTGGTCTTAAGTAATATTCTAATTGTCTGAAATACTAAATTTAGGATTTTCCTTAGTTGTCAGTTATAATCATTCAAATTAAAAGTATATCAGTCTGTGTGTAATGAATGAATATAATATACAAGTTTCACTTTTTGAATGGAATTAGTGAAATAAATAAACTTTTTGATGATATTCTAATTATATGACCAGCACCTGTACAAATGTTTGTCTATTAATCTATGAATCTGCCTTTGCATTGCTTTAATGTGTTCTTTAATGCAATTTTTTTAGGTCATTACATTGTTTGGAGCATTTGGGATTTTTCTTTTTCATTCACCAATCAATTTTTATGCTTCAAGCTTCTTTTTTTATCCAAACTATGTACAAAGATGATTCTTAATGTTATGAAAGATAACATAATAATTTGATATACAATTTTACTTTATGCAATATGTGTGTAAACATGGCCATAAATACCATTCCCATTCTAGGCAATGCATCTCTACACTGTATCTAATTTGCATATAAATGTGTTTTGGGACAATATGTCATGTAAAAAGATGTGTAATAATATTTTCATAAGAATGTCTTAACTTAAAGACTTAAAACGGTGTATGTTGTCAGAGAGGCAAAACCTCTATTCTGGGTCTCAGGAGGATATTTCTGTCTCGTGCAGAGTGGCATTTATATTTAGATGTCACTTCCGAAACTTTGCAGCATGCAATTGGCCGTCGGTCCTCTTAGCAATAATAGTTTTATTCAATGAATGTTATAGACTGTAGCCTCGAAAGTGAGCCAAGATCGCTACGATCACTAAAGTGCTGTTGCTTTGTCAGTTCATCGCGATCTCACAAAGTTACGTTATAAAAATGTCAACTATAAATCTCTTACATCTTTGTTTGTTAATGAGAGGTTTCACAAGCCTGCATTAACTCAGCACTAAATAAAAACTCTTCTCAAATCAAATCAAATCAAATCACTTTATTGTCACACAGCTATATGCACAAGTGCAACAGCAGGTGAAATTCTTGGTGCAGTTCCAAGCAACATAGCAGTCACGACATGACATGTACAACATTTAAAGCAGCATCAGATTACACATCTGATGCACCCACAATTACTCACAGCACAGTATACACTACAATAAACAATAAATAATTTACACAATGTGAGTGTAGTTCTCACAGCTTTAACCAATATACACATACTTACAATATACATATACTTTAAACAATATACACTAAACATACATTAAACAATATACATTAAGCTATAATAATAATAATATACAATGTACAGTATACATTATTATTCACAGTAGAGATCCAATTATGTACAATAGGTGCTATATGATAAATAATAAATGATACATACATGTGTATATAGTGTGTGTGTATCTACAGTGGGTTGTGCGGAGTGATATTCTGTCCAGTGTGTGTTATGATCCTGATGGATCAGGAGTTAAGTAGTCTAATTGCTTGTGGGAAGAAGCTGTTCTGGAGTCGGCTGGTGCGTGTTCTAATGCTGCGGTACCGTCTGCCTGATGGCAGCAGTGAGAGCAGCCCATGGTTCGGGTGGCTAGAGTCTCTGATGATCCTCTGAGCTCTCTTCACACACCGCCTGGCGTAAATGTCCTGGAGGGAGGGAAGCTCACCTCCGATGATGCAGCTGGCCGTGCGCACTACCCTTTGCAGGGCCTTGCGGCTGCGGGCGGTACTGTTGCCGTACCAGGTGGTGATGCAGCCAGTCAGCAGGCTCTCTATAGTGCAGGTGTAGAAGCGTGTGAGGATGTGGCGGTTCATTCCAAACCTCCTCAGCCGTCGCAGGAAGAAAAGGCGCTGATGAGCCTTCTTCACAACGGCCTCGGTGTGGACGGACCATGAGAGTTCCTCTGTGATGTGGACACCGAGGAACTTGAAGCTGCTGACTCTCTCCACCGGTGCTCCATCGATGGTGATGGGGCGGTGTTCTCTCTCATTCCTCCTGAAGTCGACCACCAGCTCCTTGGTCTTGCTGACGTTGAGGGAGAGGTTGTGCTCCTGACACCACCGTGTCAGAGTGTGCACCTCCTCTCTGTAGGCAGTTTCATCATTGTCAGTGATGAGACCTACCACCGTCGTATCGTCAGCAAACTTGATGATGGTGTTGGAGCTGTGGATTGCCACACAGTCATGTGTGTACAAGGAGTACAGGAGTGGGCTGAGAACACAGCCCTGAGGGGCTCCAGTGTTGAGAGTCAGTGATGAGGAGATGTTACTGCCCATTCTGACCACCTGGCGTCTTTTTGACAGGAAGTCCAGGATCCAGCTGCATAACAAGCTGTTTAAGCCTAGAGCCCGGAGTTTCCCTTCAAGTATGGAGGGCACAATGGTGTTGAATGCTGAGCTGTAGTCCACAAACAGCATTCTCACATACGTGTTCCTCTTTTCCAGGTGGGAGAGAGCAGTGTGTATTGTTGATGAAATGGCATCATCAGTGGAGCGGTTTGTGCGGTATGCAAACTGCAGTGGGTCCAGTGAGGGGGGGAGAACAGAGCAGATGTGGTTTCTGACTAGTCTCTCAAAGCATTTACTGATGATGGGGGTCAGAGCAACAGGACGCCAGTCGTCTAAGCAGGTGGTTTTTGATTGCTTAGGTACAGGAACAATGGTGGACGTTTTAAAGCATGTGGGGACCACAGACAGGGAGAGGGACAGGTTAAAAATGTCCGTGAAGACTCCAGCCAGTTGGTGCGCGCACGCTCTGATCACGCGGCCGGGAATGCCGTCTGGACCCGCTGCTTTACGGACGTTCACCCGCCGGAAGGATCGGGTTACATCCGCTAAAGATACGGAGAGTGCACTAACCTCTGTATCTTCAGCCGCGAGCTCTCTCTCCGCGAGGACGGTGTTAGTTCCCTCAAAGCGAGCATAGAAGGTGTTGAGCTCGTCCGGGAGAGAGGCAGCGGTGTTCACGGTGGAGTTTGTGTTCCCTTTATAGTCCGTGATGGTGTTAATTCCCCGCCACATGCTTCTGGAGTCGGTGGTGTTGAACTGTCCTTCAATCTTGTCCCTGTACTGCCGTTTTGCTGCTCTGATGGTTTTCCGGAGGGCATAATTTGCTTGTTTATGCTCCTCCGCATTACCGGAGTTAAAAGTGAAGGACCGCGCATTGAGTGCCGCGCGAACATCCCCATTTAGCCACGGCTTCTGGTTAGGGTACAGCCGAATTGTTTTGGTCGGAACAACGTCATCTACGCACTTCCTGATGAAACACGTTACGCTATCAGCGTAGACCTCGATGTCGTCATCAGAGGCCGACCGGAACATCTCCCAGTCCGCGTGATCAAAACAGTCCTGTAGCATAGAGTCTGATTGGTCCGACCAGCACTGGATGGTTCTGAGGGCGGGTGCTTCCTGTTTCAGTCTCTGCCTGTAAGCGGGCAAAAGGAGGATGGACGCGTGATCCGATTTGCCAAATGGTGGGCGCGGGAGTGATTTGTATCCATCCTTGAAGGGAGAGTAGCAGTGATCTAAGACGCGGTTAGATTCTGTTTTGAGCAGTGAGATTCTGACTAACTTAAACACCTCTAATCGCGTTCAAGATCAAGATATCAACTGCGATTGGCTACATTACTCACCCCTGCAAAAACACGCTGTAAATAGATGCATTTGACGCTCTCCAGAGCTCGGACACAAATTTGCAAATCTGCCAAATCTGTTTTTCCAATATTCTTACAGTTTCAACTGAGGGTGCTTTTGCTTGCGTTTGAGGGTGCTCTAGCACCTCCGTAGAACCGGGCCTGACCCCAGCCCTGCACATTTTGTATGTCTCCCTTATCAGACAGACCCAATTTAGTTCTTGCGGTCTCTACTAACGAGCTTATGGGTTGAATCAGGTGTGATAAATGAGGGACACCTATTCACGACAGCCAGAACACCTTTTTTTTCTGAAAAGAATTATGAAATTCAAAAATGTTTTATTTTTTATTCATTTACTTAAATTATGACTATTATTATATAATTATTTGTCCCATTTTTATCTAAATATATATTTTTTAAATGTCATAATTTGTATATGACAGGATTATTTATTATGCATATAGCCTAGCTAAATGATCAATTAATAATAACATTAATTAGGCTATAATCTATTAAATAACCTGTCTAATGTCTAAAATTATAATTCTGTCTGCCAAGCTCTGATAATGTATGGAATATTATATTAATATATTATTCATAAAAATAAAATAAAAAACAATAGGCCTATCCTTTTAGAAGCATGGATGTGATTGCTAAGTGTTTGGGTTGTTGGTAGGGGGTTTCTAGGGTATTCTGGGGGATTGGTACAGTGTTCTGGTTGGTTGCTAGGTGTTTGGGTTGTTGGTTGCTGGTTTCTATGGCATTCTGGGTGATTGATCGAGTGTTCTGGGTGGTTGCTAGGTGTTTGGGTTGTTGTTAGGTAGTTTATACGGCATTCTGGGCGATTGATAGAGTGTTCTGGGTGGTTGCTAGGTGTTTGGGTTGTTGTTAGGTAGTTTCTATGGCATTCTGGGTGATTGATACACTGTTCTGGGTGGTTGCTAGGTGTTTGGGTTGTTGGCAGGTGGTTTCTATGGTATTCTGGGGGATTGGTTCAGTGTTCTGGTTGTTTGCCAGGTGTTTGGGTTGTTGGTTGCTGGTTTCTATGGCATTCTGGGTGATTGATCGAGTGTTCTGGGTGGTTGCTAGGTGTTTGGGTTGTTGTTAGGTAGTTTCTACGACATTCTGTGCAATTGATAGAGTGTTCTGGGTGGTTGCTGGGTGTTTGGGTTGTTGTTAGGTAGTTTCTATGGCATTCTGGGTGATTGATACACTGTTCTGGGTGGTTGCTAGGTGTTTGGATTGTTGGCAGGTGGTTTCTATGGTATTCTGGGGGATTGGTTCAGTGTTCTGGTTGGTTGCTAGGTGTTTGGATTGTAGATAGGTGGTTTCTATGGTATTCTGGGGGATTGCTACAGTGTTCTGGTTAGTTGCTTGGTGTTTGGGTTATTGGTGGTTGGTTTCTAGGGCATTCTGGGTGATTGATATGGTGTTCTGGGTGTTTCCTAGGTGTTTGGGTTGTTGGTAGCTGATTTCTAGGCTTCTGGGTGATTGAGAGAGTGTGGTTGTCAACATTGTTGTCAAACACATTACCATGCCAGAGTTTTCATGACAGATATGCTTTTTATCAGGTCATATCAATCATTTAATATCCATTTCCCTGTGAGGTCTGTCTCTCAGAAATGAGAGTGGAATTGTATTTGGTGGCTACTCCTTCCTGATGCATTACTGGAAAATCAATCATCCTCTATAATGCACATGGTCGAAGCTCCACATTATGTTTTTCTTCCTGTTAAGTGACCCATCTTTTTATCTCACTGATCGTAATGATGCAAATAGGAAAATGCACTCAGTGTGTGTCTGTGCCGACCACGATCTGATCAGTTAAGACCACAGGAAATATGATTATTGACCTAAGAATACATCAACCATTACTGTTAGAAAGATGAAGCTCACAAAACTAGCCAAGAACATGTATGGCTCATAATTTGTCTCAAAAATGGGGAGTTTTTATCAAATTACATGACATGCAAATTAATTAAGTCACATTTATCAATTTTTATTAAGAAAAGCCCCTGGATAGAAAATGATTCAAAGATTTAAAAAAAATGGTTGTTCGGTAGTTTCTAGGCCATTCTAGGTCATTCATATAATGTACTGGGTGGTTGATAGATGTTTGGGTTGTCAGTAGCTTGTTTCTAGGGTATTATGGGTTATTGATACAGTATTTAGGTGGTTGCTAGGTGTTTGGGTTGTTGGTAGATGGTTTCTAGAATGTTCTGGTTGGTTGCTAGGTGTTTGGGTTGTTGGTATGTGGTTTTTGGCATACTGGGTGATTGATACAGTGTTCTGGTTGGTTGCTAGGTGTTTGGGTTGTTGGGTGCTGGTTTCTAGGGCATTATGTGTGATTGATACAATGTTCTGGGTGGTTGCTAGGTGTTTGGGTTGTTAGTAGGTGGTTTCTACAGCATTCTGGGTGATTGATACACTGTTCTGGGTGGTTGCTAGGTGTTAGGGTTGTTGGTAGGTGGTTTCTATTGCATTCTGGGTGATTGGTACAGTGTTCTGGGTGGTTGCTAGGTGTTAGGGTTGTAGGTAGGTGGTTTCTACAGCATTCTGGGTGATTGATACAGTGTTCTGGGTGGTTGCTAGGTGTTAGGGTTGTTGGTAGGTGTTTTTTTGGCATTCTGGGTGATTTGATACAGTGTTCTGGTTGTTTGCTAGGTGTTTGGGTTGTTGGGTGCTGGTTTCTAGGGCATTCTGGGTGATTGATACAATGTTCTGGGTGGTTGCTAGGTGTTTGGGTTGTTGGTAGGTGTTTTTTTTTGCATTCTGGGTGATTGATACAGTGTTATGGGTGGTTGCTAGGTGTTAGGGTTGTGGTAGGTGGTTTCTAGGGCATTCTGGGTGATTGATACAGTGTCCTGGGTGGTTGCTAGGTGTTTGGGTTGTTGGTGGGTGGTTTCTACAGCATTCTGGGTGATTGATACACTGTTCTGGGTGGTTGCTAGGTGTTAGGGTTGTTGGTAGGTGGTTTTGGCATTCTGGGTGATTGATACACTGTTCTGGGTTGTTGCTAGGTGTTTGGGTTGTTGGTAGATGGTTTCTAGAATGTTCTGGTTGGTTGCTAGGTGTTTGGGTTGTTGGTATGTGGTTTTTGGCATACTGGGTGATTGATACAGTGTTCTGGTTGGTTGCTAGGTGTTTGGGTTGTTGGGTGCTGGTTTCTAGGGCATTATGTGTGATTGATACAATGTTCTGGGTGGTTGCTAGGTGTTTGGGTTGTTAGTAGGTGGTTTCTACAGCATTCTGGGTGATTGATACACTGTTCTGGGTGGTTGCTAGGTGTTTGGGTTGTTGGGTGCTGGTTTCTAGGGCATTCTGTGTGATTGATACAGTGTTCTGAGTGGTTGCTAGGTGTTTGGGTTGTTGGTAGGTGGTTTCTATGGCATTCTGGGTGATTGATACAGTGTTCTGGGTGGTTGCTAGGTGTTAGGGTTGTTGGTAGGTGTTTTTTTGGCATTCTGGGTGATTTGATAAAGTGTTCTGGTTGTTTGCTAGGTGTTTGGGTTGTTGGGTGCTGGTTTCTAGGGCATTCTGGGTGATTGATACAATGTTCTGGGTGGTTGCTAGGTGTTTGGGTTGTTGGTAGGTGGTTTTTTGGCATTCTGGGTGATTGATACAGTGTTATGGGTGGTTGCTAGGTGTTAGGGTTGTGGTAGGTGGTTTATACAGCATTCTGGGTGATTGATACAGTGTTCTGGGTGGTTGCTAGGTGTTTGGGTTGTTGGTGGGTGGTTTCTACAGCATTCTGGGTGATTTATACACTGTTCTGGGTGGTTGCTAGGTGTTAGGGTTGTTGGTAGGTGGTTTTGGCATTCTGGGTGATTGATACACTGTTCTGGGTGGTTGCTAGGTGTTTGGGTTGTTGGTAGGTGGTTTTTGGCATTTTTACACTGTTCTGGGTGGTTGCTAGGTGTTTGGGTTGTTGGGTGCAGGTTTCTAGGGCATTCTGTGTGATTGATACAATGTTCTGAGTGGTTGCTAGGTGTTTGGGTTGTTGGTAGGTGGTTTCTATGGCATTCTGGGTGATTGATACAGTGTTCTGGGTGGTTGCTAGGTGTTAGGGTTGTTGGTAGGTGTTTTTTTGGCATTCTGGGTGATTTGATAAAGTGTTCTGGTTGTTTGCTAGGTGTTTGGGTTGTTGGGTGCTGGTTTCTAGGGCATTCTGGGTGATTGATACAATGTTCTGGGTGGTTGCTAGGTGTTTGGGTTGTTGGTAGGTGGTTTTTTGGCATTCTGGGTGATTGATACAGTGTTATGGGTGGTTGCTAGGTGTTAGGGTTGTGGTAGGTGGTTTCTACAGCATTCTGGGTGATTGATACAGTGTTCTGGGTGGTTGCTAGGTGTTTGGGTTGTTGGTGGGTGGTTTCTACAGCATTCTGGGTGATTTATACACTGTTCTGGGTGGTTGCTAGGTGTTAGGGTTGTTGGTAGGTGGTTTTGGCATTCTGGGTGATTGATACACTGTTCTGGGTGGTTGCTAGGTGTTTGGGTTGTTGGTAGGTGGTTTTTGGCATTTTTACACTGTTCTGGGTGGTTGCTAGATGTTTGGGTTGTTGGGTGCTGGTTTCTAGGGCATTCTGTGTGATTGATACAATGTTCTGAGTGGTTGCTAGGTGTTTGGGTTGTTGGTAGGTGGTTTCTACAGCATTCTGGGTGATTGATACACTGTTCTGGGTGGTTGCTAGGTGTTAGGGTTGTTGGTAGGGGGTTTCTATGGCATTCTGGGTGATTGATACAGTGTTCTGGGTGGTTGCTAGGAGTTAGGGTTGTTGGTAGGTGGTTTCTACAGCATTCTGGGTGATTGATACAGTGTTCTGGGTGGTTGCTAGGTGTTTGGGTTGTTGGTAGGTGGTTTTTGGCATTCTGGGTGATTGATACAGTGTTCTGGGTGGTTGCTAGGTGTTAGGGTTGTTGGTAGGTGGTTTTTGGCATTCTGGGTGATTGATACAGTGTTCTAGGTGGTTGCTAGGTGTTTGGGTTGTTGGTAGGTGTTTTTTTGGCATTCTGGGTGATTGATACAGTGTTCTGGTCGGTTGCTAGGTGTTTGGGTTGTTGGGTGCTGGTTTTTAGGGCATTCTGTGTGATTGATACAATGTTCTGGGTGGTTGCTAGGTGTTTGGGTTGTTGGTAGGTGGTTTCTACAGCATTCTGGGTGATTGATACAGTGTTCTGGTTGTTTGCTAGGTGTTTGGGTTGTTGGGTGCTGGTTTCTAGGGCATTCTGGGTGATTGATACAATGTTCTGGGTGGTTGCTAGGTGTTTGGGTTGTTGGTAGGTGGTTTTTTGGCATTCTGGGTGATTGATACAGTGTTATGGGTGGTTGCTAGGTGTTAGGGTTGTGGTAGGTGGTTTCTACAGCATTCTGGGTGATTGATACAGTGTTCTGGGTGGTTGCTAGGTGTTTGGGTTGTTGGTGGGTGGTTTCTACAGCATTCTGGGTGATTTATACACTGTTCTGGGTGGTTGCTAGGTGTTAGGGTTGTTGGTAGGTGGTTTTGGCATTCTGGGTGATTGATACACTGTTCTGGGTGGTTGCTAGGTGTTTGGGTTGTTGGGTGCTGGTTTCTAGGGCATTCTGTGTGATTGATACACTGTTCTGGGTGGTTGCTAGGTGTTTGGGTTGTTGGGTGCTGGTTTCTAGGGCATTCTGTGTGATTGATACAATGTTCTGAGTGGTTGCTAGGTGTTTGGGTTGTTGGTAGGTGGTTTCTACAGCATTCTGGGTGATTGATACACTGTTCTGGGTGGTTGCTAGGTGTTAGGGTTGTTGGTAGGGGGTTTCTATGGCATTCTGGGTGATTGATACAGTGTTCTGGGTGGTTGCTAGGTGTTAGGGTTGTTGGTAGGTGTTTGTTTGGCATTCTGGGTGATTTGATAAAGTGTTCTGGTTGTTTGCTAGGTGTTTGGGTTGTTGGGTGCTGGTTTCTAGGGCATTCTGGGTGATTGATACAATGTTCTGGGTGGTTGCTAGGTGTTTGGGTTGTTGGTAGGTGGTTTTTTGGCATTCTGGGTGATTGATACAGTGTTGTGGGTGGTTGCTAGGTGTTAGGGTTGTGGTAGGTGGTTTCTACAGCATTCTGGGTGATTGATACAGTGTTCTGGGTGGTTGCTAGGTGTTTGGGTTGTTGGTGGGTGGTTTCTACAGCATTCTGGGTGATTTATACACTGTTCTGTGTGGTTGCTAGGTGTTAGGGTTGTTGGTAGGTGGTTTTGGCATTCTGGGTGATTGATACACTGTTCTGGGTGGTTGCTAGGTGTTTGGGTTGTTGGTAGGTGGTTTTTGGCATTTTTACACTGTTCTGGGTGGTTGCTAGGTGTTTGGGTTGTTGGGTGCTGGTTTCTAGGGCATTCTGTGTGATTGATACAATGTTCTGAGTGGTTGCTAGGTGTTTGGGTTGTTGGTAGGTGGTTTCTACAGCATTCTGGGTGATTGATACACTGTTCTGGGTGGTTGCTAGGTGTTAGGGTTGTTGGTAGGGGGTTTCTATGGCATTCTGGGTGATTGATACAGTGTTCTGGGTGGTTGCTAGGAGTTAGGGTTGTTGGTAGGTGGTTTCTACAGCATTCTGGGTGATTGATACAGTGTTCTGGGTGGTTGCTAGGTGTTTGGGTTGTTGGTAGGTGGTTTTTGGCATTCTGGGTGATTGATACAGTGTTCTGGGTGGTTGCTAGGTGTTAGGGTTGTTGGTAGGTGGTTTTTGGCATTCTGGGTGATTGATACAGTGTTCTAGGTGGTTGCTAGGTGTTTGGGTTGTTGGTAGGTGTTTTTTGGCATTCTGGGTGATTGATACAGTGTTCTGGTCGGTTGCTAGGTGTTTGGGTTGTTGGGTGCTGGTTTTTAGGGCATTCTGTGTGATTGATACAATGTTCTGGGTGGTTGCTAGGTGTTTGGGTTGTTGGTAGGTGGTTTTTGGCATTCTGGGTGATTGATACAGTGTTCTGGTTGTTTGCTAGGTGTTTGGGTTGTTGGGTGCTGGTTTCTAGGGCATTCTGGGTGATTGATACAATGTTCTGGGTGGTTGCTAGGTGTTTGGGTTGTTGGTATGTGGTTTTTGGCATTATGGGTGATTGATACAGTGTTCTGGTTGTTTGCTAGGTGTTTGGGTTGTTGGCTGCTGGTTTCTAGGGCATTCTGGGTGATTGATACAATGTTCTGGTTGGTTGCTAGGTGTTTGGGTTGTTGGTATGTGGTTTTTGGCATTCTGGGTGATTGATACAGTGTTCTGGGTGGTTGCTAGGTGTTAGGGTTGTTGGTAGGTGGTTTCTACAGCATTCTGGGTGATTGATACAGTCTTCTGGTTGATTGCTAGGTGTTTGGGTTGTTGGTAGTTGGTTTCTATAGCATTAGGATAAACTTTAAAATAGTTTAACTGGGGGGGGGTGAAAAAACAACATTTGATAATTAAATTTGATACATTTTTTTAAGTGTCTGTGGTGATTTGAGTTTTGTTATTTTATATTAGCCTTTATTTTTATATTTTTAGTTTTCATGTTATGTGCTTTTGTACCTTTTTTATATATTGCTATTTAGGTTCAATTTTATTTGCGTTTCAGTTTTAGTTTATTTATTTTCAGTTAATAATTTTAGTTCTTCAACTTTGGCTTATTTCAGTTAATTTCCAAGCCAGCATTTCTAATTTTCGTTTAAAATTTTCAACTAATATATATATATATATTCTATTTTATTTCAGCCTCATTTTATTTAATAGAATTTAATTCACAGTTATTTTTTGCATGTTGTATTTCACCATATGATCCGGATACCACCTGTTGTGCATGTGCCATAGTATGAAAGTATTATGTATCTGGTATTTGAATAACTGAAATATGATGATGATTTATCTCTTGGGATTTATCCAGAAATGCAGTCGTCTTTTTCAGTGTTGGACTAATTATTTGGTTCTTGTAACCTGAAATAATATGATATAAATAAATGCATTATCCACTAGTTAAAGTGACTAATCCAGTTCTAAACATGACAAGCATGTTTATTATATTCCACACCTTCTTTTCACCTTCCAGGCAGCCAGTCGAATAGAAAATGAAAAGGGGAAGCTTTCACCAGAAGCCTATCGCCCGAGGAGCATCCAGCTTCCTGTAACAGCATCCACTTTTCTTATCAGCCCTGTGGAACAAAGCTGAGGATTGTGGCTCCTGGGGGCCTTTCAGCCCCTGCCACAGAGCGCCTCTGTAACACAACACACTTCAGCAATCATCTAAACAAGCGCTTTCATTATCCCAACGCCTGCTGCTCCACTCCGGCTTTGTTACTCTTGAACCCTCGACCACCCTCTCTCAGAGGAAGCAGATGTATTTAACAACAGTTTTCAGTCCATGTTAATTGTGTTTTCTGTATGGCACACGTGATTTGATGCTGTTTTATTGCTGTTGCGGCGAGCCTGCAGTCATAAAACGTCATATTCGCCTGTAGTTTGTTTTGCATGCATGTACTGTATAAATATATCTGATGGAGGAAACTAACACAACTACCAGATTGATGTTTGGATCTGTTTTTTTCCATTTTAACTTTGCGCTTTCAAGTGTTTTGAAGTTATAGATTGTGAATATTTTTTTACATTAAATATAATACATTTTATATAAAAATGCCCTGTTGTGTCATATTATGTCATAAGCTCGTTAACACAAATATCTAATCAGCCAATCACATGGCAGCAACACAAAGCATTAGACATGTAGGCAAAATCAAGAAGTTCAAACTAGGGTGATCACCCGTCTTTTTTAGGACAGTCCCGAAATTGAGTAGCCTGGTCCTACCAGACTCGTACATTTCATTTGTACAGAGAGTCTGGCCCATAGACTGTAAAAAAATATGGACGTAGTGTCCGTGACGTCACTCATAGGATTCTGAAGAGCAGTTTTGAAGCATAAAGTAGGGATGAGCAGGCCGTTGCCATCTTGGCAGCGTGTCTCTCCCGGATAACAGAAAAGGGCAAAGAGGTGGGACGTGGGCAGAGCTGAAGTGACGTAATGACTAACAGACAGCAGATAAATGGCTATCCACCTGTCACTCAAAGTGGCCACGCCCTTAATTATGCAGAACTTTAAGGTTTTATATAATGTAAACAAATGAGTTTTAAACGAAATTCACCCCCTCACAGTTGTCATGAAGGGCAAAATTAGCCGTATAGACCAAAACCACAATTTGTACCAGGCTGTAAACGTTTTATTCTGCTGTAAAGTTGGGCATTTTAACATGGGGCTCAATGAGATTCTGCTCCCTTCTGGAGCCTGTCCCTAGCGGCCAGTCGAGGAATTGCAGTTTAAGTCACTTCTGTATTGGCTTCAAGAGAAACTGCGAGAGGTTGCCGCTTGGTCTGGCCACTCTCCATTGACAAGCGTTAACTTCCTTGAAGGCGGGTACTCTGTTGAAGTTTAAAACTATTGGATCTGCCTCAGAGCCACTCTGGATCTGCCATAACCAATCGCTAACGTTAGATCTTGACGTATGTTATCTCAAACTAGCGCACAACATCAACGTCATCGCTCTCAGCCACTCCCTCTGTTCGCAGATTGGACCAGTTAAAATTTGACCAGAGAAAACCAGAGAATATACTGCAATCCCAGACGGAGTACTGAAGGAAAATGAAAATTGAGCGGAAGTACGTAGGAGGGCGGAGCCAGTCTAGAAATTGAGAGCTTTTTCTGGCGTTTCATCTCTGAAATCAGGGCTGGACTGGTAACCGGGCATATCCGGGCATTTTCCCGGTGGGCCGACGCACTTTGGGGCCAATACAAGATTATAAATGTTTTTTTTTTGCCACAGACTGGCCCATGCCAAACCGAGAAAGACCTCCCCTCCTCCATATTAGGTGCTGTTATTAACTGCAAAAAGCGAATATCCGCACAGTGCCGCCACTGACGAGCATGTGCTGCGTTTCTGCTGCTCTAAAGTGATGAACGGCACTTTGACTCCCATTTTTGTTTGATACAATTGTGTGATATGGGAACATTACAGGTTCTGTGGTGAATCAGCTAAAAACAGCCGCGAGCCTGAGGTAAATTGGAAAACGCCAGTACACACAACTACAAACTTGTCAATCTAGCACCACCACACATTTATAATAATTTACCTTGCAGCTACTTACAGTGAAGAAATAGGGTGTTTTTTGTTAGAAATGTATTAAAAATGTTGCTAGTTTTATTTATTTTAAATGGTTCATTATACGAAAACGTGCCATTTCCCACTTTTAATGTTTGTTTTTCAAAGTACTGTTTCGAACATTTTTAAGCCCCTTTTTGGATAAGTAGATCCTTACATCTCAGGAAAATGTGCCGTGCCACCTCAGGCTTTTTTTTTTTTTTTCATATAACAAACGTAAATGTGTGTGTTTGGTCAACCCTGTTACCGACATATTATTTACTTTTTGAAAAGGTTTTAAATACATATATAGAGCCAATCTGATATACTGTGAAAGATAAACCACCCCTTGTTACATTAAGAGTGTTTGTGAATTGAGAATATTGAAAGTTAAAAAAATTTTAGTGGATGAATACGTTCATTTCCAAATGACACTCTCCCAGCATCTTCTGTTTTAAGAAAGATGTATGGAAACAAAAATAAAACACCTCAATTCAACTTTGAGTGGATTATTAGCCTCTCTTACTAAACATTTACAATTAGTTGATTACATTTTTATTTTCATTTTTTAAATTATATTAGAATATTATACAAGTAACAGGGTTGACACATCAGTAACAGGGTTGACAACAGTTACCGTATTGGTTATATTGCTTGTTTGAGTTACAGTTATGGGTGTAATGGAGTCTTAATTGGACATTCATTAACCTTTAATTCAACATGACTAATCAGCATATTTTGGAAACAGCTTTATTGAGATATTTTAGCATAAAAATTATGAAAAATTATGATGATTCTGCAAATGTAAATGTAAACCAATTGTTTTATTAAAATATTACCATTACATTGCAGTTAAATTACCAATTGAACATGTTTGGCCTTAACAGAATAAGCAAAAAACACTAATGATCACTTACTAAAGGCCACTATAAAAAAGTATAAAAAACTAAATGCAGATCATATAATGATTATGTAGGCATTTGGTGAGTGTGTTGTAACATGGAGGAAGTAAACTGGTGAAAAATCTTAGAGAAATTGGGTTCAAAGATTAGACACATATCGACATTTCAGAGTGGCCATTTCCTGCTTCTATCCTGAAGGGGAATGGTGATGCAGTTTCTTTTGTTCTTTTGTTAACCATTGTTAACCATTCCCGCCCAGCAGACAGTCGTTAGTCCTCAACTACGTCCACAACAATGTTTTAAGTACTGGCACTCAGGACCGGAGCAAAAGGACTCGGTAAAGGAAAAGCTAACTGTTGAAGTGGATATAATGAACACTTTCAAGGCCCAGAAAGGTAGTAAAGACATCGTTAAAATAGTCCATGTGACTCCAGTGGTTCAACCTTAAATGTTATAAAGCGACGAGAATACTTTTCGTGCACGAAACAAACACAAAAAAAACTTTATTCAACTATTTCTTCTCGTCTGTGCCAGTCTCATACGCTGTTGCTGTTGACGTTGTAAATACAGTGCAGCGTCAGAACGCCGGCTCACCATTGGCCAATGCTGTTCACATGAGCACCACGACGCATGCGTGTCATGCTGATGCAGGAGCGTAGAAGTAGGAATCGTTGCACTGCGGTAACAACGTAAACATTCATTCAGAAAGCTCTTATTAAAAATATTAAATATATTTAATATAAAGATAAAAATATAAAGATATTAAAAATATCTTAATTTGTGTTCCGAAGATAAGCGAAGGTCTTACGGGTTTGGAATGACATGAGGGTGATGACAATTAATGACAGGATTTTCATTATAAAACACTTAATTCCCGTCTTTGATTCCCATTGGTCAACACAGCTCTGACCGCTTCACCCAACGGTTCTGTGTATCACTGCACAACACCCTTAGCGACCACTGTTAGTATAGATCAGTAACCTCAACACATTTTAGTCTACCTATCAGTTGAATAAATAAAAAACATGATTTTTAGGGATGAAAACTGTAAAAACATATATATTATGTAAATACTACTAGTAAATAGTACGTAATACTAATAGGACAAAAGTACGTCTGTGAAAATTCTCAGTCATCCAGGTCATAGTTATCCAAGAAGGGTTGGCTCAGGGGTGACAACCCCACAGAGGTTAAATACCTGGAACTCCCCATCAGTCATTTAAAACTGAAGAAACCCCTTGGATGAGAGGCTAAAAACCCCTTGGATGAGAGGCTAAACATCTTCAAATATGGAAGTACCAAGTCCTAGATTGCCCTAGTTGCCCTAGATTTAACCCTTCTTGGGTATACAACATGGGAAAGACACACAAAAGCATACTTTCGTCAACCCTGTTACCCTGGAATGGTAACCAGGTTGACAGTAACAGGGTTGATGAAAAATGTTACTGGCGGTCATTACTAGCCATGAGGTATAGATAATGACGCCACATTATGTGCCTTAATGAGAGGCTTAAATGTTGTTATATATATGTACATTTTTAAATATGTACAAATAACTTTTTAACATATACTTTTCTGGTAACAGGGCTGACACAATGAGCATGTCCCTGTCTTTCAGACATTACATAAACTCAAAGAAAATTCATTAAAAGAAGAGAACACTTACTTGTCTTCTACCATTAACTTCATGAAAGGCAGATGATGTCACTTATTGGAACTTATGCAAATTTTGGAACAGTCCATTATCTTTAAAGAGGTGTTTTTATAAAAAGTAACAGGGTTGACGAGAACCTAGGGACCCGACTAAATTGTGTTTTGTTTTTTTTCTTCAAAATTTGACATAAAATAAATAAAATACATTCATGACTAATGAACTGACACTTAAGGCTTTATTCAAGTATATGTTTTTTTTTTAATGATAGTTTGACTTTTTTGGCCTCGATGGCAAGTAGAAGTAGAAAAATCATACTGAGGGACAGGCCATTTTCAACATTTCTGCAAGATGCTTTGCACAAAAATGTGATTAAAATCCTTTCAAAACAAAAGAAACCGAAATTAATTTATTCTTATATTATGAGACATATTATGGAAACTAAATTATAAAATATTTTATTTGTTTTATGGTTTATTAAGATTTACAGAGCTTTTTTTTCTGAGGGACACAAAATGGCACGTTTTCGTATAATGACCCAAATATTGCAGAATATAAATCCCTTTTATAGAGGGTGTTTTCGTATTTTCTACGTGTTTACAATATTTTTTATTACAAATTCAATAGTTTATTTATTTTTCTTTTTTTTTCTTTTTTTTGAAACCATGTAATGAGGAGCATGGTTTTACCTGTGATGATCTTACAGTTAAACTATAAATAAAATTAAAGGATAATTCAACAAAACAGCTTTAAAGCCTGGATCTCATTAATTAAGGACAAAGCTTTTTCTCTTTAAAGGGCTACTTCACCGCTGGAAAGATGAATGTGTATTTAAATTGGTTCATTTATGTAGTAGAAATGTGAAATTATTTTAGAAGTTGGTGCCTTCTAGACTGAGAAAAGCCTAAATGTATTTTTGGCTCATGT
This sequence comes from Romanogobio albipinnatus, assembly GCA_023566225.1. Taxonomy (NCBI): domain Eukaryota; kingdom Metazoa; phylum Chordata; class Actinopteri; order Cypriniformes; family Gobionidae; genus Romanogobio; species Romanogobio albipinnatus. The sequence goes on along the minus strand of CM042263.1, from coordinate 27,404,424 downwards.
GGATGAAAGACAACAACTCCCAGAATGCACTTGCTTCGCTGCCCTACAAGGCCACTCCCAAGCCACGCCTACCGGTTCCATCTCTCGCCCACCGCGGCACCACCCCACCGTCGTTTTGGTTTTTATAGTAATAAAATCATTTAGTTCAGTTAGAGAACAGACATTGCAATTCAAAACTAAACGTGTCTGCTCAATACAGCACGAGCCGACCGAGAGTCGCAGCACAAACGCAGCAGGAGTCAGATTTCATTCATCAGAGAGTGAGGAGCTGACAGACCAGATTCAAAGCGAAATGCGCCTATTTAAATGAGTTTGTCATTGTAGCGTTTTGTTGTTGTGTTTTCATGAACCCACAATTCAAGTAACCGGCCAATTCAAGAACATTTTAAACCAAAACTAAAATTAACACGGCCGACCAGTGTTCATTCACAGCTGCAAAGTCATTCACGGTGCGTGTCCAGTCTGGCGTGTTTTCAGTTCATGCCTATGGAAGCTTAACTTTCATAGGAATTCATTGAGAACACTTGCTTTGCTCCGCATCGCCCCGTTATGAATGTCCGTGCGGACGTCTGTGTCTGACATTCTGTCAGTGAGATCCCACCCCTGTGGGCGGGTTGAAAACATGCGAAACTAACTCCTACTACTTGCTGTAGTCTTTAGCTTCTGGCCAAAAAAGCCTCAGATGACGTAAAATAATATTTTTGTTATCGGAGGCTTTTTTTCAGACATAAAATACATAAATCTCTCGTCACCTATTTTCTGGAATCTAGTAGAAACAGCCCAAACGGTCTGCAGGGTGCTAGAGCACACACGCCCTGAATGACACACTTTCAAAAATGAATTTATAACCAAAAAAAATCAAAAAGCGCCTCTTTTTTGGGTGGTTATTACAGCTCAGACAACATGTTTATCACTTTTACCAGTGTTTTATGAAACTTCAAAGGGTTTCTTGTAAAATGACACCATTTTTTTTATTTAGACCACTGTATGTGCGTATAGGAAGCTTTTTAATTTGAGTAGGCCAAATCCAGATGGAAATGGTCCCAGAGTAATTTAGTGTAAATAAGTTACTTTGTGTAAAACAAATTCCAAAGTGATGCATGTCTCTAGAAAGTAGAGACTCTAAGCTTTCCAATGGTACCACATATGAGGTCAGAGCTCCTCCACAGACATTTAAGATTTAAAGTATATACTTGATGTCATTCTGTACAGGGTCCGCAGAGTTTAAGAGGTTAAGGCTTATTGAGACGTCAACATTGGTTATGTTGTGTAAAACATATACCAGACAATTTTTCCCCAAAATATTTTGATCAAAACTGTCAGAAGATGAAAAGTCCTATAGTGGGTCACGTCTTCCCCCAGTTGGTCTGAACATCTGGCAAATCATAAAGCACAACAGTGTTGAAACCTCAAGCGAACACTGACGCATGTCTATAATGCTTCTATATTGGGTTCATTAATCCTCTCTCTGTCTTTTGTTCTCTTATTCCACATATTGAGTTACTTGTTTTCCTCAAATGTCTCTTGTTTGTGAAGTGTGTGTTACAAATGTACCGGATTTTAATAATTGGTAAGTTAATGTTAAGCAGCCTTCTCTAGAAGAGAAGAATGTATTAACAATAACTGGCTTGTTTGTGTATAACATCAAAGGTCCACAATGAAACTCATAAAGAAAATGTGAGGTCAATAAAACTTGTGGTGAACAATAAAAAATGTGGTGAACATGGACAAAGTCTGTTCGATATGCAGTCCAGGAGAGACCTGGGGGGTATTCCAGAAAGCAGGTTTGAGGTGAAGGTGGAATATATTTGGACCATACGTCTGTCCCCTAAAATAACACCACCTTTGCCACAAGTTTTTAGCAGACAGGTGTGCCCTACAAGGTCCTTCTGTGGAATAAGGAAGTCCAAAGGAAACCATCAAAAAGAAAGTTATTAATTAATGATGGACGAACTGGGCTTGTCTTTGCAAATTATAGGTGAACTATCTAACAATTGTTCAGTAAAATATCTAAAAACCACTAGGTCAGTGTTATATATTTTGTTCAGTTGAGTACTTACAATATCCCAAATGTTCCAAACTTCGTGAGAAAATCGTGAGAAAATTGCTATTTTAACCAAGTAACCGGGACGTGTGAGGGAGTCATATCTGCGTTCCCCTCGGTTTCCGGTTTTATTTTGCAGAAACGCTTTACTCTTTCTCAAGGATTCAAGGAGCTTTATTGCCAAGTACATTTTTACACATTCACGGAATTTGTTTTGGTGTTGTGCGAGTCACACCGAGTCGCCATTCTACGGCGCCTCCTTTAGTTGGACAGAAAAATACAGCATAACATGAGGAAAGGTAAGGAGGGGTGAGGAGATGAAAAAAAGCAACCCCCAGACTATGCTCCTTTCGGGACAGCTACAGTGTGCAACAAGTGTCATAGCAGCCGCAGAGCGAACGCACAAAGTAACGTCATAACATCCTTTTCAACACACTCAGATGTATCTAATATGATAAACGGAGCTGCATTACCTCATACTCATGGCCGGAAAAGCGGAAATGGCGCCGGCGACTGTGGATAATAAAAGTCCTGCCGGCGACTATGCCATAATAATGGTCCCGCTGCTTGCGAGGCTTGTGTTGCGCTCTTCTTATTAACAATCGCTCCTGCTTCTGCTTCATACTACAGTAACGTTAATAATCACATCCATGAACATGATTTCTGCCCGAGTCCTATCCCGATTCTTTTCCACCGGCCGTGAGGTGAAGACCACGTCCCAAGATTCTGCGCTCAAACTTGGCGTCATAAAACTATGCCAATTCAAATATATTTATTATTTATTTTATTGTCATCTCACACATGGATCTGTATTCAATTAATTAGCATCAAACAAACAATATAATCCTTATTCTCAGTGAATAAAGATTACTTATCAAACGAAGACATTGAAAAAATGATTGCATAACTACCAAATAGGTGGCGATGTGCACTAAATAGGTTATGTAAATCACCATTAAACAAAAGAAGATGAGGAAGTAGAATGGCGCGCTTTTTCTTTAGCGTCTTTTTCCATGGTGAATCATCGATTCGTTGCTCTGTTAAAGCAGCACTAGGTAGGTTTTGCTCTCGGGGTCCCCCTACAGTTGGGAAACAGTATTGTCCTCTACTACGGTCGTAAACTCTGTCATCCTGCATCAGGGGATGCATCGCACGTGCATTTGTTGACATGACGCATGTGCGAGAATATGACGTAGCGCCGGCGTTCGGAAATCCATGAAATGCACACTTTAGTCCCATTTTGAGCACTACGCAGAGACCTAAAGCATGATCAATGTAGAATTCAACAGCTTAGATACGGAACGTCTTCCTCTGCTTGTAAACACATTTCCTCCTCGCTTCTGGGTTATGTGTCCGAACGCCGGATCTGCGTAATATTCTCGCGCATGCGTCATGGTGCTTCATGAGTTCACGGCAGAGGCCAAAGTTCGTGTTGAATAAAGTCGTTATTTTGATTTTTTTTTTGCGCACAAAAACTATTGTCGTCGCTTTGTAAAATTATTGTAGAGCCACTGTAGTGAGATGGACTTTGTAATGACGTGTTTAGTGCCTTTTATGGGTCTTGTGAGTGTAAATGTACTGAATCCCTATGGAGGGCTTGCTGAGGCCTTTCTCAGCCATCAGCTTTCAACAAAAATATCTTAATTTGTGTTCCGAAGATGAACGGAGGTCTTACGGGTGTCGAACGACATGAGGGTGAGTAATTAATGACAGAATTTTCATTTTTGGGTGAACTAACCCTTTAAGGAAGTGGGGGTGATGGTGGAAGTGACGTATATGCCGTAAAGCAGTCGAATTTTGTAGTTCTTTTTTAAAAGTACGATTAAAAACGATACAGACCCCGTCAGGCTATGGCAGACGTGCCATTCAACCTATTGTAAGTCGATGTATCATGACAAGAGTCTTGAAAATATATTATGAAGGTTGAAATGTTATCTAGTGCTGCTTTAAGAATGTCTTGTGTTTTACCTGGGAACATACTCTGAGTTGTCTGAACTTACTCACGGATGCGTATTTGGAACCAGCATATGGCGGTAGGTTAACCTTGCTTTCTGGAATACCCCCATGAATCGTATCTAGAGACTTTAGTGTGACACAGGCCAGCAACCATTCAGAACATATAGAGCAACATGGTAAAAACCATTCAGAACACACTATCAAAAAACTAGAAAACAACATGCTAGAAGCAACATGCTAAAAATCCCCCAGGACACCCTAGCAACTGAAATGCAACGCCCTGGCAACCGACAACTCCCACCATGGCAGCGAGTTTCAAAGCAAACACCACTCACATTTTCTTCAGTAAATGTAGTTAAACGAACTGAAAAAAGTGACTAGTGTGTTTTATTTGGCAGTGCTTTGCTATCGAACCCTCAACCCGTGTAACTCCACAGTTCTGACGACAGCACTGTATCTCCAGCTTCCTGCATGGTACGGGACACAAAAACAGCCCTGAAAAACAGGAATTATTTAATCTAACTTCAGCT